>JAFBJR010002611.1:91226-235483 GCA_016785285.1 Brachirus orientalis
ATATATATATATTATTTTTTTTCTTCTATTTTTTTTTAAATCATAAGCATCCAGACCTGTTCGAAGAGTTTAAAGACCAACGTGTGATTAAATAAAATTATATTATAACATAATCATATTATGTTCTTATTCTCACACAAAGCACCTTGAATATTAACAGTATCTAATTCTACATATGTAATTTTCAAAGAATATGGATTTAAAAACCTCTGACATTGTTTTCAGCATATCAGCAAAGTAAACCTGATTTTTGTAGCCTGTAGGTCCCCAAGTAACCTATGATGTTAAATAAATAAATAAAGTATCAGTTGCATTTTTTATAATTATGCTGACCTGGTTTAGTAAGATTTTGTCTTAATAATAATATGACATCTTTGTGTTTTGCCTTTATTGTGAGTATCCAAATTCATATTGGTGCCAGTATCAAAACAAAAACGTTGGTATTGGGACAACAGTAGTGTAAAAAAAAAAAAAACATTTGAAAAAATATAATCAATAGGTTAATCAATTATGAAAATAAAAGGAAGATACAGATTTATACGGGTGGGACAAAATATTAATTTGGTGATATATCGTTGAATTAAGTCACTCTAAAGTGAACAGTCCCTGCCAGGTTCACTCATTGGGCATCACCACTCGCTACAGTTTACAGTGGGATAATGGTGGAGAGAGCTACGTCAAGGGACGCTCCATCGATGCACTTGGTTCTCTAGGTTTGCGAATAAATGGAGAAATCCTGCACTTTTTTACTTTTCACAGACAGTTTTGTTTTCTTCACCTAGGCAGATATCGTGATGTATCGCCATATGACTGGCTTGCAATACATTGTGATATTATTGGTACCGTGGGCCATGTATCGTCTCGTGAGGATTTTTGGATTGTATTGGATTTTTTTATCTTTCTGATAGCAAATTTACTTATTTTGACCAGTATCGGACCAATGCTGAAACTAAGTACTGTTTGGTTTTTTTTTAGTTGTTTATATCAGGAACATATTTTACATTTTTTTGTCCAAAAACTAGACATTACAATATGTTACCTACAATCTAATGGACATTTTTCACTATTTTCTTACTTGTTATGGATCACACACTTATTGATCAAAACCAGTTGTTAATGATGTCACTCCAAAGTGCATCGATGGAGCATCTCTTGACGTAGCTTTCTCCACCATTATCCCACTGTAATACTGTAGTGATGCCCAATGAGTGAGTGACTTTTTCACAGGCAGTTTTGTTTTCTTCACTTAGACAGATATCGTGATGTATCGCCATATGACTTGCAATACACTGTGATATTATTGGTACCGTGGACCTCGTGAGGTACCCTGTGGTTCGCACGCCAGCTGGTTCATGTGGGTGTCTTCAGCTGGATCAGCGTGAACCAGGGTGTGACCGTCCACGTCCTCCAGGCTGCTTCAGTATGTCATGTCAGGGTCACATGGTGGTGAACGCTCCCTCGGGGTCAGACACCATTTACACCAACCCCCCCCCCCCCCCCCCCACACCCCCCCACAAACTTTGCTTGTTTCAACCACAAGTTCTTGGCTCCTTCTTTCATTGTGTGTGATCTGTGAACGTGACGGAGCTCCGGCCTCTCAGCACAAGCTCGTCATTATTATTTATGTGCCACTGTTTGTCATGAGACTCATTGTTACATCACTTTTCTTGTTTTTCTAACTGCAGTTTCATTAGAGCCTCACTTACACTGGATTCTTGAGCCTGGAAACAATTTTACAGAGGAAATAATACAGACATTGATGAATTAATCAATATCAAGTAGGACTGCAACCAGTGATTATTTTCATAATAGATGAATCTGTCAAATATTTTCTCGATTAATCGTGTCCTTGCTTGGTCAGTAAATGTTAAATTGTTGATCAGTGTTTACCAAACCTAGTGATGATGATGATGTTCTCGAATGTCTTGTTTTGTCTACAAACCAAAATGAATTCCGTTTTAATGAGGTCTTTGTTATGTGGAGCAAAGAAACAAGAAGATATTCACATTTAAGAAGCTTGTTTTAAATTACTGAAAAAAAACATTCAAGCTGATTATCAAGGTCAAGATAGTTGATGAATTAATTAATCAAATAATCGTGGCAGTCCTAATATCAAAGAAGTTATGATCAACGATTGTTCATCCATCTTATAGCACCACATTTTCCAAATATTGTAGCCCAGGGGTCAAACTAAAACGACCTGGGGGCCAGTTACACTCTAGTCTGGGCAGGAATACTTTATTAATCAGGAAACAGATTGACAGATTCATTGATTTATTAGTTGAAGAGATAATAATTATTACTATTATATATTATAATTATGTATGGATAAACAAACGTTTTCAGGCAACAATAACTGACATCATTATCATCACTTTCTAATATCTAAAACTATTCATGTGGAGCCTAATCAATATGTTTTTTATGGTCAGATAATGAGGTTATTGGTTCTTCTTTTTTGATTACATCAGAGTTTCATAAACGTCTCTGTTCTCACTGGGAGATTTGAAGTCCAACAGCACGTTAATCCTCAGATTTCAGACTCCAGTGAATAATAGTGTTGAGGTCAGTGGTCACATGACCATGAAAACATTCATGTGACTGCGTCTTCAGAGGAAATGGGAGGAAACCATAATCTAGATTCAATATATTTTTACTCTGCAGCAATTTTTTTTTTTGTGTTTTCAACACGTTTTACTTAAGCATGTGAAAGAAAAATAGTCTCTCTGAGCACTAATTGATATTTAAATAAAAACTTGTTTTCATAATTCAAAAATTCAGTTCATCATCGCAGCCCTAGTCCTGTACGTCATAGATATAGTTGACATTCTCGCACACCACTGGTGTTTATCTAGATTCAGCACAATTATGATTGGAGGCAACATCACATGTTATTTCATAGATTTGTATGATTTATTTGCCACTGCCCTAAAAATAACTAGGCTGGCAAAAGGGCAGAAAATTCCCGCAGAAAATTGCAGAAACTATCCGAGGGAACTTTGATTTAGGACGTTTGGAAACATTATTTACCCACTATATTTAAGTTCCCAGCTCGGGCTGCGACTAAAGATAATTTTTCATAATCGAGTACCTGCTTGGTCTGTAAAATGGCAGAAAATGTCAAGCAGTGTTTCTCAAACCTGGAAATTATGATGTTGCCAAATGTGTTGTGTTGCCCTTGAGAAAATATTCACATCTCTGAAGCTGAAAATTTAGAGAGACGTGTTTTCAACCATCACGTTTACTTTTGAAGTCAAGTTTGCTCATGTTAATCCCCATGGAAAGTTTCCACTTTAAATTCCCAGAATTTCACAACCCTGATTCTTATCAAAAAAAAAAGGCACTTTTGCACTACACAGTTCCAGCACGGCTCGGCGCGGCACTGCTCGATTCTACTCGGTTTGGTATCGGGCACGTCGTTTTCCATTACTATAGAACCTCCTCACTGCGGGCGGGATCATCGTCATGGCACGGCTGCATGAAACTGCGATGACAAGACACAAACATCCAAAAAATTGTAGACAGGAAGTTGCTAACAGAAAGATAAACCCACACTGATGAAAAGAGAACCTCCAGAGGAAGACCGCTAAAGATTGTTCCACCATTTTGTTTGACGGCGGCTTTCCTTCTCTTCCTCCGCAGGCGTCCTTCCTCACAAAGAAGCTCAACATCACAGGGAAGAGAGTGAACCTCGCCATATGGGTGAGAGAGCGCGCGTTGTTGTTGTTGTCGTTAGCATGATAGCGGTTGTTTCCAGACCCTCGTTGTTGTTGTCGTCGTTTGTGTGCAGGACACAGCGGGTCAGGAGCGTTTCCACGCTTTAGGCCCCATCTACTACAGAGACTCCAACGGAGCCGTGCTAGTGTACGACATCACAGACGAAGACTCCTTCCAGAAGGTAACGACCAATCGTTCGCTCCGCCTTTACGTCATGTGACGTCACAAAACGGCGGGAAAAAAACGTCAGATTCTAAGGTTTTTCCTGATTAAAATGAAAGGAAAAACAAATGTTTTTATTATTTGAAAGGCTGTCATCGTTCCTAACTTAAAGGTTTATTTGGTCACTATCGCCTACACTTTTTTCAGCTGATTTCAGAAATACAAACATAAAATATTATTTTTCTCATTATAGTTATACTTTCTTAAAAACATATGACTTTTTAATAAAGATTTTATTCATATTTTTATTATTTTTTCTGATCTGTACGTCTTCCCAGATATGTTATTTTTGCTCTAAAAGTTATTTTACAGCTTACTTGTTGAGAGGATTATTTATGTATTTGTTTAGAGGATTATTTATCTTAATGAATGCTGAGTTAAGTTAAATGTTTATTTTGTTACTGTGTCCTACATGTTTTTACCAGATTTTCCTACTGTTTTTATAACTTTCTTTTTAAATATTTGACTTTTTCAACATTTTTGTGAAGCAAGCTAATAATAAAAAAAAACACAGAGGGTTGTTTAATAAGTCAATAAAACCGTAATTGTATTTCTGTATTTTTCTTCTTTTTTACAGCTTCTCAATTTGTGATTCCCTGCTGTTCCATCACTTTATTTTCTTCACTTCTGCAGTCCCTTCTCCACTATCTCTTCTCTTCAATTTGTTGAAGAGAAATTTGTTTTTTCTTTCTGTCTCTGCAGGTGAAGAACTGGGTGAAAGAGTTGAGGAAAATGTTGGGGAATGAGATTTGTTTATGTATAGTAGGTAAGTCAATAAATGGCACTTTTCAACTACACAGTTCTGGCACGGCATGGCTCCACTCTTTATTTTTATTACTATTATTATTATTATTATTATTTTTTTGCTTTTCCACTAGCTAATACCTGCTCTGAGCTGAGCCGATACTAGATGTGACACCTTGGTTACTGATTGGTCAGAGAGCGTCGTCATTGGACGAGTCATGAGCGCGACGTCCGACACAAGAGTCAAACCGAACGATGCCGAACTGTAGATCAGTTAAAAAGACTTAAAAATCCTGAAAACGTGCGTTAATCTCCAACATTTAACAAGGACATTTGTAAAATCTCCATATTTAACAGAGGAGTCTGGTGTATTTAGCGACAGCACTGCTGAAAGACGGAGATGGTGAGTCCAATCACAAACCGTTCAGCCGTATTTCACTTCAGCGACTGTGTCAGACGGAGTCTGTGCTCCGGTCATGCAGGAAGTACTGAACCGTTCAGTGAACTCATCTTTTAAATCAGCTGATTCTAATGATTCAGGACAATGAAAACAACTACTTTGACCGTCACTAGCTTGTGTGTTTGTGTCTTGTCATCGCAGTTTCATGCAGCCGTGCCATGACGATGATCCCGCCCACATTGAGGAGGTTCTATAGTAATGGAAAACGACGTGCCTGATACCAAACCGAGTAGAATCGAGCAGTGCCGCGCCGTGCCGTGCTGGAACTGTGTAGTGCAAAAGTGCCTTTAGCGTTTTCATGTAGCAGAACATTTCTGAATCCTTTTTAACCTCGTTACACAGATGATGTGTTTTGACGCTGCTGCAGTTTCATAATCACTTGTTAGGGAATGTAATTTCATTTTTTTTTTTTTTATGTTAAATGAGCAGAAAGTCATGAGGCCGATAGGCTGATTTATGTATCGGCTGTTTCATGTATAGTCTGTTGTTTCTCATTCAGATCTTTTCTCTTATTTGCCTTGTGAATAAACATGAGTTTACCTTTTTTTTTCCCCCTCCTCAGGTAATAAGATTGATTTGGACAAAGACAGACATGTTTCTGTGGAAGAGGCTGAGAGGTAAACGCTTGGATTGTCACTGCTGAGAGGACAAGAACAAAATAACAGTTGTTTGTCTTCAAATTTTTTCTCTCTCTCTCCGCAGTTATGCCGAGTCGGTGGGAGCCAAACACTACCACACGTCAGCCAAGTTAAATAAAGGCATCGAGGAGCTGTTCCTGGATCTGTGTAAAAGTAGGAGCTCAGTACACACCTGAACCTTAACCCATTTTAGTGTTTTTTCTTGATTAATCAATATGTCGGTTGGTGATGTTGAGTAGCGATTTCCAAGCATTAAAAAAATCACAAAACCCTCAAACAGACCAAAGATTTTACTGTTTACATATATATATATTACATAAATATTAACATATTTACAATTAACAAGCTAAAACCACAGAAACACTCACGCTAATTCATCCACATATCAACATAGTTGAAAGTTAAAGGGATAGTTCAGGTTGTGGTTGTATAAAGTCGATGATGTTTGCTACTTTTTCTTGTCATTAAACTGACATTTTGGCAGCTTTCTTAACTGCTCACCCTCCCACACCGAGTTCCATGGAGAAAATCTGTGATTTCTCCATTTTAATTATTCATTTTTTCTTTTAATTTATGTTTGTTTCCACTGTGCGTGTCTCAGGGATGATGGAAAATGCTCAGGCGGAGGAGAGGTTGAAGGGCAACGGAGCCAGCCAATCAGCTTCAAGTAGGCGGGGCGTACAGATCGTCGATGACGAACCACAGGCCACGCCTGCCGGAGGATGCTGCTCCTCTGGCTAACGCACGCACACACTTTAACAAACACACACACACTTAAACACACACACACCAATCCCTCTGTTGTCCGATCCTAAAATAACCTTCTGGTCAGCCATCTTTGTCTCTGCTGCTAAGGAGCATGGGAAATCACGTTTAAGTTACGTCATTCAGTGCGGCCTTTCAAAATAAAAGTAACTGAAATTTACAATATGTGCTTTTAGTGTCAAATATTCTCTACAAATCGCATTTTTAGCACTTTATTTACTACAGAAATCTCCTGATGAAAAATGTTAAAACTCAACAGTATTGAAATGAAGCAGCGGCTCATCTTAAAAACTAAACATAACTAAAAGTTACAATTTTCAAAGAGGCTTTAGTTTTTCTCTCAAAGAAGTCGAACATTCACACACACACACACACACACACCAGTTATCATATTTACCTGAAAATATAAGCGTCAGTTTGTGGCGAAACAGCTCCACCCGCTGGACAAAAGTTAAACTGTAATTGAAGCTGTTGAGTTTGTCACAGAGAAGTACAGTATGTTAGACACACGCCGAGCGAAGCTGCCCGTGTTTGCTAATAAAGTTTGTCATTTACAAAACTAATCTCTGAAAGTAGAATTTTATTTCAACAAGCAGCTGCTGCTGCTGAAGAAGCTGGTGTCAGATTTGTAAATAAACTGCATGTTATCAAAAATCAATCTGATTTACTGTTAAAACCAAAACACCACACGGATCAGTCTGTGTCTGTAGTTTTGAATCATGGCGAAAACAAAACCAATTTCCAAAAAATATTGATTGACAAGAACCCAATTGTGATGATTTTGAATTGTTTACAAAGATTTAACTTTAGATCAAATTTATACTTAACGGAGTAAAGTCAAGTGCGTTCACACCAACCACGGAGCTACACTAGAGCCCACATTTTTGGCTCGGGTTTAAGTATTTCACCGTACACAACTGAAGCAAACTACACGAATGTCGACTCGTGTCATGTACGGGACCTAATTACTCGAAAAAATTTGCTTTCCATTTGTTGGGGACGCATCATTGTGATGCGATTAAACAAATTACACGTAAATCTTTGCTAATTTTCCACCATAGAAACTCCCACTGCCGTCTTTGCGTTGACTTTGCACACAATCTCATTGCACAAAAAGATGTGCGTCGCATTTGGGTTGAACGCTTTTTTTTTTCGGCATGGACACCTGTGATAAAAATATTTAAAAAAAAAAAAAAAAAAAAAATTCTTGATAACATGCAGCTCAGGTTTCTTCTCCTTCACCAACCTGTTCGTTGGTGAAGGAGATCGTTAATATTTTGCAAAACGTGCAACCAAATGACGTGCGTGTTTTATTAGTGTTCACAACTTTCTTTGTTTGATTTAACATTTAAAACCTGGTGGATAAGTAAAGCGGACAGTTCGGCTGTTGTCACGGTGATGGAAACGGTTTTTACTGTCGCTCCCTTTGCTTATCGAAGCAAAATATAATATTTGATTTGGGGGGGAAAAAAACACGAAAGAAAAGCTAATGAGGTTCTCTCCATTCTGAAATCACAAAGACAAAAATCTAATGAAAAAGGAAAAAAAAACTTTTTGAAAATGTAATTTTGTAAAAAAAAAAAAAAAAAATTCAAAGTGTGTAAAGGCAACGTTACAATTATAACGATTTATACGTGGCACAAACATGTCGCACATCTTGTCCTTTTATTTCTTCCTGGTCTTTCTCTGGGAGTTTCTCATTAAATTAATAGTTCATGATTTGTTTTTGTACATTTCTTCTTGTCAATAAAATTCAAAATCTCCAAATGCTCTTTGCAGAACTGAACGTGGCTTCAGTTCTGAAAATAGTCCCCAACATTCACCACGTAATCAGGAACCAATGAGCTCAGAGCTGCCAGTCACAGAGCAAAGAAAAACTCACCTTATCATGACAGGTGTGTTACAGCTTTGTACAACAAATAAAAAAAAGTCATATTTTCCCTAATTTCCTTTTTTTTCTGTTTTTTTTTTTTATTTGTGTCATTTACGGTTTTACTCTTCCATACAGTTCCTGACAAAACAAATTTAATTTTTTTTCTTATTTTGCTAAAAAGAATTTTTTTCTTTTCTTTGTCCTCGATAAATCACTTTTGATTCACTCTAGAGCTGATTGGAATTTTAAACGGCACAGTTGGCACATCGTAAATGCTACAATTTAATTGTTCATTTTTTTATACTTCAGTGTCACGGGGCTGGGTAATATGGCTTGGGAATAAATTTCAGATTGTCTCACAGCAATTTCAGTTTTCAATTTTATTTTCCCCTTTGTGAGATTTGAACAAAATTCCTCCTAACATGCAGCAAACTACAACCCCAGTTCCTAAACAGTTGGGACACTGTATAAAATGTAAATAAAAACAGAATGCGGTGATTTACGAATATGAACATGAATCAATATCAAGCTGTACTCGTCGTTTTCCGTCATTTTAAAAACTTAGCAAAAAGACAGCACAAATCCTCAATATTCTTTAAAATCAACAGACACATATTTTCATTATCAGTAACCAGTTTTATCCTATTTATTCTGAGATATTTGTTAATTTCTGGTCCAGAAAGATGTTATATTTTATAAATTTTTTTTTTTTTTGATAAAAACATTTTTTAGTGACTTATTGATTTTTAAATTGAACAACTCCTCGGTTTCAATGCAAGTAAAGGCATCATTTACATCATCATGTGAAATGTGGTAAGGAATAACGCTATCATTACCAAAAATTTTATAATTTTATTTTTTGGCTCCTAACCTACTAGCAAGCTTCACTTTCAACTTAAAAGTCAAAAACATCCTTGTCGGGTGTAAAAATACTAAAATAAATGATTGAAATTAGTTTTTTGTATATATTAATGTTAATTCGTCATGAGCTGCTGATTTTTTTTTATTATTTATTGTGTCATGCTCACATTGTTTTGGGCTACAATACAAAAAAAAAATGTCATGCTGTTTTCTAGTTTGCCCAGCAGAGTGCAGCATTGCATTTGTTTTCACACTGGCTAGTTTTTATCTTTAACAAAGTATTTTTTGCTTTTACAAGGTCTTTTCTCATCATTTTTAACCCACAAATATGATGAAACGTTAACGTGTATACGTATTAATATACCGTTCATTAACCACACACACAGTTTGTCTGATTTTTATTTGTTACGAAGTTGTCAATTTAACAGAAGAAAATCAAACAGGACAAAATAACAGACTTAAAAAGATGAAGTGTCCCCTTTCTCCAAGTTTTAGACACAAACTGTTATTGTACCTTTTTGACTGAAGGTTGGTCTCCTGTTACTTTCTTTGTCAATAATAGGAAAAAAAAAAAAACAATATATTTTTCTAAAATTTCTCCTGCGTAACTTTCAACGCCACGTCCACAAGCAGTTAAACTTCTACAGATACATTCAACGGAAAAAAAAAGTACAGAAAATATAAAAATATACACGAACTAAAATGTTTCAGTGACTGCGTTTTGTTTAACTTTCAGTAAACCCTGTTCCTGACACTCATGGCTTCATCTTTTAACATTTGCTAAACAATAAGAAAATAAGTGGTCAATTGAACTGAAAGTCATACTGAAAATGAGAAGCAATTTAACATTTCAGTACAAATCTTGGCGGGGGTGGAGTTGTTATTGACTGGCAAGCTAAATTTGTGCATCTTCAAAAGCAGATGTTACATTAAGGTCTCCAAATATTTCACATAATAATTCTGAGACAGAATTATTTTGGACCTGGATACTGGCACAGGTTTTCATTAAAAAAGGCACTTAACAGGAATTTCTACAAGGAAGTAAATAAAAGAAAATAGTTGCACTTTTTTTTTTTTTTAAAGCAGCTTTTCAGTGTTGCTTTGTTAAGGCTGTTTCATCAAAAACAAATTCCATTGATTTCAATGGGGCAGACAGACGCGGGGTCCCGCAGAAGTATAAGAAGAGACGTGTCCGTGGTTTTGTTTTTTGGTCTAGTAGCTCGGTGGGTTGTGCAGCTCCTGGTACTTGGGCGGAGCCGTGGTGAAGATGGCCGGCACCGTCATGACGAGGGTGTTGCTGCTGGTTTGACGGATCTGGTGGATCATGATGGAGGACAGGATCATCCCAAACAGCTGCAGGGAGGGAAAAACAACAGGATCGCAGACACAGTGAGTCCGGTTACGTTTCCTTTCGCGCTCTAGAAACAGTGAACGGACGCCGGACGTTCAGAGTGGAGAAACTCACCGCCAGTATGGTCAGAGAGAAGATGACGCCGAGGCCGATGTCGAGTAACAGCCAGACGTAGTACATCATGATGGGGAAGCAGGGCTGAAGACCAGGCGAAGAAGACAACGTCACCCTTAAGGTTTTTTTTACACAAATCTTTTTAACTAGTTTTATTTAAAGCAAACAGATTCACTGACCTTGGAGTAGACGGACTTCTTCTGCGTTAGGAACAAATCCTTCAGATGGAAAAATGCAAAACACATTAGAAACCAACTTGAAAAGGTTCAGAAGTGTGCGTTTTAAGAAGTTAGTAAGCCGCGTTACAATAAAGATGTTGGCATTAAAACAGACAGTAGAATAGAGGGATGAGAAAGTTGTGTTAAATCGTAGGCGTCAGATGACTGCATTGGAAGGGAGACGCTCAAAGCGCAGCAGAAATGTGTGTTTCAAATGAGAGATGTTGCACACGCGTGTTTAGGCGCATACGTCGGAAAGTTAATATAAATACATAAAAAGCAGCAGCGTTTAAATCGAGATGTTAAAAAACCTGCCTTTAAATGATGTTAGCAACCTGTGTTAAAATAAAGAGTCACGTTTGAAAGTTTCCATAAAGAGAAGTTACAAAACTGCGTTAAAATAGAGACTGGGGAAAGTTCCGTTTATATTGAGATGTTAGAAATTAGCGTTAAAAATAAAGAAAGTTGCTTTAAAATGGAGTCATTATCTTTGTATGGTTTTTTTTTTTTTTTTCCTTCAGATGCTCACTCTGTAGCTGATGTCCTCACACTCTCCCGTCTCCTCTTCCTGTCGATTGCACATACAAGAATCGGGGATTTCATCCTCCCAGTCTTTGTAGCTGAACAGACCACAGCAGCGCATCTATAAAAACAAACAAAAACAAAAGACACAAACAGGCCGTTGATTGTCGATGAGTGGCTTCAGCACAGAGAACATGGATGTTCAACTGTGTGAAACAGCCGCTAAAAGACGCCAGATGGCGTCAGGTCAGGTGTCGGCGGCCATGGCAGTCACAGGTGGCGCACGTTGGCGGTGTGCGAAAAACTTTCACTGTGATTCAAAACAGGAAAAGACGGAGTTTAAAAGTAGGACACACTTGGAGGGGGAGTTTCCATCTGTGTCACCTTTGGGTCTGTGGTTTGACCTCAACTGTTTCAGCCCAGACAAAACCACAATAAAAAAAAAAAAGATTATTTTGAGAAAACCATGCAGATCTCAGGAGAAAATGAGTAATCTAAAAAAAAAAAAAAGGTTGAAGCGTTCCTGTCATGTGACAACGAAAACAAGCCACTTCCTCCTGCTCTGACTTATTTGCATATCCTCATGGCAACACACCTGTGGCTCAGCGAGCCAATCGGGACACGAGGGATGCACTTGTGCCGCCCTGTGGAATTGTGGGAGTGGAAACAAGTCTGGTGACAACTGCCTCGTGACAGCAGAGAGGCAGAGCCACATGACGGACTTTGGTTTTCGGATTTAAGCGAGATGTATTCATGTTCTGTCACAGTCTTTAATTCCAATGTTTGTTGACGCGACATTTGCGTACATGAAACCTGGTATCTTTGCGTTTGTCTTACATGAGTCTGCAGAGTGTCCGCCATCTCCTTCACCTCCTCCGCGGCCTTGTCCAGAGGCAACATGCTGCGGAACTTGTCCTCCAGAACACCCTCCACCTACACAAACACGCAGGCATGTTTTTACTCCAAAAAACCCCAGAAAAGTCCAGACTTTACTGGTCATCTTATTTGGAAATAATCTCATATTTGGGATCGTTCGTAGAAACCTGAGGTCGTGCGACTGCCAATGGGATTCCGGCTCTCAGCATCAGCAGACTGCCAATCACCATACACACCAGGAACTACACACACACACACACACAAAAAAACCCCACAGTTACACAATGTTGTACAAAATTTCACAATAAGATGTGTCGAAAAAAGCGATTGCGTTTCTAGAAATGTTAATAAGGGTGTTTCCAAATTTATAAAACAACAAACTGTGGTGAGACAATTCAAACATTTACCATCAGTGTTTGCTTTCACTTTCATTGCATTTAATCTGTGAAACTAAGATTAAAAGTTTAACGTTTGGCACTTTTTTGGATAACATTTACATATAATCTTGGATTTAGTGTCCATTTTATTGTATCATTGCCAGCGGTGTTACATTCTGTTGTTATCATGTAAACGTGAAATATTTGCGTTGCGATTACTCAAACCAAAATGAATGCGAATTACGATATAGTTGCGATTATTGCTTTAAAAAAAATCTGCTTTAAAATCTTCAAATATCTATAAAACATACTGACAACAGTTTGACTGACATTTTGTGGGGGGGGGGAATATATATGATTTTACAAAAACATTTTCAAGTTAGGCTGGGGGAGGTTGAGCTTGGTTAAGAGGGCCAAAAAAAGAGGAGATAAGTGCAGATGCTACGGGACAATGTGGAAATTTGATATAAAAATGTGATGTACAATATTATGATTGTCGGATTGTGTCTAAAACACACCACATTTCAATTTTTAAAAAATGGATTTGCAATATAAAAAAAGTTATGGCACTTAGAAAAGTTGCCTTTTTTCAAAGTATAGCTCTGAGAGGATGATGTTGAAACTTTTGATCAACACTATCCTGACAACAATGTACACTTTTATTGCGGTAACTGTGAAATGTGCTTTAAATTCTTTAAACACACGCATACAAGTATCACTAAACCTTACATTTTTGTTATAAAACGTAAGGTTAAAAATAGACACACTCTCATTTGCAGCACAGATTAGATTTTATAGTTTATACATTTTAATTTTCCATTTGAACCCTTAGTTAGCCCGATTTTGACGTCTACTCACTATGACCAGAGCTGCTTTGCTCTCCTTGTGAGCGCCGTACGCCCCCAAGGCTGCGAGGACCAGGGTGGCGATGCCCACGACGTAGAGGATGATGAGGCCGGTGACCCGACCGTTCATCTGGAGAAAGAAGGCGGAGGAAAGAGAAATGTTTGTGTTTGATTTTTTTTACTCTACAAAGTTGAAACAAGTTTGGTTTTTCGTACCTCTTCTCCTCCATGAAGGCTAGTGAGGACCTGAGACAGAATTGTAAGCAGGATGATGGCTCCGCCCACAATCTGAAACAAACCGCGTTGATTAAAATCCAAACTTTGACAAAATAAGCCCCAAAAAACAAGAGTAATCTTACTGTGGTTGTTATTTTTTTTATAATTATTTTATTTTAAAAAGTCACTTTTGTGATATTGAAATCCAGCCAATAGAACACATTAAATTATATTACAGAAGTAAAAATAAACATATTTAACTAAAGAAACTTAGAATTTTGAGGGGGTTTTGCAAATTAATTTCAACCACCAGGTGTAACAGAACTTCATTAAACCAAACATCACCTGTTTTTACTTTTTTAATTATTTTATAGACCACAGGAGATATGTATGTCTAGTTTGCTGTGAAACAAAATACATTTTACATCTCTTTTTTTTTTTTTTTACATTATTGCTGAACTCTCAGTCCACTCCATGAAGTGCACATGCAAAACTATCGTGGAGAAGAAAAAGCAAAAATGCCTGATCATTGTCAGCCATGACACTCTGGCTTGACAAGCATCACAATGGCCCGATTTCATCAGAACAAACCACCACCTGAACAAACACGATCACCGGGGATTTTATTCTGAAAGCCACGAGTTAAATGGAAAAACAACAAAACAAAAATCCAGCTGCTCATTTTGTTTTTTTGTTTTTGACTGAATTGTGGTTTATGTTTTTCTGACGGAAGCAAAACCAGTAGAGGAAACGAAAAAAACTAAACAACAAAGAGGAAGAAATATTCTGCAGCTTAAGTCAGTAGTCAAGGATAGTTTTTAACCTTTATCATAAATAATCCGTCATTTAAAACCTGTTCTTCAAATGGCAAAGCGACAAATTAAATTTAGTAATCAATCAATTTCACAGTTAATTATTTCACATTATTAGTTTATTGATTAATGACACTATGGCGATTTAACTTTACATTTACAAAATAAAGCTCCATTTTTTTCCCCAAGGTCACATTTTAAATAAATGCAATGTAGCAATGTTATATTATATTAATAACCAGATTAAAACAAAATATAACTTTGGTATTATGTCTGCATACAAAGTTATCACGTTCTGTAACTTTTAGCACTATATCTTAAAAATAACCAAAACACCGTCGTTTTCACGTTTATTTTCTGCGTCACTTGCTGAGTCACCGCTCATTAAAAACACGTAAATGGCTGTCGTGAATACAAAAACAAAGTTCTAAACTTAGTGTCCGGGCACTACGCACTTCTAATTCCCAAACATCCCAGTGCCCCCCGCGGCCGCCATTTTGATTGGAAACGCTCATTTCACTCACCGCGAAGAAGATGTTGAAGATGGTGAAGACGCATTTGAGGCAGGTGTTGACCTGAGCCATGTTGAAAACAAAAACACAAACAAATAAATAAACAAGTAAAGTTTCTCAGTGGCTTTTTCGATCTGTGGGCTGTCCGACAGCTGCGAGGTGAACGGTGAAAGTGAGCTGGAACGATGGAGAGGGGAGCTGGTTTTACTTGGCGGAGGAGCCCGGGGGGGGCGGTGTTCCCATAACTAATTAAACACAAGCAGACGGTGGAGGGAGGTGAACAGTCATTTCTGGTAAGGTGCAGCCCTTTCCTCTGATAAGCCACGCCCACTCTACCCCTGCTGTTGGTACGCATCTGCCGAAGCCACGCCCCCACCCTTCCAGTCTCTATCCAAATTTGGAAGACGTGCTTCCTGTGCGCACAGCTCTGTCAAGCTTTTTCCAGGAAGAAGACTTGAAAATTTCCACAGTTTTCTTGTTTGGGACCGTGCAGGCGCGGGAGGGGCGGGGATATGCCCGAACACGAGCCAGTTCTGTAAAACAAAACACAGCATGAAAGTCAACCGAGGTGAAAGGTTTTTAAAGAATACATGTAAGAAAATCTACTTTTCTTTTCAAACAATGTCTGAAATATGATTATTTAATTCAATTAAAATTGGTTTAGGTGTTGAAAGCATGTTACAGCTGCTTCAACACAGTCATTTATAAGTGACAACTAAACACATGGCTGTAATACACTATATAACCACTGATATGAGCCTTTAAAAACACATTTTTTAAAGGTACAGTATGTAAAATGCATGGTGAATAGCTTTGACCTCACCCTTCCATTCCACGAGTGTTGTTGAACCCAATAGGCCATCAGTTGAACTGCTGTAAAACATGTTAATGGCACTTTTCCACTACACAGTAATAGCACAGTTTGGCACGGCACGGCTCGACTTTTTTGCTTTTCCACTAGTGATAGTACCTGGTTCTTTTTTAGAACCTGCTCTGGTGAGGTTGTGTCCTGTATAGAACAATGTCACGGCAGTTTCATGCCACTGTGCTACAACGTCCCAGCCCATTTCAAGGAGGTACTATAGTAACAGAAAAGGATAACAAATGTTACTCCGAGTGAGATTGTAACTTAAATTTCTCAAAGTTGGAATAACGCACTTAGAAAGTGTGATTGGTTGTGGAATTACTAGTGCATAATTTTGTTCAACTGGACCCAAAATGGGCTAGTAGTTCTATGTTTGTTCCACAGTTATCACCCTTGAGCTTTGACTCAGAAAAAATAGACCAATCCAGATCATTTTTGGACTGATGGGCAGAGGCTGAATTTATACTCAGTCACTTTTGATGTTTATTGAAGGTAGCGAGGCACGGAATGGCACTTGGCATGCTAATGATGCTTTCCAGTTGTAGTCAGAAGTTTACGTTTCCAACTCAGTAAATCGGAGCAACCTCATATACCCAAGATGGCTGCCACTCACTTAAATAGTAAAAACACACTGCTATTTTCACTGTTAATAACACTTCTGACGGTTTTTTTTTTTTTTTTACAGTAAATGAGTCGTACACATAGTACTGTACAATTTTTGTTCTTAAACATTCTGCTACCCCGTTTTGTGTGCAAAAAAAATGTGTATACCACTTTGCTAACAATGGCTACCCTAAGATTTGTTTGAGTCCTTTTTTTCTTTTTTTGACCTCTCAACTGGAATGTGGTCAACTCATCCTCGGTTCTGATTTTATGACCTCTGATGTAAACGGTACGCACCGTAACAACTAACTGCTAGCTCAATTTTTTTTTTTTTTTTGATCTGTTGAGTAAAATTTCAACTGGGCATATAGCCACCTAGCATAGCATTCAATAAATAAACCCGCTAGTTCTTGTAAACTGGAATTAGGACAGTAGTGTGTTAAACACAATTTGACTGGAGAGTTAACAGTTTAGAAAAGGTGATCCACTCAGCAAACAGTGAGATAAAATGACAAAACGTATTTTTAAGAAGATTTTTGAAACATTTTTAAACTTGACTTAGCAACCGCGTTTTCAGTGACGGTGAGCTCAGCCTCTCTTGCTGGTTCCACACTGACTGTGCAAACATTGCATGATATAAAACCACTTCAAAGAAAGTGGGCTATCTCTTTAACGCTGGGATGTGACAATGGACTCTCCCCGAAGACTCACTAAACTGGTTCCAGGTCTGTGTGAACAAAGAGCCGAGCACAAAACGCATCGCTGATGCTGCTATCAGTTTACTCCGCGGGTGACAGAGCTCGGGTGTGGATGAGCACCAATTGTCGGCGACTGATAACAGAACATGTGCGGTGATGACTTTGTTTTGAGTTTGTTAAATGTGCTAGTCACATGGGATGTGGTTTACCTTTAACACTTAAATGTCACTTAGTCAAGTCATATCAGCTTTATGTATATGGAACATTTCAAACAGGGGTAAACCTACTGCAATGCAAAAACAGGCCTAGTAGAAATAAGCCAAATATTCTTAAACTGAGCTTGGTTTAAGAAAATAATCTGCCAATGGTGTAAGCCAAATGTTGCTTGGCTAAAATATTTCAAGCTAGCTTGTAAATTTAGCCACTTTCAGATTACAATATGGTGTAAAATGAGACGAAACAGGCCAAGAACTAAACAAAATTAAGCTGACTTCAAGAATTCCTTACATTCGTGAAAACCTATATTTGTGTGCTTTACAACAAAATGATATGATGAAAATATGAAACATTACAAATGTCGCAACCAAAAGCAAATAAAGCTGAATTAGGGAGCAGATCGTGCAATAGGCATCTTGTTCTAGAAAAGAGGAACTTAGTAACTAATTTCCCTCTGATATGATTTTGATTATGCAAAGTTTTGTAAGACACATGTCTGATGATTCTTACTGGACTAAAGCTGGCACTCTGGTCAAATGTGTGGACTGTATGTGGGAGCCTTAACATTAAAACATGTCAGGAAATCAAATAAATCATTTACTGAAGCTGGTGACGTAGTCATATGAGTGCTTGTGTAATTAGTTGTATTCTCTTGTTTCCTGTCAGAACATGCTGCATAATGGTATGACTTTACTTTGATAGTGTCTCTATTAGTAATCAACGCTTATTCAGTATCGTTTGAACACACAATCAGTTGTCACATATTTGTATCTTCTGTTCTCAACTGTTTTTCCACTGTAAGTTGTGTGGTTTCCCTAGTAATAGTCCGTTGACCATCAACAAAAAAATTATAAATTGTTGAGGAGCCTATTGTTTTTCTTTACATTATTATAACTAGATTTGGAAACTCTGGAGGTCAAGTCTGGTGAAAATGCGATATTGGCATAGTGCTTGGACCCGTGCATTGCTATAGCGCCCCCTAAGTTGAAAAGCAAGCGTAAATTAAGTGTCACCAATTTCACAAAACAGCCTAAGACAAACAAAAAAAATCAATTGGGATCATGACCTCAAACAGGAAGCTGGCTATTTTGAATTTGGTGTCCATCCTGGTGATTTGCACACTTTTGAGATGAACAAACTCACCTGAGCACGTTTACTTGTGTCAGCATAAACATCTGTGTCGGTTTGTACTTGAGTGGGTGTCTGTGTGTGGAAAGTCTAGTAATGAGTTCAGGAGGGTGAAGTAACCTGCTGCAGTTTGGAAATACAGAACGTCTGCCATAGTTTTGTGTCTCTCCAAAGTCATTTTGGAGGAACTGAGCTGTGTTTGACTGTAGCCTGTTGTGTGTTTGCGGAAGGAGGTGAAAAGTGACACTGAGACAGTTGGCAACAAAGAGGAAGCACAGTCTGTGTTTGTCACATCTCCTCTGTCATTAACACTGACCTTGTCAGGACCAGTAAACCAAATCCTGATCCATATGAGACAGAACCTCACTTCCGAGGAACTGGTTAAGTAAAGAAAATTCGGTTGGGTTAAGATTAGTGACATAAGGCTTTGTTAAGTCTGTCCAAATAAAAGGAATTCAATGTAAAATCCTAAGAAGAACAGCTGCACAAACCTGTGTGTTTTTGTATGTGTATCTTTGTGAGGACCATAGAAACTTTTATAAACTTTTTGAGGATTCAGACTTGGTTCTAAGGTTAGGGTTAGAATTAGTTTGAGTTAGGGTTAGACATTTAGTTGTGATCATTAAGGTTAGGGTGAGAGGCAAGGGAATGCATTATTTCTATGAGCGCCCTTACAAAGAACGCAAAGCATGTGTGTATGTGTATTCCTTATGTTGTGGGGACCGAACTCTGTCTCCACAGTCACATTATGGGGACTTGTCTTCCTTATGGGGGCAAAAATCAAGTCTCCATAATGTAAAGTACTACTGAGGTTAGGGTTAGGGAATTATGGTTAAGGTTAGAGTCAGTCTCCAGTAAAATGAATATAAGTCAATGAAATGTCCTCTGAAGTCATTAAAACCAGTCTCTCTCTTTCTCTGTGTGTGTGTGTGTGTGTTAAAAGTGAATTTGATGCTCAGTGACTCGCTGCAGAGGAATGTGGTCAATGAGGCTTCGTGTTTTACAGGAAGTGACCCGGTTTTCTGGGAGCTCTCACATCTGAGAACCATGTTCGTCCCTTTGGTTTTTAAAGTTTTGCGCCAGAAACACTTTTCTTTGTGTTTGTATTATTGTCTTTCTCAAGTACAGTAAAGTGGAACTGCTTGATCCACAGTGTATTTCCTCGCTTGTGTAGCATAATGAGATTCAGATGATCCTTCAAAAGGCAACCAATTATTTTAACTACTGTGTTCTGTCAATTAATTCAACTCTTATGTACTTTTACTGAACTTTTAATGGATGAAAGATGTGATCATGTTATAAAAGTCAAGTTGATGTTCATTACATAAACATGAGACTTATTTGTGTTTCAATGCAGTGTAAACATGATATAACCTTCCCAAATGTAGTCTGCTTTTCTGTCTGTAGTTGACCAGAGGAGGAGCTAGTGCCCCCTGCTGTCTGCAGTGTTTATTACACCCACACAGCTGAAGACGCACAGATTCTGTTATTCTTCTTGCTATCTATTATGACTTTATTATATTGTTAAGTCTTAAAAAAAACAAAGAGCGTGTGTTAAGGATGAACATAATAAATAAAATAAATGTAAATTTGTTATATGTTGCTCAGCCGTAATGGAAATAAACTGGTGTAAAATGGTCAGAATGTTCCAGAACACGTCTGATCAAGGAAGGTTTGTAAAACTGACTTTGAGTCAGGACACCAAGCAACGCACTGCATCCATTCCACCAGCAGAGGGCACTCACACCACGTCTGCTTGGTTTTACAGCAAATCTTTATCCATCACTGTCATCAGCATGTAAAAGCTTGAGGGAAAAAAGAGAAGAAAAAAAAACATTCCAAGAAAGAAAGTGGATTTTGAAGTAGAAGAAGATGCAGATTAATGCTGAAAAGTGAGGTAAGATAACTTTGTAAACCACCAAAGCCCATAGAGAAAAACGTTGATTTTTAACATGACAGTACACAGGAGTTGTCAACCGACTGCTGCCTCCATCAGTAAGTTCTAATGCCTTATGTTAAGGATTCTGTGTTTGAAGTCTTTGGTTCAGATTTACCTCAGTGACACAAACTGACCACACGAGGCAGCAGTAGACCAGCAGCTCATGGGTCCCCACAAACTAAAATCACAGATTTTCTCTATGGACATTGGTGTGAGAGAGTAACAGGTTTACAAAATGACAAAAAGCTCAATATACGAGAGTCTACAATATCTTAAGAATATGTCTTCATCTCACTGTTAGAAAGACAATTCCAAGAGGAAACTGACTGGTTTGTGAAACACTCATTCTCCCACACCAAAATCCATAGAGAAAATCTGTGATTTTAGCTTGTGAGGACCCATGAGCTGCAGGTCTACTGCTGCCTCGTGTGGTCAGTTTGTGTCACTGGGGCAAATCTGAATGAAGGATTTTAAACCCCGAATTTGCAAAATAACACATTCGAACCTACTGATGGAGGCAGCAATGGATCAACAACTCCTGTGTGCTGTGATGTTAAATCACAGATTTCCTCTATGGACTTTGGCTTGGGAGAGTGAGTGGTTTGCAAAGCAACAGATAGCTGTAATTTCTAGGTGGAAGTCTGTCTACCAGTGAGATAAAGATGTTCTTAAAGTACCTTAAAATTAAGCTGACATAGATTTTATGAGCTAAGTCTTTTGTTCAGTGGCTAAAATCTTGATTATTTTTGTCTTTCTTCAGTTTCTGCTGGCAGCCATGTTTTCACAGAGAGTGAGCCTCCAGTGTTTCTGACTGGTTTTCAGCAGCAGGGGGCGCTCACAGCACACTCAACATGGACCTTGTGTCAACCGCCACCTTTTACTATGCCTTTAAATCAAAACAAAATCTCTAATTATTTATTAATTTATCTCCGTAAACTGCTAATATATACTGTAGGTGTTTTGTAGTGTTAAATACATTTTGACCCATAGGTGGCGCTGTATGAAAAGTCTAATATTGATTGTATGACAGATTTCATAGCATTCTGTAGATTCATAAATACCAAGTCAAATAAATCAAAATGTACGATTTTTAGATCACATACTCCTATTACTCGTCTCACGTTGGCCACGCCCCCTTCCCCCCGCCCCTTCCGCTCCTCATCTTCATCACCCTCAGCAGCCTCCACCTGACCTCCTCACACGGTAAAACCTTCCGCTTCTACCCGGAGCTGTGGCAGCTACACAGCGGCTGCTCCTCCGTCACTGAGGCCGCTGTAGGAGCCACTCAGGGCGGCAAAGGAGCGTCTGAGCTGCCGGGAGGGGGGGGGGGGGACCGCTGGAGGAAGAGGAGGAAGAGGACAGACACTCACACACAGACAGACAGACAGACAGACAGACAGACACAGAGCGGCTGCTTTTGGTTTGTTCATCACCACAGCTGTGAGGAGGAAGAGCCGGAGGAAGATGAAGGACAGTGTCACCGTGTTTGTGCTGCTCGCGCTGATGTGGACGCAGCTGCTGCTCTCAGGTAACAAATTATGATGATGATGATGATGATGAAGACTGTCTGCTGCAGAGCTACACAGAAACGGTGCATGATGGGAGTTAGGGATGGCACAATACACGGTAATATCGTGCGATTTTTTTTTTTTTTTTTTTAAATCACTCTTGATAACTTGATTATCCCATGACTGGGTAAATCGTTCATATTAATTGTAAATATTATGCGTTAGTGACTTGAAAATGCTATTTTTGTTTGGTAACATAATGTAGTCACTCCAAATGTGAATTTTCTGCGCCACAAGTTAATTTTTG
The DNA here is from genome assembly GCA_016785285.1 of Brachirus orientalis. Lineage (NCBI taxonomy): Eukaryota > Metazoa > Chordata > Actinopteri > Pleuronectiformes > Soleidae > Brachirus > Brachirus orientalis. Next base: position 113,614 of record JAFBJR010002611.1, read on the forward strand.
TGCCGTGTTTGTGTGTGTGTTCACATTTACCAGGTAAACTTGTAAACACCTCTTTCATTTTAGGCCACGTTGAAACCACTAAAACAACTACCAAAAAAGACATTAGTTGGGTTTCTGTTAGCCCCTAAAAATGCACAAAATGTAAATCTCGCGATAAAAGCCGGTAAGGGAAACACCTCAATTTTTTAAAACCTCAAATTTTGCTAAAATATTTTTACACTCTGAGGTGGTTTTTAAGACGTGTCAATTTAAAAGTTTTTCCGCATTTACACACCAAATGTGATTTATACGTCAAACGTGATTCACTAAAGACAAGATGGCGGCGTATGTGTGGACAGAGGAGAAGACTGAAGTTTGTGTTTGAGATAATAAATATGACTACTGTTGTTCCGAAACCACGGAAACGCAAATTGCTTTAGGTCAAATGCGGTCAACGGTCGATTCCCTCCTTCCCGAAAGTGGAGTCTCGCGAGACGAGATTTCACGAGCAAAACGATGGCTCACACGCAAAACACCCTTCAGTGGAATCACCTGTTGAATTTTTTTGATAAATTGCCTTTATTTGGCAAAAAAATGGAAAGAGTGGAAGTTTCAATTGCTAGTTGTAGCTGACGTTGAGGAGCTAGCTTATATTTCAGTCAGTGTGGTGGAAAACCAGCCTGCGTGTAAGGAATAAACAGCAAGTTCACGTCGTTAATCTAGGGGTTTATGTTGTACATGGAAAGTACACTAATCCATTTCTACTATGATTGACTTTTTTTAACTTAACTCAACAATAAGATTTTTTTTTTTTTATGTTAAAGCTGACCTGTTCCTTCCACCCCGCCCCCATTTTTTTAACCATACCGTAATCGCTAAATAAATTGGGGGGAAAGAACCAAAACATCCAACTTCATTAAGTAGGAAGAAAAATAGTCTCCATGATGAAGTTTGCAGAATTACTAAAAACATCCAGCTGCTTCTGTGCACCGTTTCAATTAAAATGTACGCATTAAAACAAGCGAATGCTGGAAAGAAAGTGGAACGTTGCAACAATTTTAACCCTATGAGATGTGATGATGTAGAGAGATGACTTGAACAGGTGACAAGTTTTCTTCCATTTCAGCGTTAGCTCTCCTAGTAATGCTGTAGTTTTATTTTCCTGCAGTGATATAATGATAGAATGACACCTGTCTGGAGAAACGGTGGTTAAAAATGGGCTTAAGTTTTATATTTTGCTAATTTTAATTGATTTATTTTTTTAAGATAGTTATTGAAGATTGGTTTAGGAAAACCCCACTTTGTAAAATCTGAGTAAATAAGTAAAACAAATGAATACAATATGATAAACATTCCTGGCTAAGTACATTAACTGATTTATAGCTAGAAAATACTGTAAAATTAGTTTCTATTGCACATTTAAAAACAACCTCAGTTGATCAAAGTGGGGTACAGACAAAAAAAAAATCCAAATATTAAAATAAATACAACTGCAAATGTACAGCTGGGCTCAGTCTGGTGTTGCCCATAGCAACCAGGATGCTGTCACCAGGGAGAAACGAAGCAAGGCTGTTAATGGTAAAGAGAAGCTGTGTCAGCTCTGGAGCCGTCTCGCAGGAAATGGATGGACGCTGCTATTTCCTGACTGTCTAAGCTGTCAGTGAATGCATCAGACTCGGTGGATTTTTTTTTTTCCCTGTCCTCTGGTGATAAATAAAGACTTGAGCGAATGAATTATGCAGCGTTCAGTGATGCAGGAGTTTCCTTTCCTGCTGACTGATGAAAGTCTGCCTGAACAAAGATGCTGAGACGGCAAAGAGACAGACGGGATGTCCCACTCTCGCGTGTCTCTGATATATCGCGATATATGATTTTGCAAATGTAGTGTATCGCAATATCAGTGCCATTTTTTTACAGACAAATTTTTGCATCAAAAATACATTTAATTATCGCGTACATTTATTGTTCCATAACAAAACAGACACTTTTATTTTGATATTCCATGGAAATTTCATAAAGAAAACCATTATTGCGATATAATATATAATATACATTATATATAATATAATGGAATATTGTAATCTGATTTTTAAGCTCATTTGGCCCACTCTGACTGAGCAGTAGAAACACCACAATACGATATTATCACAATATTGCAATGGTGTCTCAAAGCGATATATCGTCGTGATATTTTAATTTATCGACCCTCCCCTCCCACTGAAGTTGTTTTTTCCTAAAAAACTGATCTTTTAATCTTGAATGGAGATATATTTTTAGGTTTACGCATTATAAGAGACATACGTGGGTGATCACCTACCCATGACAGAAACTGTAGACAGGAAGTTGCTAACACAATAACAAAGTTGAATGGGCGACACACAATATGTTGCTTGTCAACCTAAATTTTTAACTTGAAGACACACTACTATTTTGTAAATTAACTCATAGAAGTGAAAATTGTGCCAGTTTTGTTGAACAAAGGAAAAAAAAGTTTCACGTGACTGATGTGGAATATGTCAAAAACCAAGTCTGAAGAAATATTGTACGACATGCTGTTCCTTTTTGAAGATATTCAGGTCAAACACAAACTTGACATTATTTATCATTACTCTTACAATTAGTTGATGTCTCCTCCATTGCCTCCCTTACCTTTGCTAGCTGTTAGCTGACATTTAAGTTCTTGGATTTACTCCTATGAAGTGCCATCTATGGTGGAAAAGCAGAAAAACTTCTCCACATCATGTTTGCGATGCTTTGTTGTCGTAATTGTAAACTCAGGAGGACGGTTTAGCTCCAGTACATAATTTTTCCTAATCGCAATACTTTGTTAATTTGAGGTAAAATAACACTCGGCAAAAAAAAAGAAAAAAAAAAAAGAAAAGAAATAAGATTAAGAAGACACAATATTAGCAACAGGTAAAATAACATGTTTGAATAAACATGTTGCACTTCTAGACTGTATATTTTGAATTCAATGGGGGTTGTAAGCTTTGTTTTTGGACTGTTTTGAACAGTTGGTTAAAAAGTGACTCCATATTGTGCTGGTGGCGGTTCATCAATATATTGAGCAGCTCTGTGTCGTCTTCCCTCCTCAGAATCGGCCTCTGGTGACCACGAGCTTCGTCGCTTCCCTTCCCGTCGTTCTGGTGACCTCCCGCCTCAGGAGGATGTGGATGAATCCTATCTCCACCACCGCCCCCATCATCATCATCCTCATCATCACGGTCGCCGCCACCTGCGTCCTCTCAGGTTTGGTGATGCGATGCCGGCTGCACTTTTGGATTCTCGCCTACGCCAAGATCACGACGCCCAGCGAAGCCTCACCCTGCTCGCACGGCCGCATCACGAGGTGCAGCCGGAGCACGCCGCCGTCTCTGCACAGCACCTGGTTACCCTGGTGAGTAATCCCCTCTCTGTCATTGGTCGAAAAATAGGAGAGGTGGGAGGGATATTTTGTTGCACTTTTAAATCTTATTAACATCAATTTGAGGCCGTACTCAAGAACATTCTGGAAGCTGTTATCCTTTAGCTCCTCCCTCTCAGAGGTCAGAGGTCAGAGTGAATGACTGTGTGGGAGCTGCAGAACAGGTGCTGTGTGCGCTCCCTGTTGCCATGGAAACGCCAGTCATGGCTGTATGTGTGCGACCCACTTACCTTCACAATGGGTTGTTTACATAAGGGTAAGATAAGCGGCGTCGACCTTTAGACTGACATTGAGACAGAAAGTGAAGGATTGGTGTGGAGTGGCTGTTAACGAGGAAGATGGAGAAGAGAGGTCGAGCGAGGTAGAGAGACACCGGTGCAGAGCGAGGGAGAGAGAGAGAGAGAATATCTGCTGAAGGAAAAGACCAGAAGCTTTTAAATTTTCTCGTTTATGTCCAAGATCCAGCAAAACTACTTGTCTTTTTTCCTCTTTTTCAATTTTGAGAAAAAGAAAACGTGATCAATAACTGTTTTAATCATTAATCAGTTGAAAACAATTTTTAACGTTTTCAAAGTTTTTACCAAATCTACTGCTTAATCAGCCCATAAATTGATTTTTTTTTGGCACAGTCTGATTTACACCAAAACCTCAGACTGCTTTTATTTTTAGGATAAAGTATTGATTTAACAACTGTGAATTGTTGCCGCCAACGCTCGCACAGTTCCCCTCGCGCCAAAGCAGTGAGAGGATGCTGTCGCCACAGATGCATTGTGGGAGTGGAGGCAGTCTGGAGGAAAAATGCCCGTGGAAGGAAGCCACAAAACGGACGAGGAGACACGGGGAGTCTAACCTGCTGGTTGTCTTCAGTCTGTCGCTGCGTTCCACTTTCAGAATCACACTCTGTTTTTATAACTGTTTTTAAAAAAGCTGCAGATGATGGTCCCTAACGTGTTTGTCAGATTTTCACACATTCATAGCAGAACTATGGAGGATTTTAACCCTTCAGAGTCATGGTGATAGTTCAATGTCTTGTTGCGGGGAGATTGGGGGTTGTCTCCACCGCCCCCTACTGTCTGTTAGTGGAAAAAACCAGCCTTGCAAGATCAGGGCTGCCCAGAATCAGGAGGTCTCGCGGAGTCACGGGTCACTAGCCAGGCACCGGCTATAAGGTCAAGGCAGTGACAGCGTTATTTTAGATGTTCATCATGGCAGAGCTGGAGAAAAAGTAGCAGAGAAAACCGTTCAATTGCAAGAGTTAGAAAACACAGAAGCATGGTGTTGTAAAAATATGTACTCTGAAACTGTAGGGGGAGCTCCGTAGAGGAAAATGGTGAAAAAGCGACCAGACGTCTGCTTTAAACAGCGTACTGTAGTGGTAAAATATTACTATTATTTATAGTATATGAGCTCTGGAAATCACATGACTCTATGTTGGCAGGATAAGCTTCAGTAAAATTGAACGGTGTGCTATTTCTGTGCTGCTGAATTCTTCCTAAGATTAAGTGCCACAATTAAAGTCATGAAACTGTCAGGTTGTCTCCATGGTAACCACACAGCAGGGAAAGTGTTGCCCAACACTTGGTTGGACAGTGTTTGTCCAAAACATTTCTGTTGCTGGACAGTATAAGTGGTGAAAGTTCTTAAAACATTTGCCTGGTCAGAATTTTTATTTTCCACAAAAAAAAACAAATAAATATCGTGTTTATCATTGTTTTTTAATGATAAACACATTGTTGTGGCCTTATCAATGAAAGCTCAGTGTTAGACTCTGCCTTATCTTACACTGCTCTGTGTGTGTGGTCACATGACCCATCCCTATGGGCTGCTGCTGCTACATCACCATGACAACATGTCACTAATGAATGGAGATGGAGGGAAGAGATAAAGATGGAGGTTTGGTGGCAGTAACCATGAGCTAAAACGCACACCTTGTCTCTCTGTGCACATTTAATTATTAAATTGCAATTTATAATTAATTCAGTAGCAAATAAAATTCCATCTTTATTCACCACTGAAAATGGTTTATTTTTCAAATGAAACAAGATGTACCATTATTTTATCATAATTTACATCGGCTCGCTATAAATCTTCATATTAATTTGACTACTTTCTGCCATTTTGTACGTGAAACAATTAGCAGTTAAGTTTGCGTATATAACTATAGTTTTCTGAAGTAATATTATGACTTTCAAACACAGATTTTTAATTCTGAAAGGCTGGTTCAGATGGGTCACAACAGAATTTTTTGGGGGGTCCCTCCCAAAACGGGCTGAATTTTACTTTTACTAATTAGAATTACGTGTTTGTCTTTTAAAAATTGTATAGATAAAATGAAATTAAATTAGTTTCCCAATCATCTCCTGGGAATCTGTTAAACCACACAAAGCAATATCAGATGTGACAGATGTGGCTGTAAAATAGCTACATTGTGTCAAATTTTGCTCCTTTTATTTATTTCTTTTTTATCAAATACATAAATTTAATTGGCACAAAATTTAGCATCTCAGTAATTCACTTCCCCAACGTGACTCACATATTCATTTATTTTTTTTACTATGGATTTTAAACCCTCCGTACATTGTGTCGCATATATATATTAAGCTAAATGTGTTGACGTGCGTATTTGGGTCGTACCAGCGATCTTTAGGTGGTTGTTACGTTAACGATGACTTTGGATAAACTCATTCAAACAATTGAGTCTAAACGCTCATATTTTTTAGTGGAAGATGATGATGAAGACGATGTAAGACTTTATTTTAGTTTTTCACGTTCGCACGTCGGTGGGATTCACGTCGCCTGGCGGGAATTACGTGGAATTTCTCTGCTCACATTGACTTGTTGTGTAATCTCATGGTGCAACACATTTTCGCGTCTCAGTCGGTGTGAACGTTTTGTCAGTGACACCAGTGTGAGTGTGTTCAGACTGAAGGTGATGATGGAGGGAGGTTGTGTAAGACACAGATGGTAACGAGTCGCCTCCTGTCGACACAACACGTGTTCTTGTACTTGCTGCAGAGTGAGGACCAAAAATTGTAAAATCACCTACAAAGTGAGGACATTTTGACAAAGTGAGGACATTTTGACAAAGTGAGGACATTTTGGCTGGTCCTCACTTTCCTCACCATTTAAAGGGCTTTTTTAGGGTCAAGACCTGGTTTTAGGGTTAGGGTTAGAATACTCTGATAGAAGCACAAACGTGTGTGTGTGTGTGTGTGTGTGTGTGTGTGTGTGTGTTTTCTTGTTTTTGTTTCCTCTTTAGGGCCTTTTCTCTCATAAACACTGACCTTCTCAGGACCAGTAGTCCACATGGAGGCCAAAACCTGGTCCTAATGAGGCAGAACTGTATTTCTCAAGGGAACTGATGAAGTTTAGGACTAGTGTGTTTAGGTTAAGGTTAGGGTTAATTATTAACTAGTTGTGGTTAAGCTTAGTGATAAGGCTTTTTTTTATTCTGTCCAAATGAATGGAAGTCAGTGCAGAGACCTGAAAAGAATAGCTGCACAAACCTGTGTTAGCAGAAGTTAAAAATGATTAAGTTTGTGGTGGATCAGTGGTAAACCGGGTCGTCTTTCAACTCTAAAGTCGTGGGTTCGATCTCCAGCTCCGTTTCCCCTACATGCCATTGAGCAAGACACTGGACCTCATGTTCCTCCTGACGGCTTTGCAGTAGAATGTGTATGGGTCTGAAAGATGTATGAGTGAATGGGTGAATGGCAAAATCTGTAGTGTAAACATCAAGACTAGAACAGTGCTGCATAAATATAGACCATTTACCATTACAGTTTTCATAAATCCTCCAATCAATGGTTTGCTTACATAGCCCTTTACAACATCCACTAGGTTTCTGCAGTGCTTTACATAAACATTATATACATTATTAAAGCATAAAATCAATGAAATGAGAAAAATATACACTAGAAAATCAATAAAATGTGTAAAACGTGGGGAAAAAAACACTGAAAAAACAGAAAATCTACACAAACATCTGTGAAATGAGAAAATATTAAGCATTTATGCAGTGTGTGTATGGAGAGAAGGTTGTTGGATTAAATTGGATTTGGATTCATTTTAGTCAGATGATAAGTGTCTGGTTTTAGCTTCATAAATCTAAATATTTTCTCATGTGTTTTATTTTTTCATTTAACTTTACACAGGCTGTAGATTTAGTTTTACACAATTATTCAGATAAACTAAAAAAAATTTCCAACTTTTTCTGACATTTTATGTTTAGACAATAATTCTTTCTGAGAAAATTATATTAATACAACATTACTAGTGATATTTTCCACTGTTAGTGGTTTGAAAACACAATGTGATCATGTGAATAATTCAGATTACAGTGAGCTTTTTTTTTTTTTCCTCAAAGGAAGTAACATGAGCGTGAATAATCCAAATAATCCAACCGCACGTCAGTCCACTCGTTCAGCTCTGTGTGTGTGTCTCATTGAGTCGGATGGTTCACGTGCGGCTCACGTTTTACCCGTCAGCGCTCTGAGGAGAAGCCACACATGCACAAACACACGCACAAACTCTGCCTGATTTAGAACCCACAGAAATCAGATCCCGCTGTCTTTCTGCAGAACTCCATAGAGAATTTTGGCGATTTTATATTTCTTTCAGTGTCTCAGTGATGCAGTGGCTGTTGTCTGTATAAAAGTGCTTTCATTACAAACATCAGCTCATCGCAGTGAATTCTGCATCTTCATCGAGACATTCTGACTCAGTGTAAACAGACAACTGTCTCTCAGATCATACAAGAAATCTCATTATCTTAGCAACCAGGCCCTGGAAATAATCACATTACTCTTTCTATAACAAAACTGAGCATGACATTGTCTTTTGCTTTGAAAAACTCTACAAGTATATAAGTTGTTGCTGATAATCTTTTGTTCATCAATCTTTTGATTAGGCAGCTAGTCATTGTATAGTTTTATTTATTTAACATACAATTGGAATTTTTAGGAATTTGGACAAAATTTTTAATTTTCTTTTTTTTTGGATCTCGCACACGCTCACATGAAGTTTGCTTGATTTAGAACCCACTGAAGCAGAGCCTCTCTTTTTCCACAGAACTCCGTAGAGAATTCTGACAATTTTAAGTTCCCTTCAGTGTCACAGTGATACAGAGACTGTTGTCTGTATAAAATTGGTCGCACCTCATCGCACTGAATTCTGCTTCTTTACTGAGACACTCTGATCGATGAATTGATTAGTCACTTAATCATCATACAGTTTTGTTCGAAATACAGTTTTCATTAATTTTTAAATTATTTTCTTTGCTGAGCTACTCGTTCACTCGCTCACTCACTCACACATGCACACATCCTCTCCTATCTGCCATCTGATTGGTCCAAATTAGATTCCCTGTGCTCCCCTGTGAGCCATCAGCTAATTAGTGGTTATTGCCGTGTGTGTGTGTGTGTGTGTGTGTGTGTGTGTGTGTGTGTGTGTGTGTGTGTGTGTGTGTGTGTGTGTGTGTGTGTGTGTGTGTTGTGTGTGTGTGTGTGTGTGTGTGTGTGTGTGTGTGTGTGTGTGTGTGTGTGTGTGTGTGTGTCAGACATAAATAGGACCTGATCTTGACAGGAAGAGAAGCGGGATAATGACATTACCTGGACAACGTCCAATCAGTACACAGGTCGCGCTCAAAGCCAATCAGAGATCACGACAGGAGTAGATCAGGAAATGGAGTGGTGTGTGTGTGTGTGTGTGTGTGTGTGTGTGTGTGTGTTCCTTGAGTGAAAATCATCCAGGGAGGATCAGCAATGTTTTCTTGGTGAGGTTTGTTTGGATTCAGTTATGTATTTGTTGTTTAGACATTTGGTTGTTTAGTTTTTCTGTTGGGGTTTAATCTACTTCTTGTTGTGCTTTTTTTCCTCCCAATAATCAATCAGCTGATTAGTTGGAGCCGACAGTGGCGTCTTAATCTGTCCAACCAAAAGTTTTAAATTCTTGAAAATACTGAGTCAAAAGAAAACCTAAATATCTGACTAATTTTCCTCTTCTTTGATTAATCAATTTGATTAGTTTAGAGTCTTTCCATGAATTTTGCAGTGATTCTGATACTTGTTTAATAATGCGACTTACTTTTAAATAGATAAGCTGAAGAGATTCTGGATTACACGTGAATATTTGCTAATTTTGTTGATTTCACAAAATGTTTGTCGGGCAAAACTAGACATTTGGATTCATTGATTAAATGTTTAGTTCATTCATAAAATGTATTGAAATAATCAGAGTTGATGGAAATTCTTTTATTTTTTTAAGGTCACTGGTTATTTTCAGTGTGAGAACAAACTGCAGCGAGACAGACAATAACGTGCGTGTCTGCTTCTTGTTGTTCCTTATATTAAATTACATGACGGCAGAAGATTTTTTATTTTTTTTTATCCATTAGTGTGCGCGCACACACACACACACACACACACACGTTAATTTAGAACCCAGAGAAAACAGAGCCTCCGTTTCTCTACCGAACTCCATAGAGAATATTGATGATTTTAAATTTCCTTCACCCTCACAGTGATGTAGTGACAGTTATCTTTCTGAAAGTGTTTTGTTACAAATATCACTTGACGACAGTGCATTTGGCTACTATTTGTCACATATTTTCCATATTGTAACTTGTTTTACACAAACACCTTTACTTATTCATCTTTTGTCTACACATTTGTTGGTAAGTGTAATATTTTAGGGCACTTTTTTTTAAAAAAAAAAAAAGAAAATGTCTCTTTTCTACAGAGTTTGAAATTTAATATTTGAAATATTTTTAGTACAAACCATTGCACTTGAGCTCAATTTAATCATATGGCTCTTTTATTGCGTCTGTTACATGATTTTTATTTTAGCAGAATTGTATGGGCTCTGTCTCCTTTAAAGGGAGGAAATGTCTGTGTTGGTTTTTTTTACACACACTCAGAAAGTAATGTCAGTAAATCCAGGATGAGTCATAAGTAGTGTGTGTGTGTGTGTGTGTGTTTCACCTGTCTCCTATATCATTTTTGCTGAAAGCTGAGACTGTTTAGAAAACCAGAGGTGCGTGTGTGAGTGTGTGAGATGAAATATCAGAGGATGATAGGTTTCGATCAGTTTGGTGCACAACAGAGAACCAACTCACCGATCATTTCTTCTCTTTGCTGACGTCAAACCTTAAAATATAAAAGTAAATTTATTTACAATAAAAGTATGATGTTCTTATATATAATATATACAGGTGATCCTGCTCTTTATCTCACTGAACAGGAGTGTGTAAACCACTCACTCTCCCACACACAAGTCCATAGAGAAAATCAAGTGTTTTTACATCACAGCACACAGGAGTTGTTGATCCACTGCTGCATCTGTCAGTAAGTTCAAATGTGTTATTTTGTAGATTCTGTGTTTAAAATCCTTAGTTCAGATTTATCCACTTCACACAAACTGACCACACGAGGCAGCAGTAGACCAGCAGCTCCCGTGTCCCTGTGAGCTGAAATCACTGATTTTCTCTATGGACTTTGGTGTGGGAGAGTGAGTGGTTTACAAACTTCAGTTTTCTGTTGGAAATGTCTAACAGATGAGATAAAGATGTGAACATATTGTAAAGATATCATAGACTATCATACACTGAACCTTTTGTCATTTTGTTAACTGTTACCTTCCCACACCAAAGCCTATAAAGGAAAATTTTGTGATTTTTAACTCACAGGGACTTAGGAGCTGCTGGTCCACGACTGCCTTGTGTGGTCAGTTTGTGTCATTGAGGTAAATCTAAATCACACAACGCTGAATAGGCAACATAAAACATTTCAACTTACTGATGGAGGCAGCAGTGGATCAACAACTCCTGTGTGCTGTGATGTTAAATTCAATGATTTTCTCTATGGACTTTGGTGCGGGAGAGTGAGAGGTTTACAAACTTCAGTTTCCTGTTGGAAAAGTCTGCCTAACAGTGAGATAAAGACGTGAACATATTCTTAAGATATCGTAGACTTAAGCTGACGCAGATTTCAACAGGTGAGCCTTTTCCTAAGTAGCTAAAATCAGTTTTTGATGACTAAAAATGAAAGAACCATTTTCTCTCTCTCTCTCTCTCTTAGTACCTGGCTGTAGACGTGCAGAGACTGAATGTCAGTCTTCTTCGTTGGTTTCGGGACGGTGTAGCCGCGGCGCTCGGTGTTCCTGCGGGACACGTTCACATCAACCGACTGAATGTGAGACACACACACACATTTCACACACATCACACTTTCCTCATCAATAATCTTATTGATTAATTGATGGACGGCCTCTTTCAGGAGGAAAAGAATGGCATCGAACTCTTCGTGTCCTCTGATAGGCCGGGCATCTCTGAGCCCCGCCCTGCTGATGAGGTCATCCAAGCACTGAACGCCAGGGTCCTTCACCAACGCCTGGGACACTTTGGCATCACCGAGGTCTCGACTGAGGTGAGCGTGTGAAAACCGTTAATGTGCTCCGTCTCCTTGGTAACGGCGGCTCGTTAAGCTGAGGTTAGTTGAGATTGGATTGTGATGATTAGAGTGCTGCTGTTAATAACAGAATTAAAGTGGCAACAGTCAGCTACTTCATGTAACTCCGATGATGTCACAGTTTCAGCAAGTGTTGCTTTTGAAGCTGTGGCTCTGAAAATGCCAAATATTTGTTAAAATTAATTTGGTTCGTCCTTGTCTTTGCAAAAAAAAAAAAGAACGTCCTGCAGGGGGAGCAGAGGGATCATGTGTGGAGCAGGGAGGGTTTTTACACCTTCTTCCTCTTCTTCACCATCTTCGTCATAGTCGTCACCTGCTTGATGGTAAAAAAGTAAAACACACACACAAACACACACACAGGTTTCCTTGACTTCAGAGGACATTGCATTGTCTTACATTCTTTTCCTGGAGACTCTAACCTTAACCATAATTAAAACATGTCTGTAATAATTTACATTATGGGGATTTATTGATATTTGTCTCCTATAATGTGACTGTGTAAAAAGATTGAGGTCCCCACAACATAAGGAATACGAGGTACACAAACATAACTACTACTGGCCTAACCTTAACCCTAACCTAACCATACAGCATACCTTCACCCTAAAATGGAATAATTTATGTGGGGACATAATTTTGTCCCCGTAAGGAAGACAAGTCCCCATGATCTGAGTGTGTGTGTGGACAGATTTAGGTCCCCACAGCATGAGTAATACCTGGAACACACATTGCATTCCCTAACCCTTAACCATCATAGCTTAAGGCACCAACCCTTACCCTTAACTTTACATTAACCTAAACCTAATTCTTACCCATAAGTCCATAAACATCCCTTTTTAAAGTGGTACGGAACACGAGGACCAGACAAAATGTCCTCACTTCCTGTGATAAGCTCTTTGGTCCCCACAAAGATGCATATATGAGTCCACACACACAAGATGCAGTGTTAAAAGTAATGAATGTATCTAAATTTAAGCGAGTCATTAAAAACATGATACAAAAATTAGTGACTGAAAACAGTTTAATGAAGACGTGTTTATACAAACAAAACTGGAAATCAAAGATAATAAACAATAACAGACTTTTAAAAGGAATCAAAAAAATGTAGTTTTTTTTTTTCTGGTTAGGTTGTAATGCCATTTTTAATCCACAGGAGGGAGCAATAGAACAGTGAAACAACAGTGAGGCATTGACTCGAACACTCACTCACTGTAGCTCTTAAAAATATACTTGTAAATTCAAACACATCTAACAATGAAACTTTAATTATAATATTTAGTATTTTTCTTTATTGTTTATTCATAAACATTAAAATGAATGTTTTAATATTTATTACCTTTTGTCTTTGACCGTCCTTGCTGCTGTAACGTTGTAAATTTGCCCATTATTGGGACTTGATAAAGGATTATCTTTAAATATGAAAGTTGAATTTGATTAGAATAGGGCTGCAACTAAGGATTATTTTCATAATTGATGAATCTATCGATTATTTTCTTGATTAATCAAGTAATCGTTTGGTGCATAAAATGTTAAACTTTTTTTTCAATGTTCCATTCAAATCAGTGTTTCTAAACTGGGGAAATTTATGATGTGTTCAAATATCTTGTTTTGTCCAGAAACCAAAAACTAGTTATTTTTAATGATTTCTTTGTTATATGGTGCAAAGACACTAGCAAATATTCACATTTAAGAAGCCGAAAAAGCAGAAAGCCTGTCTTTAATTATTAAAAAATACTCAAACTTATTAATAAATTATCGAAATAGTTGACGATTAAATTGGTAATTGACTTAATAATTGAGTAATCTTTTCAGCCCTAGATCAGTGTATTGATTGTCATATTGAGGTGCAGTATCATAGACTTGTTCTCTGGACTCCAGGTTTTGTACCGACTCAAGGAGAAGGTCCAGGTTTCTGAGAGACAGCTGAAAGCCCCGCCCCCTGACCTCCACCTGACCATCCCTCCAGTCTCCGCCCAGAGGTCAAAGGGCACTAAGGTTGGTTTAAATGGTTGACCTACTTTTTGTTTTTCTTGACACAGACAAAGCACATTCACAAACATACAATACTGCATGTGTAAAAAATAAATAAATAAATGACGTGAAGTGTGCAGGATTTTAAAAATGCTAATTTACATCAACAAAGGTGGATTAAAATAAACGTTATATATATTATACGTTATATAATTTACATTAAAATGTAAACATTCAAGAAATTTAAAAAAAAAAAAAAAAATCTATAAAAAATTAATTAAATTTAAGAAAGTTGATGTTCAAAAATACTAATGTGGTTCAAATATGCAAATAAACTTCACTACTATACAAATACAACGAATGTACAAATGAAATATTAAGTACAAAGTAAATATGGAATAAAAATACACAACTGTGGTAAAAAGACGAGATTATGATCAATTGTACATAAAGAGAATAAAATCTATTCAAACCCTAAACGCATACAATAAAATATACAAATGCAATAAAGATATACAAGGACAATAATGATGCTCGAAATGTGTATAACTGCAATAAGATAAATAATATATATGATAATTATTAATATACCAATGCAATTTAAAATGATGAATAATATATGGTGTATATATAAAATGATCCATTCTCACTCTTGTATGCTTCCTTCAGGTTCTCACGTCAGGAAGCATGGTCCAGGCTGAGCTCCCTCCGTCTTTAGCCACGCCCTTTTCCCACCAGCAGCAGCCAATCGTAGCCTGCCGTCGCCTCGCTCCACCTGTTGTTCCTCTGCCCAGGTAACATCACTGACCAGTGCGTCCCCACAATCCCACTGTTTAAATATCATCTGAACACTGTACCTCTCTTCCTAGCTCCGCCCCTGCCTCTGTTGTCAACAGCGACAGCCACACCCCGCCTCCCAGCGTTGCTCCGGTGACCGTCAACAACGAGCTGAAGCCCTGCCCCTCCCCCTTCAGGATGAAACCTGCTGCAGGACTGCAGGAAAGGTAACTGTGCGATGACGCGTTCAAGGACGCTACGTATTTGACTAAATGTTATTTAAATTTGAATTGCCGCAGAATACCTAATCTGGGTCACATCTGGATTAACCTTAGTCTGATGGTAAAATCTATTTTTAGAAGTTTTGACAGATATGATTAATTTTAACAATTTTGTCCATTAATGGGAGATGGGAATTCTTGAAAATGTTATCACATTTTGTGACATCATCAGAGGGAAGACTCTTACCAAAATTGAATGGGAAGCTTCCCATTCCAAAAATCCAGACTGATTGAGGAAAAGGGAAGTTGCTTACAGAAACTTATAGATAAATCCACACTGATGAAAACATAACCTCGTTAGGAAAAAAATAAATAATAAAAAAACACAATGAAACACTAAAAAATGGCAGTACCTGCCAGATCCAGCGTAAGTGAAGTTTGGAATTGCAGCCAGTGAACAGCTGAAGGACACATTAACCCTTTAAAGTCCCCTTAAAGTGATAAAAATATCAATTTTGACTTTTAAAAAAATACGTTGCTGAGCAACTAGATAGAATTTTCAGTGTTGGCTATGAATTTCTCAAAGCTGTAAAAAGAACAGCATCAAAATAAAAAAGCAAAACACATCAATGTTGGTGTAATTTCACCCAATACCTAGCTAGAAACTGCTAATTTGAGCTGTAGTGACTATGTTTGTTAGCTCAATGAGTTAGCATAACGGAGGCCGATATAAGTTGCATAATTTTTAGTGAAATATGCATCAACACAACATTGTCCAATTCTGTTTTCTGAGAATTTGATGTTCCAAGACCAGCTGGTCATTGGTGATTCACACATGCCAGCCCGATTCACCTTTGCATTTCCCAGAATGCTCGGAGTTTGGACTCATCATTTTTTTTTTTTTTTATTTAGAACATGGTGTTCTACTCAGGAAGAACCCTTGACTTTGAGGAGCACTTCATGTGTTTGTGTTTTGGCAGCCTTTAACCTGTGATTGTTGGAGCGGTCAGGTGTTGAACTGCCTACGTGCAAATGAAGAGGGGTTTGTTTTCTGTCCTTAACACTGACCTTATCAGGACCAGTAGTCCTCATGGAGACCAAAACCTGGTTGTAATGAGGCAGAACCTAATTTCTTAAGAAACTATTCAAGATTAGGGCCAATGCAGAGTCCTAAGAAGAATACCTGCACAAACCTGTGTTTAACAACATAAGTATTCCTTGTGTTGTGGGGACCTAAATCTGTTTCCACATTCACATTATGGGGACAAAATCAAGTCCCCATAATGTGTAAATTACTACATTTTAAGGTGAAGACATGTTTTAAATTTAGACTGAGGTTAGGGTTAGGGCACTAGTAATTATGGTTAAGGTTAGAATAAGTCTTCTGGAAATGACTGTAAGTCAATGCAGTGTCATCAGAAGTCATGGAAACCAAACGTTCTGTTTGAAGTAATAATAATAATAATAATAAAATGCTTTACATTTTTCATTTACGGTAGTAATTAACATACATTTCATGTATTTAAAAAAACATGATTTTATAAATAAATTGGATTGGATAATTTCACTAAATGTACTATTTTGTCTCACGCAGAATCGGGAAACTTAGTTTGATAGCAGATATATTTATAAATATTAAAATACTTTTTGCCTATTCCGTAATATTGTTAATGTTTCTGATACTTTTATTTTATTGCCTATTTCTATTCTCTTTAAATTACTCATCTAACTCATAGCTGGTTGCTCCATGTCTTGTCAGCTCACTTTAGTTGCCCTTATCTCTGTGATTATTCTAATTTTTGTTTCATTTATTTTTCTGTTTTCATCTAATTTATTGACGTGGTCTGACACGCAATAATTAAAGCTTAACCTTCGTACCTACATCATTATCAAAACTCCTAATTGAGGAAATGACGTTTATCCCTTCATCAGCGTAAATATTCTTCCATCAGCAGTCATTGTTTGAGTTTTGTGCGGGTTTTAAAGCAGGTTTTGTCGTGAGAAACTTGCATTTGGGTTTAAATAAGACTAATCAGGCAGCAGACTGTTTTTGCTCAGCCAGTGTTGCTCCGAAATTTGGCTGCAGTTCATTTCCCTCTCAAGTCTTTCCGTAACAAGAAGAAAAACATCTTTATCTGGCGCGGGCGCTCCGAGTCCGGCACTTTATCTGCTGCTCGTAGCTCTTCCGTTTACTGTGCGGGGACACGTCCGTAACCACGGACCTGGGAGGCCATTTTGTTCTGGTTACATCAGCGTTCCGTGTCAGGTTTGTTCAAGTGAAGGAACAAGCTGTGTTTCTTCAGGTATGAGAGGCAGGAGGACAATTCCAGGCACGGAGTGAGAACAGGATGTTTTTCGTGGTGTCTGTGTCTCTTGTGATTTTTAGTTTTCGTGTGTGTGTGTGTGTGTGTGTCTTGTCCACTCTGGATGGCAGCCAATCAACAATCAGACGAATAGGAAGAGACGGTATCCTGGAGAGGAAACTGGCCAACACGTAGCTAGACAAGTTCACCCTTCACTTTTTTGGGGAGAGAGCATCTGTTCAGTATGAGTGGACAATGTGAGCTTAACATTATATCATGATTTTTCCACCGTGATATAGCAATGTCAGGTTTTTTTAATGATATCTCCCAGAATTTCAAAAATAAAAGCATTTGTGTTGATATGGAATGATATATAGTTTACAGTAAAAAAATGTCTTTATTGTGCTAATTTAATGTTAAATAAAAACTTCTTAAAACTGGATGCCCCTCCTGAGGCAACCCACTGGGAAAAAATATAGAGTGACCAATTAACATTGAGCAATGGGGGTTGGGTAAATTTCTTAGGGGTGCCCCAGCCCATGACCTGGTGGGGACTTGCCAAGCCACAAGCCAATTCTCTTTCCACTTGGACTACTCCATCCCACAGGACATTTTAGATGATCAATTACTTTATACACAAATGATCAGTGACTGTACACTTTGTCCTTTCTTCTGGCATACACAAAGAGAGAAACAAAAAAATCTGTTTTCATTAGTTTGGCAGCACAATTAAAAGAAAAGAGAAAACTTAAACTAAAACTTAAATTAAAAGTAAAAACTCAATCAATCTGTAAAGTTCAAATCTATAAAACAATCAGTCAAACACAGCGATACTCACAGGGATCAAACAATATGAAGTGCTTTTTATACTTTGTATAAACCACCAGTCGAAGTTTTTGTAATTTTCCAGACTGACTGACCTTCAGTTCTTAAAGTAATGATGGACTGTCGTTTCTCTTTATTTAGCTGTTTGGTTCTTGCCATAATATGAATTTTAACAGTTGTCAAATAGTGCTGTCAGCTGTGTACCTGACTTCTGCACAACACAACTGATGGTCCCAACCCCTTTAAGAAGGCAAGAAATTCCACAAATGAACCCTGACAAGGCGCCCGGTGACTACATCATGAAGGTCATTGAGAGAAGGCCAAGGGTTTGCAGCGCTGTCAACAAAGCACTTTGAAGAATCTAAAATATAAAACATATTTAGAGTTATTAAACACTTTTTTTGTTTACAACATAATTCCATATGTGTTCATTTATAGTTTTGATGCCTTCAGTGAGAATCTACAATGTAAATAGTCATGAAAATAAAGAAAAAATAAGGTGTGTCCAAACTTTTGACTGGTAGTGATATATAATGCAGTACACACATTGTCAGAACATGATGATCAGTGACAGTGTAGCTGATCACTGACTGAATATACAGTTTGATCAGTTGTTACGTATAAATATTTTCAGCGACCACCCTCTTCACCATCCCATCTCACTTTCAGCTGTCAATCAAGACATTTCTATTATCTCTAACATATGAAAACCAAACCAATCAATCTATTACAAATGTAACAAAATGTCTTGAATGATTGAAATCTTTTTTTTACAGTGAAATATTAATCATGAGTTTTCATTATGGAAATGATTGAAGTTATCTGCTTACTGAAGTAGATCTCTGCCAGTTAACACCTTATAGAAGCTATAGTTATGTTTTTCTTCAGTAGCTACATGGCTAACATTAGCAATTTAAGCAAAATTTGGAAGCAACAACTTTGTCACTGTTCATCTTGGGCACAGAAACAAAGTTCACCCTTAGTGAAATTAAAATACTGTTTTAAAGCAGATGTGTAACGGCCAGGCTTTTCCTGACTCACTTTAAATGATGCCTGTCTAATTCTAATACAGTTTCTTCTCTTCCTTCCTTTTTCTGTCCTCGCTGTCCTCCAAAGACGGGGCTCAAACGTGTCTCTGGTGTTGGACATGTCGGCCCTCGGCTCAGTGGAGCCGCTCAGTGTCCCTGTGGTGACTCCCAGAGAGTCGGCAGCGAGGGAATACCTTCTGTCCGCCGGACGGCCGCTGACGAGGCAGCAGCTGAGAGACGTCGTCCACAACACACACATGCTGCACGCAGAGTTCACTGTACGCAATTCGCCGCACAGATTCAGTTCTGACATGGACGACACCGAAAAAATTTAAAAAATTATTGTCAAGTCTGATATAAATTTAGTTGAAAAGCCTTAAATCTGCTTATAGCCGTTTTCTGTAGTGAGTTTGTTTTGGCTAAGTTTAGCAATTTTTTTTCCACTAACTTTCCATCTGTTGGCTGCCATTAACAGGCCCCGCCCCATTTTGCTTCATCACCTCATTAAGTGTTTTGGTTGGGGGTGGGGCTCACAAGAAAAAAAAGATGTCTAAATGTTGAATTATGCAACACAGATTTAAACATGGGGATTTCACTGACAGCACCTTTATACTTTTACACGATCTGTCTTCCTTGTTACATAAAAATTTTGTTTGCAAATGTGTTAATTAAATGATTGACTCTTTATAAGGATACGGTAAAAGAAATGTCCATATGAACAACTTTTACCAATATTTTATTCTCTCATGTTGAGCTTTTTTTTTTTTTTTTGTTTATTTAGAGTCTATTCTAATACCTTTATATAAACATTATTACTATAAATTTTATTTTTGGTATACCTAATGGATTTTAGCATTATCTGTGTATTTTTAATGGTATATATCCAGCTAATCATTACTAGAAACTGTAATAAATATTGCTCATATTTAAAACAAATAAATGTGTTTCAAATTTCTTTTTTATCCTTTCAGGAAATTCCCATGAATTTCATTGATCCCAAGGAGCTGGATATTCCAAACCATGGAACTAAGAACAGATACAAAACCATACTGCCCAGTGAGTAGTGTTTGTACTGTGTGTAGTGGTGTTTACGCCTTTATACAAGGCACATGTGATTGGTCTCTATAGGACATAAATTAAATGACAAAAATATCAAATTAATTAGTTAATTTAGGTCAAAACTATAAAAAGAAACTGTAAAGATGAAAACAAAATGTAACAGTTTGTTTCTACAAATGAAAACAAAACAGAACTGGTTACAGTGACAAATTACAAATGTACCATTTATCAAAAAGTAAAAACCCTGCAGTTAAGTTCACAGGTTTGCTGTGAAGCTTACGTTTAACGTTCCGCCACGTCCTCACGTTTCATTTCCTGCCTACACCAGGAAGCCACTTTAGCATGTGGGAGGAGTTTAAAGTCAAAGGTCAACAACTCCAAGGACAGCTAATATTGCACCTCCCTCTTCCCTGAACACACACTTTAACTCAAACAATGCCCTTTTCCTCACGGCATGGTTTGTTCTCACAACTGCTGGCCATCAACTGAACCTGATTAAGACATTATATAACACGCACACACACACAGGGGTGAGTGGGTGTGGTGGCCTTCCTTCCTTCCTTCCTTCCTCCTTTCCTTCCTTCTTTCTGGCCAATCAAGTATAAAGAATGTTTGCTCAGAGCTGCTGTCCATCAAACCTTTTTGTCTGTTACAGTTTTTTTCTTTTCTTAAGGTGTCCACGTCTTTATTTCACTGTTAAAACCACTCAATCTCCCACACCAAAGTCCATAGAGAAAATTGGGGATTTTACATCACAGCACACAGGAGTTGTTGAATCCACTGCTGCATTCATGAGTAACTTCAAAACTGTTATTTTGTAGATTCTGTGTTTAAAATCCTTTGTTCAGATTTACCTCAGTGACACAAACTGACCACACGAGGCAGCGGTGGACCAGCAGCTCCTGTGTCCCTGTGAGCTAAAATCACTGATTTTCTCTATGGACTTTGGTGTGGGAGAGTGAGTGGTTTACAAACTTCAGTTTCCTGTTGGAAAAGTCTGTCTAACAGTGAGATAAAGACGAGAACATATTCTTAAGATATGGTAGACTTAAACTGATGTGGATTTCCTTCCTTCTCCAGTGATAAATTTTATCAGAATGTGTGTTCCAAACCTGAGCAGTGTCTATCATCAGTAAAGAGATGTTACTGACATGGATCTCCTCAAATGTTGTTGCTGCATGGAATTATGGGATGGCATAATGTTACCTTTTCTTTCAGAAAGGATGGTCAGTTTTTTTTTCTATGCAGAACGAGGTGAGAGGAAAAAGCGTTGCATATTTTGTCAGCCTTTACAGGAAAAACAAGTGTTTGGATTGCAGTTTTATCACTATAGAGACCGGATTCAAAGAGTCTGAAATACTTGGAAACTTAAAGCTCCACCCCCTCTGAAATGGGCCAAACGAACATGTTGTGTCTAAATGTTCATCCTCTTCCTCCTTTCCTTCCTGACTTCCTCGCTCCCTCCCGTGTTTCCTCACCTTATCTCCTCACTGTGTGTCCTAGATCCTCACTCGAGAGTGACCCTGAAGACCAAGAGCTGCAACGACCTGCTGAGCTCCTACATTAATGCGAATTACATACGGGTGGGTATTTATGTATACCTTCACTTGTTTTGACTTCTTTTTGTTTTTGTTGTCATTGACATAGTAGTAGTTAAATGTTAATCCATATCTGGTGGATTGACCAGTTTATTAGCTGTTAATTGATTTTGACCTTGTTCTAAATTGGGGAACAAATTGCCAAATCTCCTCAAAACCTGAGAATAAACATCCACTGTTATCACCTCACATATCAGGAATGTCAACACTTTTTTTTTTTTTTTCGTTTTTGGTTTCCTCATCAACACAATCATCTCAGTGAAAGTCCAGTGCTGCAGCAGCACAGTGTGTAATGTCGCTCTCAGACTCTGGCACAATAGACTCTCTTCCTGTCAGGAAGCTCCACTGAAACTGTTTAAAGTGAGAGACCACATGGGAGAGAACAGAGGGCGCGTTTTAAATGTTTCATCCTACTGTACGGGCAAACGGGGCTCCAATTATAGCACCCTCAAGGGTGATAAGAAGCCTCGTCACATAGGAGGGGAAACCATAAATTAATTTAAACACAACTTGTTTTGATCTTCTTTAGGGTTAGATGACATACACTTCCTTTTAAGTAAGGGAAATTTCCAATGTTTGGCAAAAACTGTGGTCAGGGGTGAACTACTCAGTGCTGTCCAGAGGATGAACCGATGCTGTTGTGATCACTCGGTCATTATTTTCCATTTGAGCATCTTCTGAACTTGTTACCTCATCTACTTGTTCAAACTTATCTTGCTCTGAGCTGACAATTCAAGATGAATAATCTGAGTATAAAGCTGTAGTATTTACCACTTGTTTTTTTTTTTGTGGCGTACACTCAGCACTGTACATACCGAGGTATAAGGCTAAAATTAAATTTTGAATCGTAAAGTTTGTAAAGGAAATGCACCTAACTCTGGACTTTAGGTCCAAACATCAACTGTCGGTTTGTAACCTGCACCAGCACCATCTTTGGTTTTTAAAACCAAATGTAACCATATTTGGAAGAGCGAGTGCAGAGCCCGACTGATATGGTATGTTCCATTTACATTGGAATTGGGAACTGGTCAGTGCGAAGTAGGGCTGTCAAAATTGCTCAAAAATGACGTTCGAATATTCACTCTAAATAAAACACATATATTGGAACATCTGGTTGCGCATTTTGTCAATGACGCGCATTACGTCAATAACAGGACAAATTAATACAAAGAGACATAACTATTTGTATCGATAGTTTATTTAAACATATTTGACAATGTGTTACCTAAACCAAACAAGTCAATCAAATAATGGCCAAGACCGCTCTCTCACTCGCACACACTCTTTATGTCTCTTGCCCACACTCTCATGTTCTTTTTCCACATTCGAATTTTAATTTTTACTTTTGAAATCCTGTTTTTTTTTTTTAAACTATTCAAATATATATTAGAATTTAGAATATTTGTTGACAGCCCTAGTGAGAAGTTGGGGGAAAAAAACATTATTAGCCATTAGCACTATAACAAATTAGACAAAAGTGCAATTAGCAGTAAAGGTAGCTGAGTGCTTTTGCTATGTGTGCAAGTAGCAGTCATCCTGGAATCCTTTGTCGAGGTTTATGATATTTCTCCTACTTTCTGAGTTGGACCACTTAGACCTGCAACCTTGCATCCATTGCATGGTACAAGCTGTCAATCACAACACAGCCCCGCCCACTCCTTTATGGTCTATTTGACTCAAATTGGGACCTTAATTTACAAAATGGATGCCATACTGTGTCAAAGAAGACCTGTTATTGATTGATATCATAAACTCCTTTTCATTGTTTAAGGGTGTTTATAAATCAAGTGAAAATTAAATTTCAAATTTCATATGGACCAGTGGAGTTGAAACGACAGCCTTCAAACACTTCCACGTTGGCGCTAGTTACTGGATCCACTGGCTACGTCCTTGACTTGACTGATGACTCTTTTGTGTGATGGGCTTCAACCCCAGGGTTACCTTGGCGACGAGAAGGCCTTCATCGCCACACAGGGTCCCATGGTGAACACAGTAAACGACTTCTGGCAGATGGCGTGGCAGGAGGAGTCTCCAGTCATTGTCATGATCACCAAACTGAAGGAGAAGAACGAGGTAAATCTAAGATTTTTTTTTTTTTTACAGCTCAACTTAAGTAAATCCACCTTTTATGATGTTTTTGTCGGACATGTGTTTTTGTAGAAGTGTGTTCTGTATTGGCCAGAGAAGCGGGGCATCTATGGGAAGGTAGAAGTGTTGGTAAACAGCGTCAAAGAGTGTGAACACTACACCACGCGCAGCCTCACACTCAAGGTACAAGCACTTTAGTAAAAAAAAAAGATCAATTCCTGGTGTTTTTGTGGCATTTTTAAAAAAAAAAAAAATATTTCGCATGGCTGTGTTTTTGACAGTGTGGGAATCAGACTCGCGTGCTACAGCATTACTGGTACACCTCGTGGCCCGACCACAAAACCCCCGACTCGGCGCTGCCCCTGCTGCAGCTGATGGCCGACGTGGAGACGGACAGACGGAACGCTGCTGCACTGGGTCCAGTTATTGTCCACTGCAGGTAGAGAGCGCGACAGGCTGTTTAACGTGACAACTCAAACGCACAGTATTTGAAATGATTCCATTACCCACGCTGCCTCTCTGCAGTGCTGGGATTGGCCGAACTGGCTGTTTTATCGCTACGACGATAGGCTGTCGACAGCTGCAGTTGGAGGGAGTGGTGGACATTTTGGGCATCACCTGCCAGCTCCGAGCAGACAGGTAACACAAACACCGACTCTAGGTGTTCTGTAATGTTGTAATTTTTAATTTTTTTTTTCCTAAACCTTTGTTCTAAGTTTCAAACTTCACTATAAAGGCTGGATTTGTGATTTATATTAATTTTATGTCCTGTGAACAATCAATATATAACATTTTCTGAAAGGAAAGGGGGGGTAATATACTGGTGTCTGTTGCCTTGGAAATTCTTTAACAGAAGTGGGCGGGAATATTTGGTTGTGTTTTTTTCAAAGCGTAATCTAATATTGCTATGTTTTATGCAATTTTATTATTTATGGTCAATGTGTTTTTTAAATGGACAGAAGCTTATGTCAGCACTAAAGATACAAAAAAAACGACTTCCTGTGCTTTGGGTTGGAGATTTATTGAAATATTTTTTTTTTTTGCTTGATTACATAAAGATTTGTGATCTTTGATATGAAATATTTTGTGATATAAAATCCCTTTATGTGGGTGAAAAATCAGGTCACATCCTCATATTTCATGATTATTTAAAGGACCTTTTGTACTTTAATAATATTACTAGCGTACAGTATGCCGTATTTTTTTTAATTTTTATTTTTAAAAATTGCAGTAGTGAAGTGATTATTAACGTAATTAATAAACTCTGTTTGTGTACATGCAGAGGTGGTATGATCCAGACAGGTGAGCAGTACGAATTTGTGCACCATGCGGTGAGTCTGTACGAGGCCCGCCTCTCAGCTGAAACTGGCCAATGAGGTCTCGCCACCAACGGGAGACGTCTGCTTTATCCCTGACATAGCAAGTCCACGGCAGGTACGATCTGAGATTTGGGATTTTTCCGACTTAAGGGGATTCTGGAGGAAGTCTTTGACTTTGATGGACAACCTTCTGGGAAATGGAATGTGTCCGTTCTTCTTCTCTTCTCTTTTTGTCGTCTTCTTCAGAGGAACTTTTGGGAGACCTGTCCTCTTCACTTCTCTTCACCACCTGACTGTCAGACTGTGTCCTTTCTAACTGTCCCGATACCTCTCCGAAAATTGATGGTACTTTCTTCAATAACACTGTCGTGTTTGTGTGTCTTATAGAGTTTTACAATTATTTTTCAACATGGCGTTCTTCTATGAAAGGCAATTGGAAAATGACTGTTTGCTGGTTGCACCTTCGGGTCAAGCTACAATAGCTCTGCTGACCCAAACCCTCCCAGCCTGTCCTCCTTTGTGACTTATTTCATCCCCAACTCTAACCCAAATATGTCTCGTCAATTTCTAATTACATTTTTTTGCTGCAGCATTCACCATCTCAATCTTTTATAACTAACTCTAATTATTTTCTGATAGATTTTCCAGCTCAGATACCAAAAAAAAACACGTTTGAATCGGATTAAAGCTGTTAAGGTCTTGCTCCTTATAATTCAGAATTTAAAAATATAGGAGTAATGTCAAACCACAACTGGGTACATTTCAAAAGGCGTTTTTTAAGTATTTATTAACTTCTGGTTTTAAAAATGTTACATATTGGTTAACAAGTTAAATGCATTGTAACAAAAATGTCCTAACATGCAAATTTGTTTTAAATGTTCCAAATTTGGGTGGGTGCACTCCTCCGCGACTTTCTACTGAACGTAGAGCGCGAGATAAAGTTTCAGATGGAACTACCTCCAGCCTTACAACACATGCTAAAAGCTAACAGACCAATGTAATAATAATAATAAATACTGTCCTGCCAAGCTAGTTATTTTAGTAAAGAAACCCCATAGAGGCTTATGCCAGCATTAGTAGCTTGATGTTAATAATGGACGCTAACTTATAAGCTTATGGTTATGCTAGCCCGCTATGCTAATGCAGTATTTGAAACAATTACATCTTGTATTGCACTGCTAAATAAACAAAAAAAGTTGCATTTACTTTTAAGCAATGAACTCTCCACTTAAAATTTGATAATAGTCCTAAGAATTATGGGAAATGCAATTTGTTAAACATAACAGTGGCACGATAATAAACTATTTTCTTTCACAGTGCCACGCCATTAAATCAAGTTTCAGAAACTCACATTTTTAAAACAAATGTGGTAGTTTTCTGTCAGAATTTACTCTACACTTAAAAATAACTTTGAAACTTCTGAATATTTTGTTTAAATGCCGAGTCATTCCTTAAAAATGTTTTTAGAAAAAATTAGTGCTACTTCGTCCGCAGTTTACACTCGCTTTGACAATATACCCCCTGTTGTGTGAGTTATTTACTTTATACCAAAAATGTGAGAGAATATATGTCACAATGGTGCAATCATGTTATTAATATGATGTTGTTGATTATTATGTTATCTAGTGAGTTATTTTGGTGTATCAAAGTAATAATAATAATAACAGTTTTATTTTTATACTGGTTTTTACATGTTGTTGATGTATTTAGCATCTATTAGCCATAATTGTCAGGTCACTCGAAAGCTTATTTATCATCAAATTATTATATGAGCAGGAGCGCAAAGAAAGTTTGGACCCAAGTCAAAATGTATTAATGCTTCAAAGAAACAGATTCAAAGATATTAGATATGGAGGAAAAAATAGCTTGTATTTTTACGCAGCATTTTTAATTAAATTTAAATTTAATTGGAAAAAAAATAACCAGAAAAAATTCTCAAGAGAAGGGTAATGTAAAAATAAAAGAGTGAGATCCGAGGTTTTTACATGTATGTCGTTAATCAACAATATTAACAAATATATAGTTTTTTCTCTGTGTGAATGGTTAACACTGTATGGTACATGTTTAAGTGCTATTAAAACTTAGATGGGCAGTTCGATTGCTGCTCAACCTGGGAGTGTCAAGACTGAACCATTGACGGACAATAAATGTGAAGAATTTTATTGAATCTTCCTTTTTTTTTTTCTAAATGTAACAATATCTTTATATTTATTTATATATTTCCTTGTTATACAAAAAAATGGGACGTGCGTCTGTCTCCTTTATGTACCTCGCCCTCCGCAGACCATCATTAACCTAATTTTCAATGAGTAAATACAAAGTAAATCAAATTCAGATCTTGATTCATATCATCTTAATGATCAAAAATCGTTTTTTTAACTCAGAAATTATAACGTAAGTTTCTGTTTTGACGTTAAGGTGATTTGAGTTTATCCTCCATTTTCTCCACAAGAGCAGGCACGACACACAAAAATCTGACGTGGTATTGCGTACAGTAGATGGTGGTTGATTTTCTTGTGTTCTGTCGTTGAGTGTTGATGGAGATTAAAGGGACACGACACCTTTTCAATTTTCTGACAGTTGCCACGTTGAAGTGAGAAAACAAAATCTGGATTCACTCAAATTTTATTTAAGATTTATTTTCAGTGTTTAAAATAATGGTGGTTAACGAGAGAATTAAAGTTAGCATTGCTTTCAAATTAGTAAATAAAAAAAAAAAATCCCAAAACTTTAAGTAGCATTTTATGAGTGATATATAAAAAACCTGTGAACAAGCAAATTTAGGCAAGACAAGGCAAATTTATTGGTATAGCATATTTCAACAGTTTGACAATTCAATTGTTGTTGACTGTTGATTGAGGTTAAAGGGATATAACACATTTTAAGACAGTTGTCAGATTTAAGTAAGAAAACAAAATATGGGTTATCTTTATTTGATTTTAGATACATTATTGTCAGCTTTTTGAGAAGTACAGTGTTACAATTCCACTTAAGAAATCTAAACAAGCCAAGGCAAATTTATTGGTATTGCACATTTCAAAAGTTTGGCAAGCAAAGTTCTTTACATAAAAGGCATGACATAAAACAATACAAAACCGTGGTATGTAGAAATAATAAAAAAAATGAACTTTTAGATTCTACACTTACTAACAATAAACCATAAATAAACCAACCAATGCTCCACATGACATCAGATAGCTAGCTGCTGCTAATAATCTAATAGCATTTAAATTTTGGCATGTTTATGTATGAATAAATACTACCTTTAAAAAAAAAAAAAAAGCTATATCTGCAGTTACACTGTTTTTAAATTGAAAATCTAAAATACTTAGATTTTACTTTTCAAAATAGGTAATTTTTTTAATTAAGACAAAACCACCTCTTTAAAATTTGAAAAAATGTTTTAGTCCCTTTAAACTTCACATTACATTCATTACAGTCGGAGAACACCTGATGCTAACCTGTACAAACAGTGTGTTTTTTTTATTTATTTTTATCAAATTGAATGTTGTTATAGACCGGAACATTAGGCTCTGAATCGTGCTGTGACCTCTTTATCTACTCTATCCACATATATACTGTTAATTATAATGTGTACAAGAAAACAGTCAACATGAAAACACCAGGGCTCTGACTCTTGTCTACGACGGACAGATGAATCTACTAACACACATTTCATATTTGGGAAAATCTGGATTACTTCTGGTTTTATGTGTCAACGTCAGTGTATTGTTAGTTTTTAAACATGTTGGGTGAAGACCAGGACAATAATTTGGACCACAAAGGCAGTAATAATGGTTAATAATAATAAAGTAACAATGTTTGTGTTGGGTTTTGCTTTGAGGGAGGACCACAGGTGACTTTGGAAGCAGAAAAAAACACAAATCCAGTCGTAAATTATCTAATAATTGTCAATAACAAGTGAAATAGAAATAATGAGTGCTGTTATTTTTGCCCCCTCAGTCTTTGTAATGGGACAAAATTATTATATTATTATAAAAAGTATTTCAAAAATATTAAATACTAGCGATAATGTCCCGAAGTGACAAATTGATGTATGACAAATATTTGATGAATTTTTAGGACATTATTTCTTTTAAGTGATTTAGAAATAAACATTGAACCTTTTGTGGATTAGCATTAAAAAAAATAAATCTGTTGACATTTCAGTCCACTAGATGGTGCCAAGAGCTCACTCTCGCAAAAACTTGTGTGGTGTTGTATCGTGATATATGATTTCGTAAATAATCAGCACATCACAATATCATGATAATATCGTATCGTGGCCTCTATGGCAATTTCCACCCTTAGCATTCCCAAGTAATTCATTTATGTTAAGAAACTTGTGAATCAAAACATGGAATTTGCCGGTAAAAATTTGTTTGACAATTGTGTGTAATTATAAAAATATATATATTTTTTAAAATGACTACTTTTGTGTTTTCCCTTGTTACTCATGATCATTACCCCCCCCCCCCCTAAATTTTATTGTTGATGGTGACATTAACATGGCAACATGGTTGCTGGAGCTTTTGTTCCTAGAAAACCAGTGAGTGTGTCATACAGAGAGAGGGAGCAGGAAGGAAGGAAAGAGGTGTGGACGACTAAATGTACAGTAACTCGGACCGGCTGAAACAAAAGCACTGGTAATGATGTGAAAAATGAAAGGGGGGGAAAAAAGCAACTCAAAACATTTAATTTGCGAGTCCATTCAACAGAATTACTAACACTACATTTGTTTACTTTTATCTCATTTAAACAGATTGTTATCCAGAGATGGGATTCTTAATTTTCCGGTGACAGAAATCTCAACTTTTAAATCTATACTTTTCACTGTTCTTATCACTAAACAACGCCTCTGACCATTACAGATGTAAATGCAAAACCACATTTTAAACTACAGTACATCCACACAAATATGATAATTGACAACAAGGTTAAGTCAAATTAGAATAATATCAATGTCAGTAAATGTGATTGTACACTGCAAGCAGTAATTTTAAAAAAGTCAAATAAGTTTTGTTTTTAGGAAATTTATCTTATTTTTTGTCTGGGGAAAAAAGCCACAATTTACACTTAAAAAAAAAACTAATTTTGTCTTAATAGGATATTATAGCTTACTTTAATCTTAATTACTAATAATCTAAAGCAATGTTTTGCATGAAAATCCTAGTTTGTATTACTATTCACTATCAAGTTTGTCTGCTATTATAAGACATTCTAAGGCATACATTCTTAAAATCAGGTTAATTAAGAAAATTGATTTTAAAAAAAAAAAAAAAAAAAAAAAAGGTTTGGACCATTTTAACTAGTTTCTCTCAGTTTTGAGAGAAACTAGACAAAAGTTACATTCTGAAAGTGGCCAGATTTACAGGCTACTTTTAAGTGTTAAGCAAAGACTTTCAGATTCTTTTTCCTGAAAAGAAGAACATTTATACGTTTATAGAGTTGTTTTTTGCAGTGTGTGATTTCATTACGTTTGACCAAAACCATTGTGCGGGCCCTCATAGCTGCCATTGACTTATTTTCATGTGCTGCTGATTTCTGGCCAGGTTTTTGTGTCACACATTCGGTCAATGTGTGACAAAGTTACAGCGCACTTCCTGTTTCATGGCGAATGGACTGAAATTCACAAAAATTCTCATGTTTGTAACGGCAACGCACTTTTAAAACTGTGAACATCTCTTTAACTGCTCATCTTTGATGTGTCTTGTACAAATTCACCAATTCTTTTATGTTGGTACGTTTATCGCGCTCAGAGTTTGTTCATTTACAAAATGTGCAAATTGCCAAGACGGATGCCAATTAGCCAATTTGAACCATGGACTGTTAATTTAAGTCCATGGTTCCAATTGACTTTTTTGTTCTTCTTGGCCTGTAACATGTTCCTACCAAGTTTTGTGAACTTTGGTGCGACTTAGTTTCGTCTTTGCCATAATAAGTTTAACCTTTGGGACGCTACTGAGCCATTTTGCGCCACTTTTACATATTCTTCTTAACAACATTTTTGTCGCTTCTGATTTGCGTGCCATTTCTCGTCCGTTTTCACCAACATTTAACCTCAAAAATGCCATCATTTATGAAAAGAAAATTAAAA
Organism: Brachirus orientalis; assembly: GCA_016785285.1. Lineage (NCBI taxonomy): Eukaryota > Metazoa > Chordata > Actinopteri > Pleuronectiformes > Soleidae > Brachirus > Brachirus orientalis. Next base: position 144,768 of record JAFBJR010002611.1, read on the forward strand.
TTCCGGGAATTCCAACAGGTCCTCTGGCCAATGCGTGCATGCTCAGGTGCTAATGATCGTTTAATTGTCAAAAATAGATGACAGTTTCCTGTCATTTGATGAACTGACTAACTGTTGCAGCTCTAGTCTTTATTGTTGTGATTAGAGGGATGTAAATATGCATCAAATGTAATCACACCAAAAGACGTCACTATCAGGAAAAGAGCAAACTTTATTCTTGTAGAATTAATCAAACCCCTGTCTCTGTTTTTAACATTTACCTCTGCTGTTAGTGCAGGTATCACCGAGCTGCTACTGTAGCCACAGCTCTATTTATAGCTTCCACCCAGCTCAGGTTTGTAGTCGCGCCTCTGCGTTGACTCACAAAGCTGTTGGTTTGATTGAGGAAGTCCGTTAGTGACTCCCAACGTCGACACTATAGAGTCTGACCAACCGGCAGACAGGCAGACAGGCAGGAAGAGAGACATTAGAGCTGGTGAGACAGGCAGAGTCCAGAGAAAAGACAGGAAAGACTCACTCCGAGTCTGAGAGGTTTGAGTGGAGGATGGACATGAGACGGAGAGGAGACGACAAACGGGACAAACTAAGTATCTGGATTAAATGAAAAAAGAAATCTTCACGGAAAATAAGGAATTATCCTGTTCTAAGAGACAAAGGGGTATTTAACTTCCTTTCACAGCTTCATTTTCTTCCAAAAGGATTCCTCCTCCTCTGACAAAAAGAGCACAACAGATAAAGGAGACGGATATTTTCCAGACTCTACTTTTGCCGTTGAGAAACTATAAAGTGGCCTCTACCTCAGCCTCAGGATTATGGTGGTGTTTGCTCTGTATGAGGATCTGAAGCGGGATCAAAATGCTGAAATGTAAAGTTTGTAGCTATCTCTGCTCCCTGTGGGTAACCTCACTGCTGCTGCTGCTGCAGGTCAGTCTGAAAAACCAAAGAACATGAATTCCAGCGTCTCAAACAAAAGACTGTGCCGTCTATTTTGTGCAACAAATGGTGGAAGAAAATGTATATTATCTTCCATCAATTGTTTTTCCTTTTAAAAAATAACAAAATAGCTTGGGAAAAACTAAAAGTTTCCAAATGTAGATTTTTCCAAACTTTTTCCCTAAGTAATTTGATTTAAAAAAGTGACCGTTTACAATCAATTAAAAAAGTGGAACTAAAGAATGAAATTACTTCATCTAAGAAACTTTAACCAGCAGAGTTTTTGAATTCATCCAAATTAATCATTGTCAAAAAATTGATTTTCTTTTTTTTTTTTAGAACCACCTTTAATACGTTACTATTTATTGTTGTCATTCCAACAAAAGTGTTCATATCAAATCAAATTTTTTTTGTGAAATTAAATATGTTTATTTGTATTTCTGTTCTCGTTGAAGTAAAAGTACATTAAGTCATATTTTTATAAATTTTTATAAATACATTATAGTGTTTAAATTAGTTTAAATTAATTTAAAATGTATATCTTGGTCTATATCATGCAAAAACAGTTGGTGAACTTTGAACTTGCTTTTCCATCCTGCCAGCAATTTTGAATTTTTGGAGTGCATGTTTTGTAGTTTATACTTAAACTCTCTGAAATTATGAAGCTTTGGGCAGCAAAATGACTTGGCTCTTCTTAGGAGCTTCTCTGAAACATAACTGCTCACCAAGTTGGATGGTGTTCTCACATTATATCCTAAAGGGCCCCCCTCAGCTGTGGGCCCCCCTCAGCTGTGGCCCCCCCTCAGCTGTGGGCCCCCCTCAGCTGTGGGCCCCCCTCAGCTTGCTGCTTTATAACCACCCTTTTCATCAACGCCCCTGCTTCATTTGGGTATAGATGAGCATAAATACTTGTGTGATTATATAATTTTACTTAATTTTGGTTTGTAATAGATCATGCGGTGATTGGTTTGTTAGATGTAACCATTTAAGTCATAATCTCAAGAGAATCTTTCTGATTTTCATCTTTTACAGATTTCTATATTTTATATCTGGGCTATGTTTTAAAAATTTTGCTTAATGGTTTCTTATTATGGCTGCACAAATAGTTATTCCAGGTGTGATGATTGTTTTTATTAACGTATGAGTAGACTACATGGTTTGAAGAAATGCATCAACAATATGCACGTATGGTTTATTCAACGTAATCTGCAATATTTATCTCTAGATTAGTTTTTGAAACCAATCTGTACTTAAAGGCAAACGTGGCAACAACTGCTGTGTATCAGTGTATAACTTTGATAAACTATAGATAGACAAAACCTAATAATATTTTTACACTTCCTTTAAATCCAGCTTGCACATATTTGCTACCTGACAAAATAATCCATAATCTCAGAGCAAAATCAAGGAACTTTTTCTTTTGTTATTGGTAAATTTAGCTAACATTTAGCAGTTATTGTGTTCATGTCAGTGTAAAAACTGAATAACAACATTTACTATTGTATTTATATTACGTTTTTCCATCTTCTTGTTTCTTGGAATTTTCCTGAAGGGATATTTACGATGACATAGTATGTGATTTTCATAAAACTGTCCCTATTTGTGAAAAATGGTAAGAAAAAAAAAATCTGTGATTTATGTTGCGTCTACACCTAACACAATAGCCATTGCACAAGTATAAAAACCAGGATTTGTTTTTACTTGTGTGAATAACATGCGTTATTTAATCAATGACGTGCACGGAGCTAACGACGTTAGCAGTTAAACTAAAACTAAGCTAAACACAATCTTCCCCAGTGGATTTTAATGGACAATTAGGATGGACGTGACTCTGAGTTCAAACCTTTTAACTCACTGTACTAATTACTAATATTCATACACTCTTATTGTCCTCGTTTTCATCTCGTCCTCTCCGTTTATCTGCTCGTGTCCTGCTCAGCACCATTGTTGTCTCAGAACTCCCTGGACTTCATTATCAGTGATTAAGTGTCTTATTTTCTCTTGTGCTTCCCGAGTATTAAAGGTTACAGAGTTCAGAACAACTCGGTTCTCAGTTCTCACACGCTGCATGAACACAGTTCAATGGTCAAACCCAAAAAAGTGATTCCAACGCAGTTGTGGTTCCTTAAACAGCAGCTTTATTTGGCAACTTTTCACCGGAAATGTTTCACCCTAAAAAAGAAAAATGCTGTCCTGCCGTTTATGAACTTCTCTACACTGCAAAAATTGGTTTTCAAGAAAAAAACAATTTGCCTAATAAGAGAAATTGTCTTGGTAAATAAAATAATACATTTGCATAATCAGATATCTGAGCCTACTTCAAATTTTATTTACCAGTAACCAGCTAAAACAAAGGGGTATATTAAATTCAGCTCAATCAAATAAAGGGAGACGTGTTATAGATTTAAAAAAAAAAAAAAAATTCCAGAATTTGTTTGTACAACTTTCCAAATGCTGTTGGCAGATTCTTTTTCTTTAAATAAGAGCAATTACATCAATTTAAAAATATTTTACTTATTTGAAGGGGGACTATTTTTGCATTGTACTGTCAATAGTTTTGAATATGTTTCTATGATGTATGGAATAAAAAAAAAAAAATCTAATGCAACAGATAAGACAGACTCATAACTGTTACAATTTAAGAATCTAACATGAATGTTTAGTGACGGCAGAAGTACACGCCATCTAACACGTTAACGTAGCAGCTCCTAAATAAAAGTAGAATAGTGCGTGCTACTAATTGTTGCTTTTGTCTCTACCTCTAAAATTACAATATTCAATTGTTTCTCTCAATAAAAAAAAAAAATTCATTGGCTCCTCCTTTCAGAAACTTTCCACTTTCATTAATGTGAATTTAACACAACAGAGCGCTGACATAGACATTGCAGTTAAAATAAAAAAGGAACCCATTTGAAGGCACCGTTAGCTTAGCATTACGCCTAAAAGTCACGACTGACCACGTTACATGTCATAAGTTTGACAGAAGATCTTCTCCTAAGCGTCTTTGACGAAGCGATTGTGGATATTTTTGGACGGCGAGGGTTTTGCTCGACAGCCTTGATGTCCACAAATATTTTTTAGAACAATAGGATCAAAGTGTGACTCAAGCCAATGTTTTTTTTGGGGGAAAAAAAAAAACATTGCTGGTGTCCTGCAGACTTCAAAGTAAGTTTATTGTTTCCTCCTCCATGGAGGAGAGACGCAACCTGTCAGTCAAGTCTCTGGATGACTTATCAAGTTTGTATTAGAGATACTGTATTATCAACAGAACATGACTAATGTGCAAATTCACACACATTACCCATCTTACGTCAAAAAAAACTGTATAATAGTTACTCAAGTACTTGGTCAATACCTTTTGGAATTTTCTTAGAAGCATAATCTCAACAATGCCGTGAATCATTTTGGTCAAGGTACTTGGGCCATTTTTACTATGAACTCATGAAATTGGTAAAAGGTAAAAAAGAAAAGAATGTACCTATTTTATTAATATAACGGTAAATTGTTTATGTTGAGTTTACACCTATCGCAAAGCAATTCCACAAATGTTAGTACTTGCACGATTGTAGTTGCCGTGTCGTTTGTTTTTCAGGGATCTTATTTACACAACAATCAATTGCATGCATTGAGCTAACTATGCGTTCACAGTAAAGTGCGAGAGTTCGAATCATGGATACACTTAATGTGTTTTCTGAAGTTAGCAGGGGGCAGCGTATCGCCTAGTGGAGAGGGAACTTGGCTTTTAATCGGAGGGTTGCCAGTTTGGAATCCTGACAGGCCAAAGGTCAAAGCAACTCAATCCCCATTGCTCCGCATTGATTGGGTGAACTGCTTCAGGAAAGACATCTGTCGTAAAACAAGCAAGGCAAATGCAGATCGCTGAAAAAGCTTGTGATCTGGTGTGTCGACTCCTGGAAAGGGAGAATCCAGAAAATAATCATGTAGAACAACTTTCTTGCGCAGTTGTACTACCTGCCCTCTTCACCCGGTCTTGCTTTGTTGCACACATATTCAATTCAATTTTATTTGTATAGCGCCAAATCACAACATACATTATCTCAAGGCACTGTACATAACAAGGCCAAAACCTGTACAATATTGCAGAGAGAAAAGAAACCCAACAGTTCACACAATGAGCAAACACTAGGCATCAGTGGAGAGGAAAAACTCCCTTTTAACAGGAAGAAATCTCTGACAGAACCAGGTTCAAAGATGTGCGGTCGTCTGCCTCGACCGGTTGGGGTGAGAGGAAAATGGGGGACAGAGGAGAGGTGGGGGACAGAAAGGGGGGAGAGAAAGAAAAAGAGGGAGGTGAGGGAGAGACAGAAGAGAGAGACTAGGAGCAAATATACAACATACAAAATATACAACAACATATAACATCAGGAAGTTGGAAGAATTTTTATCGACTCTGATTGACTTTTGCAGCACTGTGTCAAACGTTTTTCTCTGAAGCGAATCGAGCACCGATGCCAAACCAGTTTCTTGGGTTTTGTGCAGTTTCGTGTTGCCGACTCACCCCTTTGAACTGACTATGTATATAATCTTACCTCACAAACATATTTTCTGTAGACGTGTTCACAGGTTGTACCAGTCAAGAACCGAGCACAACTCACTTAGTCAAAGTTAACGATAAACATAAAAGAAATGATACCGAGTTTTCTTTCATATCTATTGAATAACTACATTTTTTCACTGGGTATTGTGTCTCCTGTCAGGATGTGAGCACAGCAGCTCCTTCGGGGAACCAGACCACGCCATGTAGCATCTCTATATCTGAACCAGTGTCCAGTCTGGACTCTGTATCACTGACTGTTAACACAACCGGACAAAACTGCTCCTTCATTGTGACGTCTCTGGACGCCGGCGCGGACTACGCAGAGTGTAGACGAAGACGGAAAGGAGACTTAGAGACTAATGAGACTGGAGGTGGTCGGCAACAAGAGGAGGAGGAGGAGGAGGTGAATGTGAAGATGGGATCTAACTACCTGGTGACCAATCAGTCGTCAGTGGAGGATGTTGGGAATACGACGGCAGAAGAAGAAGCTTTCACCTGTGTGTTGAGTCAGCTAGAGCCTGGCACCGCCTACCAGCTGCAGGTCCACTCCCAGACGGACGAGGAGTCGGCAAACATCACGCTCCACACCAGTAAGTCTTCACCGACACCGAACCACGTCGCCTCATGAACTGTAGCTCATGAATTGGCCGTAAACGTAGCAGAAACATGCATGGTAGTTACAGTTCACTTATTATAAACTAAATACATTTTTAGTTTTTACCACAGTAGGGAAACCTGTGATGTCACTTTTTTTTGCTTGAGACATTTTGTAGTCAGTCATCCAGTTCAGACTAATTCAAGCCTGAATCTTGAGTTTTTCGGTTTTGTTCCATTGTGTCCATGTGACCTCTGGCCGTTTGAAGTGACATGACCTCACTTGATTCTTAGCGTGTCGTTTAGTGGCCGCCGTGTGCGTCTCAGAGTTAATGTCAAGTAGCTTCCTCTCTGTAGCTCTGCGATTAGCTACAGGAACCACTGCCCTGCTGAGAGAGTGATGGGGCAGAAAATGTGTGTGTGTGTGTGAGTGAGTGTTGTGCGTCCACACTGGCCGACGTCCAGAACAGAAGTTGGACTCTCAGTGTGTATTTCCATCGTGGGCAGAACTCGGGGTTCGGCCATTTCCTGCCTCCATTGTTTCTTTGTTTGGTGGGAAAGGGTGTGAGGGTGTGTGTAAAGGAGTGTGTATGTGTGTTGTATCAGGAGGAAACCGGGTGTTGCTGCATCCACTCGACTCCCGACAGTCACCGTCTCCCTGCGAAGCCAAACACTCAAACTGTGGTGTTGGTGGTTTCTTATCTTTTGCGAACAAACTGACTGTTGCATTAACTGACCTTTAGTGATCATGTGACCTCCGCTGATTTATTTTTACCTGTCGCAACTAAAAGCTAAGTTACTTTTTGGTGCTTTTCCACCACACTGTTTCAGCGCAGCGCGGCTCGGCTTGACTCGACTCTACTCCATTTGGTGTCAGGCACGTTGTTTTTCCATTACTGTAGTAGTTCCTCCTCTGCATGGCCGGGGTCGTCATAGCACGGCTACACGAAACTGTTCAAAGCAGTTCTTTTTGTCCTGAATCATTAGAATTAGTGGATTAAAAAGATGAGTTCACTGAATGGTTCAGTACTTCCTGCATGACCGGAGCACAGACTCCGTCTGACACAGTCGCTGAAGTGAAATACGGCTGAACGGCTTGTGATTGGGCTCACCATCTCCGTCTTTCAGCAGTGCTGTCGCTAAATACACCAGACTCCTCTGTTAAATATGGACATTTTACAAATGTCCCTGTTAAATGTTGCAGATTAACGCATGTTTTCAGGATTTTTAAGACACTGTGCTCATAAGTCTTCCACAGAAGACACTCTTTGACCAATCAGTGGCCGGCAGTCTGTCCACATTTTAGTATCGGCTCAGCTCAATTGGAACCTACTACTTAAAAGAAAGTAGAGTTGAGCCATGCCGAACTGTGCTGGAACTATGGAACTTGGAAAAGTGCCATTTATATTTGTCCACTAGGGGGCAGTGACTCAATTTGCTATATTTGTCTAAGATTACTAAACAAACACATGCTTACCATCGTGAACACAGAACTGTGTCCATCTGCTTAATTCAATGGTGCGTTCACTTGCTCCTCCGAAGATCCAGTTTCCCACATTGTGAAATACGTTTTCTGACATAAGTGTGTTCAAGTTAAATTTGTTTTGGGAGGAAACCATCATGAAATGTACTGAAACCACCATAGTCTAATCAGTAACCTTAACCATAACCATTTAGTTGACTAACCCTAGCCTTGAACTAACCCCAATTAAAGTCCTAACCCTGAAGTCCTAACCTTAGAAATGAGGTTGTGCCTCATTAGGACCAGGTTTTGGTCTCCTTGAGGACTACTGGTGCTGACAAGGACCGTGTTTATGACAGAGAAGATGTAACAAATACAGGAACACACACATGCATTAGTGGTTATGGTTGACTAACACGAATGACATTATCACACACCCCCAAAGATTATTGTCTACTCTGTGAAACAGTGGAAGCTCATTTCAGGCCCAATTATTTATACATGAATAACCAACATTAATAAAAATGAATAAAGTGAAACAAGGAAATGTAGTAATAATAATGTTTTTATTTACAGTGTATAAAAGGTACAAACAGAAATGGGCTTTATCACCGAGCCAATAACATACGATGGGTTGATATTTGTTTCTAAAATTATGTCAATCAAAAAGCGGTTCCTTCTTTCAGACAGTTCCTCCAATCATCAGTCATCGCCTCTGTTGTCTGCATGACGCTTCAGAAAATTCCGTTTTGCAAATGGAGGTTTGCCCCAACATGGCGTCTCCGGTTTTACCAGGTCAAAGTTTGTTTATCACACACTCATTGCTGTTGACTGGCACGGTTTTTCCGAGTGTCTCTCAGGACAGACGTGACGAGATGTCGCAGTCTGATAATATTGTTTCACCTCAGTGAGAAAAACCTGAGGAAACAAAAACACACACACAAACACACACCATGTGTTTGTGTGTGTGTCTTTGTTCTTGTACTTATTTTCTCACAGAGACGGAACCTAAGTTCTGAGGAACTGGTAAAGTTTAGGACTAAGATTGTGCTAAGGATATGTTTAAGGTTTGGTTCGTCTGTCCCAATGAATTGAAGTCCTCAAAAGATTAGCTCTGCGAACCTGTGTGTGTGTGTGTGAGACGCTTTGAAGGCGATGCCACAGTTTTGAAGCGAAGGATCTTTTTCCTGCCGTCAAACAGATAAATCACTTTAAAGGAACAGTCCCACTGTTGAGGAAACAGCGCTGTCTCTACCTTTGTGTCTAAATAAACACAAAGATAATTTCTGCTCTTTGAAACAAAATGATGTGTTACGTCAGTACCTTATACAGCTACGCTGCATGTGATGATGTGTGACCTTCATCATAAGTCATTATTTATTATTCTGAGCGTGTGTCTGTGTCTGTGTGTGTCAGGGCCGTCAGCGGTGAGCGGCCTGGTGGTGTCCTCCAGGACCTGCTGCAGCCTGGGTCTTTCCTGGCAGGCCGGTCCAGGCAGGACGGAGCGCTTCAGGGTGCAGCTGTGGGAACAACCTCAGAGTCCGGATCACTCGGGTACGAACGCTGTTCACTTATGGCTGCGTTTAAAGCTGTAGTACGTAACTTTGAACAGATGTCTGTTACATTCAAACACTTGTTTAGACACAGCTACGGTCATGAGCTCCACACGACTCGACATCTTGAGATCTCGTGTCGCCCGGTGACATCCCGCACTGGAAACCCAAAGAAACGTCTACGAAAAGTTTCAAAAGGGAAATTAACTGTTCAAAAAGAAGCCTGGTCGTTAAGCAGGTTGACAGGATAAACACTTGTCTCCGCCCACCTCTGCTCTGCTGCTGTTATACATACAAATGCTGCCTCAGTCAGGCCTGATAGTTTTGCCTGACACAGTAAGGACACAGCAAACAAATAACGTTAAATCGTTTCTGTTTACAAAGAACAAACAGAGGCAGAATAATAACAAAAGTTACAAACTGCAGCTTTAAAGCTTAGCTAGTGTCAGACAAAACAATGAACGACACAAAAAACTATATTTATTCAATTCTTGACTCTTTTCTTTGAATCAAGGACATTATCCAAAATTACGTCCAATGAAAAAGCTGTTTGAAAGTCGTGCGACGTGTTTGTTGACCCGCCGAGCTCGTCTGTCTCTTCTGCGTCTGCAGGTCTGATGAGGAACGAGACGCTGGGGAGCACGACGACGCAACACATGCTCGTTGGCCTGACACCGGGGCGATGGTACAACGTCACCATGGTGACGGAGGCTGGCGATCAGCGGAACAGCCGGACGATCGAGGCTCAGACAGGTAGAGGGAGAGCGAGAGAGAGCGAGGAAAATAAAGAAATGAATTTTATTTTCAAGTAATCTTTTCTTTCTAGATCCAGCTCCTGTTGCCAACCTCACCGCTAAGTTTCGCAACAGCACGAGTTTTGTGTTGTCATGGCAACGGCCCCACGGCGACCTAGATGCTCTCAACGTCAGCATTTCCAACAACGGCACGATCTGTCAGGAGATGACACTTCCTCCTGACGCCACAGAGCTCACTGTCAGTCAGCTGACTCCTGGCTCGACCTATGAGGTGGCAGTGACGTCCTGCAGTGGCAAATTTAAGAGCCAATCAGAAACAAGCGTCAGCACAGGTGATGAATTCTTCTCCTATATTTCACGTCTTTTTTTTTTATTGTCTTTTCTTCATCGTTTTCCTTCCTTCTCTCCAGCTCCAGCAGCAGCGTCTCTCCTGTCCCTGACTCCCTCCTCTTCCTCCGGGGGGCTTGTTCTCTCGTGGACACCCCCTACTGGCCACTGGGAGAGTTACACTCTGTCCCTGTTTGATGGGCTGCAGCAGATAGTGAGCACAGGTGTGCGGCGGGAGGCGGTGGAGTTTGTCTTCTCTGGGGCGGAGCTAACACCCGGGAGGACGTACAGGGCGGAGCTGAGGGTGGTGAGTGGAGGACTGACGGCCGAGAGCAGCTGTGAAGGAGCCACAGGTAAAAATACACGCTAGTGACCAAAAAGGGGGAGTTCAGGGATTTTGAAGGGTTGTATGAGATATTGACATGGAGCTAACATGCTAACATGGGGGTGTACTTGTAACAAAAAAATAATTTTATAGCTGCTCAACAAAAGACTGGCCAAATAAAATCTTTAACTCACTGATGAACAAATTTTTCCAAAAGGAAACTGAAGTCTGAGCCTCTCACTCTCCCACACCAAGGTCCATTGAGAAAATCAGTGATTTTACATCACAGCACACAGGAGTTGTTGATCCACTGCTGCCTCCATCAGTAAGTTCAAATGACTTCTTTTGTTACGTAGAGGTTTGAAATCCGTTATCCAGATTTCCTTCAATGACACAAACTGACCACACGAGGCAGCATTAGGCCAGCTGCTCCTGTGTCCCTGTGAGCTAAAATCACTGAATTTCTCTATGGAATTTGGTGTGGGAGAGTGAGTGGCTTACAAACTACAGTTTCCTGTTCGAAAAGTCCAACAATGAGATAAAGACGTGAACATATTTGTAAAGATGGCGTAGAAATGATCAGGCGAGTCTTTCAGTAATTGGGTAAAATCAGTTTTTCTGTGTGTCACCATATTTCAGGCTGGTTCTCAGCAGCAACAACCACACTTAAAAAAAAAAAAAAAAAAAAAATTGAACTATTCCTTTAAACGCTTTTGCTACTTTGGGTTAGTTGGACAGAAAATACAAAAATAAAACCAAAATATAAAATACAAAAAAAAAATGTTTTCCTCTCTGCAGCTCCAGCTGCTGCGTTAAACCTCCATATTCGACACTGGGACGAGACCTCGCTCAGCGCCATGTGGAGCCACGCCCCCTCCGGGTCACGTGACAGCTACTTCCTCACCCTTCTCCATGGTAATCATGACTCTGATGAAATGAAATGAGATTTTTCTCAAAACCAGAGAAATAATAAAAACAAACTATCCTATTAAGATAACGTCACCATGGATACCAGGGAGGTGGAGCCCAACATGAGGGAGTGCACATTCAACGTGCTCACACCCGGGAGACAGTACACCATCACCGTGGCAACCAGGAGTGGGAAACTGAACACGACTGTGTCTGTGGAGGGGAGAACAGGTGTGTGTGTGTGTGTGTGTGTCTGTCCCTGTTGTGATGTACTTATGGGGACATAATACGGGTCCTCGTAAGGTCAAATATGAAGTTTACATAGTGAGGATTTAAGATTCAATGAACTTAAGTCAGAGCTAAGTCAATCCACAGACAGGAGTAGATTTACGTCATTTGCGTTGCATTTGCAAAATTCACATTGTGTCAAGGTGTGAATGCAGCTTTACAGTTAGAGTGTGTAAAGTTTTGTGGAATCTGTCAGTGTTAATAAATGCAATGTTTTTTAAACTGATATATATACATAATTGTATTATTATTTACTTATCACTTGAACATTTATATATGTATATACATGTGTATATAAACACAAAATATTAGTGTAGTTATTTTAAAGAAATAATGGGATTATGAGTGAGTTATTGTATTTTTATTGTTTCCTTACTATAAATAATTTTTTTTTAGTTTATATGTTGTAATGTCAATTCAAATTGTTGTGCTCATGTTTTCAAATATGCACGAGTCTACTTTATTGCAGTTACTGTGTCCTGAAATTTATACATACGTTCCAGTTAATCAAATTAGCTACTACTACTATGATCACTTAAACAGAAATGTAATGATAATAACGGACACTTAAATATATATATATATTTTTTTAAGTTGGGCAATTTGATATAATAATAAAAAAAGGAATACTCAGTAAAATCAACTCAATGAAAAAATCAATTATAGTCCTGGTTCAATCTAATGAAAGGCCTTTTTTTTATTTGTCCTCTGAATTGAAGCAAACATCAGCTGGTGGTCGTTAACATTTGTGATGATCACTGCCACTCACCTTCCACGTGACCTTGTGTAACGATATTTAACTGTTTTTAATATGGAAATATTTACAGATTATTATAAAGGTTGTGGTCCTCACCAGTGTGTATTAACTGGCGTGTGTGTGTGTGTGTGTGTGTGTGTGTGTGTGTGTGTTACAGTTCCCATGGCGTTGCGTACCATCACTCTGAGCAGCTCCGGAGTCGACAGCCTCCAGGCATCATGGGAAAAACCACCGGGAGACGTGGACTCGTACACACTGACGCTGCTGAGAGACAGGTATGTGTGTGTGTGTGTGTGTGTGTGTTCTTGTACTTGTTGCAGGGTGAGGACCACAAATTGTATAAACACCTACAAAGTGAGGACATTTTGACAAAGTGAGGACATTTTGGCTGGTCCTCACTTTTTTCCACCCCTTAAAAGGGCTTTTTCAGGGTTAAGGCCTGGATTTAGGGTTAGGGGTTAGAATTGGGTTTAGTTAGGGTTAGGGGATGTATTATGTCTATGAGGGTCCTCACTCTGATAGAAGCGCAAACGTGTGTGTGTGTGTGTGTAGTAGGCTGTTTTGATTCAAACCCATCTTTATGAGGACATTTTGTCTGGTCCTCAAATGGCTTTTTCATGGGTTGGACTTGGTTTTAGGGTTGCTTGGGTTCTGGTTTCATGTTCGATTAGGGGTTAAGTTTAGGCAGTTAGTTGCACTAGTTAAGGTTAGGGTAAGGGATTAGGGCCGAGCTGTGCCACACTGATGCAAGCAAAAGGCCACAAATGAAAGGTTTAAATATAATTATTAAACTCATATTTATATGCAACATGCATATAAGCATTCTCATTTCAAAAGGTAAAATGCTGTAAAAATACAAAATTCTAGCTAATAATATGTCGTTTCCTGTGACTACTTCAAAAATAAAAGTCTGGATATGTTTCACTGGTTAAATGCTTGTAATGTAAAGGTGCAGAACTGAGCTGTTTGTTGTGTGTTTGCACTTATTCAAATTCAAGGACTTTTCAAGGACTTTCCTGACACAGCTTAAGATGGAAGGACAAATTGTAATAGCTGTTTCACCCATGGCGTCCACTTTTACTGATGCTGTGCATCTGGACAAGTGATTGTCCTTGAGATCTTGGGTTTCTCTTTGGTGCATGCATTGTCCTGCATGGAATCTCACGTCAACACTGCCAGTAATTATGACTTGATGTTTGCTGTGCGTAGGCAGTAGGTGGCGTCGTAACAAACAAAGGAGACATTTACCTAAACATCAACTTCACTTCTTTCTTACACAAAATTCACGCACCTTCAATGACCCATGTTTATTTAGGGCCATTTTCAAAAACTTTCACGGTCCTTGAGCAATCGAGGATTTCAAGGACCTGTGGGAACCCTGAAAACTATTTAAAATATGTCCACTCTTGGGTAAAAAAGCGCGACATTAGCTGCGTTTCTGTCGGTGAGAGTCTCATGTCGCTCATGTGTTGTCCATTATGTCACCGAGTGTCCTCACTAAGACAGCTGTCCACTGTCGTCGTCCTCCTCCACAGTGTCATCATTCAGAACTTCACTGTCCCCGTTGGTTCTTCCTCTCTGCTTCTGAGTGGTCTAACACCTGGCGCCCTCTACAGGCTGCAGGCCGCCACTGTCAGTGGAGGTCTGCAGTCTAAATCCATCAGTCTGGAGGCGAGAACAGGTGAGACACACCTGACATGATGAAATTTGAATTTAGATTCTCCTGCAGTCTCCTCTGGATATTTAGTTTGTAAAATCACTTTTTATATTAAATTAAAATTAAGTACATTTCCTAATATTTACTTTAAATATTTCCTGAAAAAGACAAAATTAATAGTGAAAAATTGTGAAAATTAGAAGTGATTTTAGAGTTTGAATCCAAATTTTCATAATTTGTTTTTTTTTTTTTTTTTTAGAACATTTAGTTGATTGTTTATTAGTCGTCCTTTGAAAAGGGTAACATGTGACTCAGTTATATAAGTGTTTGTGATTATAGGTCAGAACTCTTATTGTTTTGGAGACAATAATAACGTTGTGCTGTTTCTCGGCTGCTGTTACAGGAAAAACTCACTGACCCTCAATTAGGTTGAACAATGTTTTCCACGTGATTTCTGCCAAAAGAGAGAAAAAAAAAGTTTGTAATAGTTTTAATTGAAGTTGAAACAGATCAGGTTCGACTTAAACTTGATATTACGATGTTCAAACTGATGTTGCAGCATAAAGGTGGTAGAAAATCGACACTTTCCGCTTTCATGTTGATCTAAAAAGACTAAATGTGTATATTTATGAACATATTTAAGAATATTTTATGTTTTTTTTTCTAGTTTTCTAGTAACTCATGCTTATTTTGGTCAGAATAATTGTCTCCTGTGTACTGGGGACATGATATTAATTTAATTCAAACTGTGAGTGTGTTCTTTTCTTTGTTACCTCTTTAGGACCTTTTTTGACATAAACAATGACCTTGTCTGGACCAGTAGTCCTCATGGAGACCAAAACCTGGTCCTAATGAGAAAACCTGGTCCTTATTTAAGTTCAGTTAAGTTCAGGACTAAGATTTGAATTGTGGTTAAGTTTAAAGTTAGTCATTAAGTGGTCATGTTCATTGTTAGTCATGAGGCTTTGTTTAGTCTGTCCAAATCAATGGAAGTTTATTTGTGTGTGTGTGCCTGGTATTCCTTATGTTGTGGGGACCTAAATCTGTTCACACAGTCACATTATGGGGACTTGTCTTCCTTATGGGGACAAAAATCAAGTCTTCATAATGTAAATTACTACATTTTAAGGCGAAGACGTGCTTTACAGTTAGGCTGAGGTTAGGGTTAGGTTAATGAATGTAAGTCAATGCAATGTCCTCTGAAGTCATGAAAACCTGTGTGTGTGTGTGTGTGTGTGTGTTCAGGAAGCCTTTGAGCAGGGCGTCTTTGTGAGTGCAGAACATTCCAGTTCTCTATGGTATTTCAGCCATTGTTCTAAAAACTCTCTGATATTACCAACAACACACACACACACACACACACACAGAGCCCTGCACTTATTGTGATCCCACTAAATGCCCCACTTATTTATTAGGAAGGACTCTGTGTGTGTGTGTGTGTGCGCGCGTGTGTGTGCGTGTGTGTGCGTGTGTGTGTGTGTGCGCGTGTGTGTGTTTTCACCTGACCGCTCGTCACTGCTCAGTTTGACATCAGTAAAAACAAACCCTGACCTCTTGTCCACAGATGACCTTCTATTGGTCGGTAGATAACATCAAAATAACCCTCAGCGTGTGATTCTACGACTCACTGCTGCCTCCCTTCTCCCTGTGGTCACCTGCAGTACTGCAATGGATTGCTCTTTCTCATCATTGCCATTTATGTATTTAATTTTATCATAAATTGTGATGCTATTTTTTTCTGTTCCTGAAGTTTCTACCTTTTTCGATTAATTTAAATGGGAAAAAAAATAAAATGAATAAATTTGAGCATGGAATTCTTTTTTGTACAAATTTAAACTGCAACAACAACAAAAAAAATTAGAATAGAATTAGAATAAATTTGGAATTTTATACTTAATCCTCACACTGAGTGAATATCAAGTAAATAAAAATTACTTTTTATACTAACTGCACAAATAAAAGTATGTGCTAAATTTAAGCACAGCTAATGCAAAATTATTGATGTTACCATATTGTATTATTATTTAAAATTCCTGTTCTTATGTATGTTTTGTCAGTTTTATTGTTTTTATATCGTGGACTTTTTAAAGATGCACTGTCTTAATAATGAAAAAGAACATTTTAAACTCTCATTAACTTTCTCCTTCAGACCCAGCTTCCGTCTCCGAGGTAACTGTTGCTAACGGCGGCAGGTCGGATGCCCTGCATGTGTCGTGGCGTCCAGCAGAGGGCGAGGTGGACAGCTACCTGGTGCGTCTCCTGGACTGGGGTCGAGTCGTGCACAAGCTCGCCGTCTTGCGTTCCTCGCCGCCCGAGTGCTCGTTCAGCTCGCTGGTTCCCGGGCGACTGTACTCGGTCGTCATAGTAACGAGGAGCGGCAGCCTGGAGAACGCCACTACGGTGCAAGCACGAACACGTAAGAAGGGATTCGTGTTATTTCATATTATGCCAGTTAGAATTTTGTTTGTGTTTAAGTTTATTTTATCTAATGAAGTTCATGCTTATTTTACATTTGTTTTATATTTCGTGTTAAAAATTTTCCTACCTACATGTAATAATTATATTTTAACACAGACTAAAATATCTTGTATTTTTGTCATGAACAATGTTTTCCACGTGATTTCTGCCAAAACAGAGAAAAAAAAAGTTTGTAATAGTTTTAATTAAAGTTGAAACAGATGAGGTTTGACTTAAACTTGATATTATGATGTTCAAACTGATGTTGCAGCATAAAGGTGGTAGAAAATCAACACTTTCCGCTTTTATGTTGATCTAAAAAGACTAAATGTGTATATTTATGAACATATTTAAGAATATTTTATGTTTTTTTTCTAGTTTTCTAGTAACTCATGCTTATTTTGGTCAGAATAATTGTCTCCTGTGTACTGGGGACATGATATTAATTTAATTCAAACTGTGAGTGTGTTCTTTTCTTTGTTACCTCTTTAGGACCTTTTTTGACATAAACAATGACCTTGTCTTGTTTCTACCTTTCGATTCATTTAAATGGGGAAAAATAAATAAATAAATAAATTTGAGCATGAAATATTATTGATAAAATACACTTTTTTTGTGTTTGTTTTTTTCAGAACCTGCAACTGTACAGAACCCGACAGCTGTTCACTCTGCAAGAGACGACTTCCTCAAGGTTTGTTTTTAACCTCTCCTTAGCAGGTTGTAAATATGTATGCTAAATTTCCCTGTTTTGTGGGACTAATAATTTATTTTTATTATTTTATTTTATTAAATTTTTTTTTTTTTGAAAGGTTTAAGTAAAATTCATGCATTCATGTTGAGAATCACCATCGCAGAACCAGAAGATTTAATGGCACGTTCTTGCTAAACACAAAAAATTATTTCAACTTGAGCAATCTTGACGTTGTATCAGAAATCTACGTCACAAAAAATTGCCGTACGTGCGAAATCGAGCTGAGGGGGCGGGGCTGAAAATTAGCCAGGAAGTTGTGGTACCTGCTAACTTTCGGAAAATGTCTACCACATTAATTAATCACATTTTGCTGTGAAAGTAGTTAGCTTTAGCGTTAGCTCCAAGTGAGAAGGCACCAGTGAATTAATAATCCACGTGATCACAATTGTGCGAGTAACTTAAACTAAAATTAATTTTGCGTTTCCTCCTACTTTACAAAAATAAATCTGAATAAAACTTGGATACAAATGGTGCCACGTTGAGAACTGACTAAACTTACAGAAACATTGTTACGATAGTTGAAAATAAATACACATCAGGGGTTTAGGGTTTCCTCTTCCATTTTATGGCAGGTTGCAACTACAAGTATCGTAAAAATTATACTTATTTTATAAGAAAAACAACAAAAACTAAACATAGCATTATTTCATTTACCCGAAAATAAATAGTTTTTACAGAAGTAGTTAGATTTGACAGAACAAATTGGCTTTCTGGTAGACTTTTTGTTTGGTCCATGTTCCACATGCTAACATGAATGGGCATTGCTTAGGGCCTGTACTGCAGCCAGCCACCAGGGGGCAAACCAGATTATTTTGTAAGTTTTTTGGATGTCATGTCAGCTGTGTTTATTCACACTCATTTGAATTTCATTTTCTGTAATAATCATTAAACGGTTTGTTTGTTTTTTCGTTTATTTTGTGGTGCGTTCAGGTGTACTGGCGTCACGCAGCAGGAGACCTGGATCGTTACGTGGTTCTGATCCGTTACAACCACAGCGTCCTGCAGAACAAGAGCGTCTCCGCCGGACAAAACGAGTGTGTCTTCTCATCCCTGACGCCGGGGAGACTCTACACCGTCACCGTGGAAACGTGGAGCGGGAGCTACGTCAGCAGCGTCTCCACCGACGGGCGCACGTGTGAGTGTTTTCTTTGAATGGGTGTTTCTCTGTATTCCGCTGTTTAGATCTCGCGTTGCCTTGGCCGCACACAGGAAGTGATGTGTTTTATTGCGACAGTAAACGGGTTAGAGTTTGGCTAAAAACACAAAGATTTGTCCCCAAAATGTTTACGAAGTGAATTCTACTGCTATTTAAACAAACAACAAAAAAAAATTGTCTTCTGGTCTCCACCCGTCTCAGTCAGGTCTGATAGTTTTGCTTGACCGAGCCTGTTACTCAGTAAACACATAATGTGACATACAGCACTGTGCATAAGTCTTAGGCCACCAGCAGCTTTGCTGTTTTTATGTCACTTTTGTGATCGTTGGCGTTTAGATTGAAAAGATGTGACTAAAAGTCAGTCTTCTACTATATGATCAACCTGTCAGTGAGTTGAACTTGTGCAACATGTGTATGTAATGCTCCAACATGTCTGGAGTAAACCAGGTATAATAGACCTTTTTCACAGCAGCTATTTGTTGGCATGAAATAGTAGGAGAAACACAGGTTTGACCAATAACATTAGGGTTCCATTCCAGGTTTTAAAGAGCCATGGTTGTGTTATTGTTCAAGTGGAAATGTAGGTCACACTAAGTATTTGATGTTATAGAAGCATTTTCTGTAAAAGATGTTATTATCAAACTGCATATGTGTTTCGTCCATATTTTCAGGATGTGTTCCAATAAAGTGATTGATAAATAATTGTACAGTGTTGTCATTATAGCATTGCTAAAACAACAAATCTAATGGTGGCCTAAGACTTATGCACAGTACTGTAGTTTCTGATCATGAAGACTAAACCAGAGGCAGAATAATAACAAAAGTTAGGTACTGCAGCTTTAACATGTCCATGTTAATCTTCAGTTCCAGCAGCGGTGACAAGTCTGTCGCTCAGCGACGCGGGGACAAACCACCTGACCGTCAGCTGGAGCCCCGCCCCCGGAGACGTGGATCATTATGAGGTGTTGTTTTTCACAGTGAGATCGATACACTTTTTTGAGTATGTATGTGTGGATTATTTGCATCGTCGTGACATGATCTGTCTCCAGGTCACGCTGCTCTTCAACGACACTCGGGTTTTTCCTCCCGTCACGCTGAGCAGTGACGTGCGGCGTCACCGTCTGACCTCTCTGACCCCGGGCCGTCTTTATAAGCTTGTGGTGTCGACATTCAGCGGACCGAACCAGAGAGCTCAGTTCATCGAGGGACGGACAGGTGAGACGATTCGGCCGCTTCATGTCACGCGGTTTCAGTCGGTGTTGGTGAATCCTGACTCCTCCTCCTTCCTCTCTGTGTCTCTTAGTTCCCAGTCCGGTGGGAAACCTGCGCATGTCTCCTCGTTCCGGTCTGACGGACTCTGTTGGTGGACTCTTGGTCTCCTGGACTCCTGGAGATGGAGACCTGGACATGTACATCGTCTCCTTGTCAACACCGGTCAGCCTGATAGCCATCTGTAATATCTATTATTAATTAAAACTAATTTAATAAAAAATACATGAATAAATAATTACATAAATCCACTTATTTATGTATTTGCACTTTAAATGTGATTGTGTGGATAAAATGGTTTTAATGGTCTTTATTTGGGATTGTATTTATTTTTTTAAATGTGAATTATTTATGGAAATATTCATTCATCATAATTTTATTGACCATTCGAGTAACAAATACTTTATTATTTATAGTTATTGAATTATAAAATAAAAAAAAAGGCTAACATTTTAAACTATAAAATATTTAATTTACTTAATTTTTATTTTTGTGTGTTTTTGGCTTGTTTTAGGCTTTAGATTTTACAAGTCAAAGTTACCATTAGTATTTCCTAAACTTTTTACTTGGACACCCAGGTTTTAAAGATGGAAAGCCATCAATCACAGAGAGAAGTTATAACAAGAACAAATGTGTGTGTAAAACGTTTATGATTATTTTTACTGCCATTTTCAAGAGATTTATTAATTAAATATTTTAATTAAATATTATGCATGTTGGGGAAAAACACCTAAATCCAAATGCCAAAACGTTGATCACAAAACGTTAAAAAAAAAACTGATCTTTTACTTCCTGTTTCCAGGACGGTGTTGTTATGGAGACTCGCCCGGTCCCCAAACATGTCTCCTCCCTGGACTTCCTGGATCTCATTCCAGGCCACGCCTACTCCATCGCCATCCAATCACTGAGTGGCAAGCTGACCAATACCAACACAGCCACGGGCAGGACAGGTGAGACTGATCCACAATCATGGCTTAGTCCAGATGAGGTCGTGTGCGTCTGTGGACACTGACGTGTTCCCTCGTCCAGCTCCTGCCAGTGTGACGGCGCTGCAGGCGGACAACGAACACACCACCCACAGCCTGACCGTCAGCTGGGAGAGGCCGGTGGGCGTGTTCGACGGCTACGGCCTGCAGTTACTGGACGAGGCCGGCGCCCTCGTGCTCAACCGCTCGGTGTCGGCAGAGAGTCGCGGCGAGCGTCTGGAGCGCCTGACCTCGGGGAAACGTTACCGCGTGAAGGTGGTGACGCTGAGCGGCGGCATCACGTCCCTGGAGGTCACAGCAGAGGGTCAAACGCGTGAGTGCCGACGCCTTCACTGACCTTCAGTTAATGTTAGTGATTTAGTGACAGTTACGTTATTTAAAGGATATACTACTACTACTCATAAATATGTATATATAATAGCATTAAATAGCATTAAAATAAAAAAATCTTAATTTTTCTACGCCATATATGTACTTTAAGGTAAGGACCTTGTTTTATGTAGGCCACCATCTTGTAGGAACGAGAATGATTTGATTTTGATTCAGAGGGCTATAATATGATTTAACTAATCAGTGATACAATCTCTCTTTAATAACAGGGTGCAATAATCCACAATAAATAGATTTTTCTTTTGTACTTGCCTTTATAAAGGGTTCAGCGAAAAATGTACTTAAATAAAAGTAGTTAATCAAATTTAAATCAGTGCATTCTTAATGAAACCAGATAAACACATTTAAACTATATTTATTGTTTGTCACTTATAAGTTCTTCAGTGTGTAGCTAGTTGGTTAATTGTGAGTCAGCATTTTCAACTAACTACCTGACTCTATAGTATCTACGGCTACTATTGTCACTAACTAGTTAATTACAAATAACTACTACTATCTAAATTGACTGACTAGCTAACAACCTGACTGACTAACTTGCTGCTACTACCACTAATTTGGTAACTCACTAAGTAACATACTACTAGTACTACTA
The DNA here is from genome assembly GCA_016785285.1 of Brachirus orientalis. Classification (NCBI taxonomy): domain Eukaryota; kingdom Metazoa; phylum Chordata; class Actinopteri; order Pleuronectiformes; family Soleidae; genus Brachirus; species Brachirus orientalis. The sequence goes on from JAFBJR010002611.1 coordinate 166,487, forward strand.
TTTTCGACATTTTCCTACAATAAAGACAAAAATAAAGTAGCTGTAAGTTAAGATCAGACTCATATTTAATTTTTAATGCCATTAAGTATGGATTTGTAATAAGAAGATCATGAGTAAATAATAAATCAGTGTGAATCGCTGTGCTGCGTAGAACGCAAAGTGATTGAGGTTTATTTGGGGAAACACACAGCATTAATATAGTATTTTCAGAACTAACTGGAAAAGACAAACATACATATCTTTCATTAATAAAACGTGTGGAAAAAATAAAGTAAAACACAAATGAGGTGAGGAAATTAAGCAGACGACGCTGAAACTCATTAAAAACTGATATACAAAAAAAACTTAACACAGGTTTAAATGTGGGAATGAATTTTATTTCTGAATAACATAAACGACACTAGGCCTGTTAAACCTGGACACCGAAACGTACTCCCTTACATCTGTGCTCTTCCTGCTACATGTCAAAATAACACTTATTGCGCCCTCTTGTGGTCAGGCCCAGCAGCCGTCAGTAACCTGACGGTCACTTCGGCCAACGCCTCCTCTCTGTCCTTCTCCTGGCGCGCGTCCCAAGGCCACGTGGAAATCTACGACCTTTCCTTGTACAGAGTCTCCGAGGCAACGGCCAGTCACAGTCAGGACGCAGCAGCTAACAGGAAGCAGGTGGGACAGGTGTTCGTTGTTGGAGTAATGCAGACGTTTCAAAATAAAACCCGAAATTTAAGTTTTTGTTTTTGTTTTCTTGTTTGTGTGGAGGTGGTGGACGAGCTGGTGGACCTGCGGAAAGTAGGATCGTCCACAAACGCCTGCGTGTTTTCCGACCTCAGAGCAGGAAGTTTGTACCGACTGCAGGTGGTGAGCTGGAGCAGAAGCCTGAGCAGCGATTCGTCCGTCCTCGCCAGGACCGGTCAGTCCATACATCATTTAATCATTTTCCTCCTCTTATTTAATTTGCTCCTTTTTCTTATTCCTCTTGGATTTACATGTGCTTTTTTCCTTCTTTCTTCTGCTCTTCAGTCCCATCTCCAGTTTCGTCCCTTCAGGTTCAGAGTTCAGGACGGACGGACAGAGTGACGGTCAGCTGGCAACACGCGGAGGGAAGCTTCAGCAGTTACGAGGTAAATGGATAAAATTCCATAAAGTTGAGAAAATGTTAATTTTTACACCTATAAATCCACCTCATATTGTCAAGTCATAATGACTATTGTACTTTTATTTTGTAATTTGCTTTATAAATAAGTTTTTAATGTGAATGAGGCATTGTACCATGTCAACAGTTTGTTTTCTGAAAATCTGCAAAATACCATCACAAATATTATTACATTATTGTGATGGAATGTCCTGATATAATTTTATGCTAGTATAGCCAACCTCGGCGGAACACTCACTTTTTCCTAAAAAGTTGGACTAGTTCCACATGACAAGTGTAGTTAAATGTCAGTAGAGTCAACGATGGTTGTGCTGTGAGCACCACCTGCTCCCGCAGAAAGCTGAATTTTGTACTCCACTCTCCCACACCAAAGTCCATAGAGAAAGTCAGTGATTTTAAGTCACAGCACACAGGAGTTGTTGATCCACTGCTGCCTCCATCAGTAAGTTCAAATGTCCTATTTTTGCGAATTTGGCGTTTGAAATCCTTTGTCCAGATTTACCTCAGTGACACAAAGTGACCACACGAGGCAGCAGTAGACCAGCAGCTCCTGTGTCCCTGTGAGCTAAAATCACTGATTTTCTCTATGGACTTTGGTGTGGGAGAGTGAGTGGTTTACAAACCAGTTTTTCTGTTGGAATAGTCTAACAGTGGGATAAACCATTTAACATATTTTAGATTTATTAGGTTTGTGTTTTAAATGGCTGGAATCAGTTTTCCCATTGGCAGCCATGTTCTAAAGTAGTTCTGGATCTTTCCAGGTGAACTTATATGACGCTTCAGGAGTTGTTCTGGGAGTTCAAGCTCTTGGGGCGGAGCACAGTAGTCACATGTTCAAAGGCCTGGTCCCTGGTAGGCTGTACCGTGCTGAGGTCATCACGCACAGTGGGGAACTGACCAATAACATCTCAGCTTTGGGACGAACCTGTAAGCCAAATAAACAAAAAAAGAAACACAACTGAACATAAAAATTGATATTTATTAATAAATATTTGTGTCTCCTTCAGCTCCTCAGCCACCCACTCATCTGTCCGTCAAACAAGGCTCAGCCAATGAGACGATAGAGCTGTCGTGGTCTAGCCCCGCCTCCGGGGACTATGATGACTTCAGCCTCCAGTGGATGCCTCCGGATCACCTGTCAATCACACACACTCACCTGACCGGGTGCATCGTGGGCCGGATGTTTCCGGGGCGACAGTACAACTTCACCGTGACGACCATGAGCGGAGGTGGAGCCAGGGGCGGGCCCACAGTCAGGAGCCAGCCAATCCAGAGGAGCGTTAGGACAAGTAGGTGTTACCAAGTTGTTTTAAAGGCATTTAATTTGAGGGTTTTATAATTTGAATTATTGACATAAAAGGAAACATAAGCTGACGAGGGTTTTTGTTAGTGTAATATGTTCGGATATAGAATTGCACACAAAATTTTTACATTTTTTTTAAATGATTTTAAGTTAAATAGTATTTTCTGAAAGTAATAAACTCGTTTTGAAAAAGGAATCAGAAATCTTAATGAATACCAATATGGAGAAACCTGACTCTGGGTTGTCTCTTGTTGGTAGCAGTTTAAAAAACAAATGTATCTCACAACAAAAGACAGAAAAATTTGAAAATACTCAAAACAGAAAGGCAGGAAAAACAGTGTAGACTAAGAATCTCCCCTCTCCATTTTCTACAAATACCAATCCTCGGGCAACTTAGTTTAGCTAAAACTGTAAATGTTACACATCTGCTTTGTTTCATAGATTTAAAATATGGCGATCATTTTATACACTATTTGGCCGATTTTGTGACAAATGAAATCACTACAATTCAATGTTGGTAATTCCAAAAGAACAGCACATTAGTTGGTTCTTTATATATTATTGTTCTTGAACTATGAGTCTGAAAATGTATTTTTCATTTCACCCACAAGGTGGCAGCAAGAGGCTTCAAAAATTGAATTAGATTTTGAGGGGAGTACTCATGCCAGGTTTTAGTAATAAACTCGTTTTGAAAAAGGAATCAGAAATCTTAATGAATACCAATATGGAGAAACCTGACTCTGGGTTGTCTCTTGTTGGTAGCAGTTTAAAAAACAAATGTATCTCACAACAAAAGACAGAAAAATTTGAAAATACTCAAAACAGAAAGGCAGGAAAAACAGTGTAGACTAAGAATCTCCCCTCTCCATTTTCTACAAATACCAATCCTCGGGCAACTTAGTTTAGCTAAAACTGTAAATGTTACACATCTGCTTTGTTTCATAGATTTAAAATATGGCGATCATTTTATACACTATTTGGCCGATTTTGTGACAAATGAAATCACTACAATTCAATGTTGGTAATTCCAAAAGAACAGCACATTAGTTGGTTCTTTATATATTATTGTTCTTGAACTATGAGTCTGAAAATGTATTTTTCATTTCACCCACAAGGTGGCAGCAAGAGGCTTCAAAAATTGAATTAGATTTTGAGGGGAGTACTCATGCCAGGTTTTACTCTGAATTTACAACATGAAGAAAAAGAATATACAGAAAATAAGTTAAAAATATATATATTCAAGTAGTAAGACATAAAGGTAAAACAATTTCTGTGACAAAACTCGAGAGGAAAGTGTCGAGTCACACTTTAATCTGCAGAGTATAAATCAGTCTTAAATAAGGAAAAGTCTCTGTACATGATTTCTGCTATTAAGTTTTATATTTTCTCTTTCACCTTCATTTTATCATCATGTCATTTGTCTTTCCTGCCGTCTGATCCAAACAAATGACCGGCGACGTTTAATAAAACCAGAGTCCTCACTCACACACTAAATGTTTTGCCCTTCGCACAGTGTGACTCGGCAAAAAACGTCGCGTGACTAATCTTTTATTACTGTCTCCTCACAGGTCCGTCTCCTCTGAAGTCCATCCACTGCTTCCCGCTCTCCTCCTCCTCCCTCTCCTGCTCCTGGTCGCCGCCGCTCTCCGACTTCGACTCCTACGAGGTTGAGTGTCGTCGCCACGACGACGGGGAGCTGACCTCGGCGGTGAGGTTGGCGGAGGGCGTCACCTCGGTGACGCTGGACCACCTGGACGCGTACAGGAAGTACTCGGTGACGGTCAGGGTGTCGTCGGCCGGACACACGAGTCTGCCGGTGACACACACCACTGTGACCATGATCGACCGTGAGTGTAACACACACTTGCACACTGGTTTCCATGACTTCAGAGGACCTTGCTTTGACTTATATGAATTTGCAGGAGACTTACTCTAACCTTAAAACATGTCTTCACTTTAAAATGTAATAATTTGTGTTATGGGACTTGACTTTTGTCCCCGTAAGGAAGACAAGTCCCCATAAAGTGACACTGTAAACAGATTTAGGTCCCCACAACACAAGGAATACCAGATTCACACAGAGCTCTGTTTTCCTGCTGTCTTACATACACTTAAACAATGACCTATTTTGCATTTGCCAGTTAAAGTAATAATCCTTAATCTGAAATGTTTAGCTGTGACCTTTAACCTGCAAATGGGTGGGGGCTGATGGGAAATGATGTTTAATAACATTAACTAAAAAAAAAAAAATTTAAGTGACCAAATGTTTCCATTTTCCAAATTAATATTTTATTCAAACATTTTACTTAAAACATAATGTACATTAAAGAGTTTACTTATAAATGATATACATACAATGTTATGAACATAAGTTAAAATTAGTTGTTCAAAAGATTCATTAGGTCTCAAATCCAATTTCAATCTTAATTCTCATTGTTCAATCTCATAACTTTAAAATAGTTGTCGCAATAATTGGGAAATAATTGTCTTTAATGTAAAATTAGACCAAACTAAATATAAAATGTAACTTAAAATTTCATCAGCAGTTGCTTGTTGTCCTGCCGTTTGTTATTTATTGACAGTGTGATTAACATACCCAGGTCCTCCGGTCCCGCCCCCCAGCGTACGTGTGAGCGAGAGGTCGTCAAAGGTCACGTCGTCCTCCATCTTGTTTCGCTTCAACTGCTCCTGGTTCAGCGACACCAATGGAGCGGTCCGATACTTCTCTGTGATCGTCGCCGAGTCTGACGGTACAAAAACACAAACTATTACGTAAAGATTGGCCCCGCCCATTTTTTAAAAAAACATATTAGCCCCCCCCCTTTTTTTTTCCATTGCTTCATATTTAACAGATCAATAAATTTAAAATTATTATTAGCTTTAATCAATGCACATTTTGTTGATGTGCTCTGTCTGAACACTTGCAGCCAACGAGCTCCTGCAGCCAGAACAGCGCCACCCTCTGCCCTCCTACCGCGACTACATTGCTAACTCCTCGGTCAGAGCCTATCAGACAGCGTACTTCCCCAGCCGCTGCCCTCAGGACACGGAGACTGCACAGGTACAACAATAAATACTACTAACAATGTTAAAAGAAAAAGTTTCTAAAAGTTTCTAAAAGTCTCAGTTTGTTGAAAAAGAAAAGCCAATGATCTAATCAAGTTAATCCAGAAAGTGCTGACAGATTAATAATCGTCCGTGTGGTGCTTGCTGAAATACTGTGAGAGTCAAAGTGATCGATCAGTAATTGATCACAGGTGGTGGAGGTGAACCTGGGGGCAGGAGGCGACCGACTGGGCGGAGCCTGTGACCACTACCATGACGACGACCTCTACCTGAGCGACAGCTACGGCGACTTCTGCGACGGACCGCTCAAAGCCAAAACATCGTACAGGTACTGACACACACACACGTTTGTACGGCTCTCTTAGTGACGACACTCATAGATTAAATGCAAAAGCCCAGGGATTCCCAAACACTGGGTCGGGACCCACAGATGGGTCGCTGGAGGCTTTTTTTTTTTAGGTCCCCAAACAAATTGGCCCCAACTTTGTAGTTAAGATTTATGTGTATGTTTTAAATAACATGTATAAAAATGTATTAATTTACCAAACATCCCTTGGAAATTATTCACTTACCAGTTTAACAATTTATATTGTGATTTGGGCCCTGATTATTTGCCATCTTTAAAAAAAAAAAATGGGATGGATAAATAGATATTTAGATACTTTATTGGAAATTCAAGCATCCAGTAGCAGTAATATACATTGAACATACATTAGAGTTAACCTATATAACACAGTAACCATATGCTGAGATTGACCTGAGACAGATGTAAATTTAAATGTGTACAGAGAAATCAAAGAAATTAAACATTAAAAGTAAAATTAAACATACCGAGAAATGAAAAGTGCAGGGGTTCAAACTGAGAGTTAAAAAAATGTGCAGAGGAATTAAACATTTGCATAGAAAATAAATATATACTGTAACTGTTAAGTTAACCCCATGCTAAGCGTCTATACAAAAACTATATAAAAAAAAGAAAGTTACTAGAAATAACTTTCTAGTTATTTCTAGTTAGTTTATAGTTGTTTAATACAACTATAAACTATATTAAAAATATAAAGTGAAAAAAAAAAACACACTTTAAATACCAAAAAACGACACGACACATGTAGCTACTGGATCAGCGCCGGAAGTCGGAAGGGCCACTTACCCTAACCTTAGTCATCACAACTAATAAATTCTAACCCTAATACTGAAACTAAGTCTTAACCCATAAACAGCCCCTTTAAGATGTGACAGAAAGTAAGGAATGTCCTCAATTCTTCATGCTTTATTAGGCTTTTGGTCCTCACAAAGACATATGTACAAGTACACACAGACACACACTAATTTCCTCAGCCAATGAGCAAGGCAGCTCACCCTTGTGCGTGTTTTTAGGTTGAGCGTTCGAGCCTTCACTAGACTGTTTGACGAAAACCACAGCGAGTTTCCCGAGCCACTCTTCACGGACACGTACCTGTCGATGCCTCTGAGGACACACGCAGGTTTGTGCAGCTATTCTTCTGAGGACACGAGGTTCTGCCTCATTAGGACCAGGTTTTGGTCTGGTCCTGACGCAGTTAGTGTTTATGACAGAAAAAGGTCCAAAACAGGAGACACACAAACACATCTACGCTTCCACCATCAATAATGGTCGTCTTATGCGTGTGTTGTTCTGTGTCAGAGCCTCTAGGTGGCGTGGTGGAGGGTTTGAGTGCCGGGATGTTTCTCATCGGTATGATGGTGGCCGTCGTCTCTCTGCTCGTTTACAGACAGCGGCTTCGCAAAGTGTGAGTAGCAAAAATAAACATTCATTCATTCATTCATTCAGTGATTAATTATTGAAATTTAATTCAATTATAAATACGTTAATGGACAATGTTGGCTTTATAGATAAAATATTTACACTTAATTTAAAAAACTGTGGACTTGTGTGTGTGTCTGTGCAGGGCTGTGCAGGAAAACCCAGTGATGAGGATGAGTATGTGGAAGGAGGTTCCAGCTTCAGGCATTTACATGGGAGTCAGGAGGTAAGACTGTGTGTGTGTGTGTGTGTAATTAATTACGAATAATTATTTTTTTCATGACTGTGTGACACATTAGTTTCCATTAAAGTGCTCGCTCTGTCAGGACACTTCATCACACACTAATTAGTGCGTTAATTCCCTGAATTACTTCATTCATTTTCCAATTCATATCGATCTTAAGTTAAATCTGATATTGATGAACAAAATCCTACAATAACCTTTTAAACCACGACTTTTCCTTTATACTCTGCATAAATTTTTGCTATTGCTGCCACGCTAGAATTATTTTATTGGTTTTGTAAACAGGGACAATGCACATTAATACTACTTTTTATCTGTAGTCCCTGGGCAGGCGTTAAACTCATAAAAAGAGGAAAAACTAAATTTATACATCATATTAAAATTTAAGTTAAAAGAATAATATTCAAGATTACATATAAAGACAAACTTGTGGGTAATTTTTTTTTATTTTTAGATACTTTGGTGTCACGATTGTCAGCTAAGAACAGTTCTAGTTTTTGTATTTTAGTATTTTGCTGGGCAATTAGTTACTTCAAACTGTCAACTTTGCTTCTTGGCTGTACATTTTCAAGGTGTGACTATGAATTATCTGTGTGGGGGTCAAATTGTAATTTGTACATTTTGAATCATCGTCGTGTAAACTGTAGGGTTGCTCTTTTCTCTGTAACACTTCGGCCTCACTATGTACACAGTACCTTGAGATTGATGAATGGTGTGACTTTGCACTTTACAAATAGAATTCAGTTGAAATATTTGAGCAGAATTGGCATGGAAACTGGAATCTCTCTGGAATTTAAATAAATTCAGGAGATTAATAGCAACAGCTAGCCCTTTAAACTGATACTAGAAAGAATATGGATAAACTACAAAACTCTCTCTGAACAGTTTAACATACTTTCTACCTTTCTATTAAACAACTAATAAAAGAATTAATATTTATAAATAAATTAAGGTGGTTTCTCTGTTTCTTTTCCAGTAATCGTCGCATTACAAGGTAAGCCCTTTTTTTTTTAAACAGTTTATACTTGTTTTTAAAGTCTATAATAGTAACAATTCTATAAAAGTGTGTGCTTTAACATCTTACATCTGTGTGTTTGGTTAGTCCGGTCAAAGCTTGTCACTTTGAGTCCCATCTGACCAAACTTCAGGCCGACTCCAACTTCCTGCTGTCTGAGGAGTTTGAGGTAAAATGTCAAAATTATTCTTAACATAAAAAGGAGTCACAACAGAAGTAAATCTGCATGAGAGGACGTTAGCTACCGAGACCCGTGTGTATGTCATGTGACCCAATAATCAATCAAAAAATATGCAATTAACGGGATAATCGTGACTAGAAAATTGTTAATATTTTATGATTCACTCAAAATTGCTGACAAACTCAACAACATACAGTCTAATTGATTTATTTTTTAAGTGTCACAAGAGGGCGTTTCTGCATCTCTTCACTCAGGATGTAACTGCCATGCTTCTAATTACTGACAAAAATGTAATTAATTTCAGTGTGTTTGAGAGACAATGGCTAACTGCTTTTAGCGTTCTGCAGTAAAATTTTTACCAACTGAAGCTCGTTTTAAATTCTGCCAAACCCAAAAGGACTTCAATCCTATTATCACTACCCCACGTTACATCGATTGTCTCTCCTTCACTCCTCATATTCAGCAGCTGGTAAAAAAAAAAAAAAAAGCTAAAATTGAAGCTAGGTTTTTACTTTAGAATTAATTCTTGTTGCCTCCACCTTTGACTCTTCTTGATTATGGAGATGTTATTTAGAGAGAGTCTGTCCACGCTCGACTCTATCACGGTGCTCTACTCGTCACTGCTTTTTACAGAACCTTGTTGGTTGGTCTGATTTGTCCTGGGGCAGACGTAAACACTGGCTAATTTTTTATTTATAAATGTATTTTAGGTCTGCACCCAACATATGTGCAGGTTTGTATACGAAAAGTTAGTTTTTAATGGTTTTAGGTCACAGGATTAGTTTTAATTGCTTTAAATTTTGCTGCTCCCTGTGAATGAAACGCTCTGCAGAATGAGACACTCTTAAAAAGGTTTAATAATAATAGAAATTAGATTGATGTTTTTACTTTTACCATTTAATTATTTAGTTCAGGATAATTGCAGCTTAAAATTTAAAATCACCACTTTTTTATGCAAACCCAAAATTAGGAAAAAAACCAAACTAGAAAACGCAATTCAAACTTTATATATTTTAAATTAATTTGACCCACTCCTGAATGGAAATAACGTATTGTTTGTTGCGTCTGTAAAAGGATCTGAAGGATGTGGGTCGTAACCAGACCATGGATGTTGCTCGTCTGCCAGAAAACAGAGGAAAGAACCGCTACAACAACATCCTGCCGTGTAAGTGCTAAAACATACATGTGTGTGTGTGTTTACAAGTTCAGCACCATGACGACCCATTTGTCTTTATAAAACAAACATCTTCAGTGTCATATTGTTAAGAGCTTTAATTATAGAGGCAGCACCGTAACCATGGTAACAGATTTGAGGCTGGCACTGATAAAAACATTAATAAGGACACGTCTAAACATTCTTACTGAATTAGTTACATAAACCATATTTGACAAACTAAAACCAGATTTTAAGAAAATAAGGAAAAAGGGTATTGGCATAAAAGGCTGATCAATTAATACGACGAATTATATTGAAATATACAAAAAAAAAAAAAAAAGTATTTCCACAAGGTGGCAGCAGAACAAATCTTGTATACTAGCGGAGAATTTCCAATTTAACAATTTATTTCTAGTGTAGAAAATTTTGTATACTAGCGCAGAATTTCCCATTTAACAATTTATTTCTAGTGTAGAAAATTTTGTATACTAGCGGAGAATTTCCCATTTAACAATTTATTTCGTGTAGAAAATTTTGTATACTAGCGGAGAATTTCCAATTTAACAATTTCTAGTGTAGAAAATTTTGTATACTAGCGGAGAATTTCCCATTTAACAATTTATTTCTAGTGTAGAAAATCTTGTATACTAGCGGAGAATTTCCCATTTAACAATTTATTTCTAGTGTAGAAAATTTTGTATACTAGCAGAGAATTTCCCATTTAACAATTTATTTCTAGTGTAGATAATCTTGTATACTAGCGGAGAATTTCCCATTTAACAATTTATTTCTAGTGTAGAAAGCCACCCAGCTGGAGCCACAACACTTAGCTTAGCTCAAAAAAAGACTACAGTGAAGTAAATAAAAGCATTTTTGTTTTAAATGCCAATAAAAATAATGTAAATGGAGAGGATAATTAAGTTTCAATGAGAAGAATTAGTACATAAAACAGATTTCAAACCAGTTTTAAAAACTTTGAAGGTCACTTTACTGCACCCACACTTTGTCCATAATAACCTAGAAATTAGGTGAGGGTACGATATGTTGTGTCAATTACAATCAAAACTGGAGATTTTGTTTAGTTTCACTGTAATGATGTAGGTTTTGAGAAATGACACAGGCTCCACCAATCAAAACCTATAGTTTAGAAAGTCTGGAATCAATTTGGAATCTTTGAGCATTTAATAAAAACAAAAAAATCACAATTTTTACACCTATATTCAAAAATCCAGTGTATAAGAGCTATTGAAATGAATTCAAAAGACCCTGGTAAATTTCATCACTTCTGCTGCCACCTTGTGGTAATTGATGCACTACAAGTTGGGTAGTCATTGGAGTAAAAAAAAAAAAAGTTTTGAATCTTTAATATATCATGACTAATCACCAGGGCTACATGATTATTTGACTACTAAAATCCAGTAGGGCTGCAATTAATATTTAATTGTCAACTATTTTGATAATTGTTTTTTTTTTTCAATAAATAAAGTAAACGTTCTGCTTCTTAAATTTTTTGGACGAAACGCCAATCAACATTTTACAGACGAGTTCTCGATTAATTAATTGCTCTAATAATCACACTTTTTGTGGTCGAGAGGGCGAATAGAAAGACGTCAAATCTAAACAGTTTGTGACAGCAGGGTCATTCAATGCCTTAAAACGTAACAATAACATTTTAAAATAGATGTGAAATTTAACAGGGAGTGCTATAAATAAGATATAAATAAAAAGATATTTATTTATATATGTTTTAGATGATTCTACCAGAGTGAAGCTGTCGTACCTGGAGGACGATCCCTGCTCCGACTACATCAATGCGAGCTACATTCCTGTACGTTCAAACATCTACACATACACTAAAAATGCACACACTTTATTACACACACACACATTGTCACTCATCCTTGTGTGTGTGCGCGTGTGCAGGGTAACAACTACCGCAGGGAATACATCGCCACCCAGGGCCCGCTGCCCGGCACCAAAGATGATTTCTGGCGAATGGTGTGGGAGCACGGCGTCTACAACATTGTCATGGTGACGCAGTGTGTGGAGAAAGGACGAGTGAGTCATCCCGTTTTATTTTGCTCCTTTTTTATTTTTATTACCTTTGTCGGTGATGCAACATAAAGAGATTTAGTTTGTTTTTTTGTTTTTTGGTTAATTACTAACGGTATAAAGTTCTTGAAGAGGATTAAATGTTATTCATTGCCAAGTCCATGAAGCCCCAAAAAGAAACACCCGTTAAAAATGTTTAATTCAGAATAACAAATGACTTTTAATTTATCAAAGTTTGATGGATAATTATTTTAAACTGCTCAGCCAGAAAAAAAAATGAAACGCAAATCCAATCAAAAATGCACAATTTGGAGGGTGTTGCAACTAGAGATTAAAAACAGGTACTGCAATCCAAAACCTGAACATAAATAAACAGAATTTGCAGGCCCTAAATTTAAATTATGAATATACTGGCTGTACCATTATCAATGAAACAAGTATTTGATTTCATTGTTACACTTGTTAATATTTTCTTTCTAACCAATCAGGGTGACAACTGAGACCGTTTACAAAAAATGTGGCCGCCTTCAAATCTTCATATTGTCCTAAAGTGTCTTATTTTTCTTTTATATTAAGTAAATCAGAACCAGATCATCACCACTACATGAGCTACTGTTGATGTGGGGAAAAAAAGGCCTCATAACTTTGTTGGTTTGCAACAGATGAGAGGTTAAAGGTCAACGTCTGTGTGTTTTTTCCAGGTGAAGTGTGACCAGTACTGGCCTGCGGACAGAGAACCCCTGTACTACGGTGACCTGGTCATCCAGATGCTGTCAGAGTCCGTGCTGCCCGAGTGGACCATCAGAGAGTTCAAGATCACCTCGGTATCTACGTGCTGCGTTGACTACGGCACATTAACGCATTTAAAATAATCGATAATTAATATTGTACCGTGTGTTTCCTGTCAGGAGAGCGGCTGCAGTTACCCCCGAGTGCTGCGTCACTTCCACTACACGGTTTGGCCCGATCACGGCGTCCCAGAGACCACGCAGTCCCTGATCCAGTTTGTCCGGACCGTCCGGGACTACGTGGACCGTTCACAGAGTACCGGGCCCACAGTTGTACACTGCAGGTACGACATGATCGCATTTTATTAACATTACATTAAACTGCTTCTCAGGACTAGGGATCTGACGATAAGATTTTTATCCGATTTTTAATCACTCACAAGTTGATAGTAGTGAATTTACCTTATCGCAAAAAACATGAATTACTTAAATGCTGTTCAGCTCTCCAACATACAGCCCTAGTGATTTATAATCTAGTTTTTTTTCCACTGTTAAAAATCTGAGATTAGATTTAAAAAAAATTATGTAGAGATTTCTTGGATTTGGAGCCATTTTATGAGTTGTAATCATTAGGTTAAACAGAATAACTTAATGAGTTAATACTCAATAAGTAATAATAGTAAGTAATAAGTTCAATAAGCAAGTTTCCTCAAACCTGCTAGTGTGAGGAAAAATTATTTTCACAGAACCACACAATGGAAGTATTAAGTATGCTTCACTTAACTAAATTATGCATTTTAGTGTCTAAACTTGTGCATTTCAAATTCAAAAACTGTTCAATTTGGAAAAAAAAACAAAAAAAATACTGTTCAGTTTGTTTCAATAAAGTAGATTAACCTCAATGTGCTGTTAAAAATGACTTTCCTCAAAGTGGATTAATCATCACAAACATGCTTGAATAGTATTCAGTTCACTATAGTTCATGTAACTTTGAGTAAAAATTAAATTAAAAATCAAACAATTGTGTGAATTTTTTTTTTACAGTGCAGGATAAAGTGGTAGAAAATGAGTGAGTGAGTTTCAGACTCACCTGTTGTTGTTGTTTGTGTTCAGTGCTGGTGTTGGAAGAACTGGGACCTTCATGGCGTTGGATCGAGTTCTGCAGCAGCTGGACTCTAAAGGAACCGTCGACCTTTACGGCTGCGTGTTCGACCTCCGCCTGCACAGACAGCACATGGTTCAGACCGAGGTAGTCACACACAGAGTAAAAGGCTTTTAAACAATTTAATTTAAACATTAAAACAACAGATCCAAAGCAGATCTTACACACATTTTCCTACGGTCAGAAACTGGACATACAACACCTCAGAATGTGTTTCTTTGCTGACGACCGTGTACTGTAAAATGTTAAAAACCAGCAAATCCTGGTGCAAATTGGAACTCTAACAGGCTAAACTTGTAAATTAAGACCAACTGTTTAAAATTAGGTTATTATTCCACCATTTAACTTGAATAATGGACCATGCAACACCAGTAAACACTGCAGATTAGACTAGTACTACAAACAAGTCAAAACTCCACTAATTACTGTAGTAGCTCATTAGACAAGGACTAAAAGGGTAGCTTGTACCAATAAATGTTGCTTCAACCTGGTAACTAGGATACATATTGTAAGTACCTGCTGCTTTTACCACTGTTTGATTTACATTTGCAGCAGTGCAATTAAAACGCACATATGTTATGTGTGTTTCAGTGCCAGTATGCCTTCCTGCACCAGTGTGTACGGGACGTCCTGAGAGCCAGAAAGCATCGCAGTGAACAGGAGAATCCTCTGTACCCCATCTACGAAAATTTCAACCCCGAGTACTGTCGCGGTAAGACTCACGGCGCCATCACAATCGCATCGACTTCACCCTCGCGATTTAAAACGACTTTGCAGTTTCTTGACTTGTGCTAACCAAAAAAAACATTCAGTAAAATGTTGAAGATTCTCAGTCATCCAGGTCATCGTCGTCTTCTGTGCTAAATGTGCTAGACTGAAAACAAGCCGATACTCATGTAAATTTTGTTTTTCTTGCAGATTTCATGTACAGTGGACGCTAAACGCACTATGTCAACATCCGCCTGATCGACAACGTTTTTTGGACATTAATACAATTATCGGACAAAACGGGGGAAAAAAGCCAATGTATAAACTAAGGAAAATTAAAAAGATGATTTTTGGTTAATATTTTACCATTTAAACAAAATTTTCTCTCCACTTTTCTTGTGCACCACTGCTTTTCAACTTTGTAGCAAATCAATAAAAACTTCAGGGAAGTTTGTTTTATTATTTTACAGTTACTGTTTTTTTTTTGTTTTTTTTTTGACCAGCTGGTGACTTTTCAAAATAAGTTGAGATGGAATTTGAGAAACAAGAAGGTAATTTGTCTGATGTTTGTAGCGACTGTTTTTTTTTTATATCCTCTATTATCACTCCTTATAAGCTGTTTATTTAAAAAAAAAGTTACACATATTGCTGTATGTAAATATTGGTGTATGACTCTTTCATACAGTAAAGAATATATATATGTATATGCTATATGTTGACGGTCTTTAATAATGGTTAATATTTCCAGTGTTACAAAAGCTGAAAGCATTTTATAACCTGTAGCTGTTTTCAGATTTAAGCATTACTACTGCCATTTAAATACTATGTTTTATATACAAGACACTTTACATTTGAAATTGATCAAACACTGAATAAAGTGGAAAAATTAAGACAAAGGAAAAGATTCTATTCATTACTTATTGACTAAACCTTGTGAGATTTTTAAAAAAAGGCCATTTTATGAGAATTCTGATTTTAAGTGTGGGTTTTTGATCATTTGTTTCCTATGCATTTGTTAGACTGGATGACTTTTTTTTTATTATTATTTAAAAAGGACATGATGAATGGCTTTAAAATCTTTAAAGCATTTCAATAATTTTGTTTTTTTCCCCATCTCAAAACCCTGAACTGCAATGTGGTAAATAAAACCTTTCGGGTGTTTTAAAACAATTCATTTTCTGTAAAAAAAAAAAAAAGAGTCCCACTGGCACTGGATTATAAATTGCTGACAATAAAAATGAATCCCAATTATGTTTGTGTCTCTCTTGTATTTTTTCTTATACTATAGTAAGACATTATAAAAATTATTAATAGTTTC
This sequence comes from Brachirus orientalis, assembly GCA_016785285.1. NCBI lineage: Eukaryota > Metazoa > Chordata > Actinopteri > Pleuronectiformes > Soleidae > Brachirus > Brachirus orientalis. The sequence goes on from JAFBJR010002611.1 coordinate 182,356, forward strand.
ATTACATTTATGACATACTATACAATATTTTTGACATCTTACAATACTTGAATATTTGTGACTTTGACATTTGAATTTTCTTTAATTAAGATGATTTGACGTCCAACTATACAAACTAAATATTACTTTTTTTCTCTTTTTTTTTTACTTTACAATGAAATTTTTGACATCATACTACATTGTTTTTATGACTTTTTTCTACTCTCCAAATATAGCATTACTTTTTTAATAATGTTAAACATACAAATTATATTTTTATTAAGTTTGACATCTTACTATTCGGACCTTTTTTGGAAACTTATGACTTGATGTCAACCTATACATGTTTAGTTTTGTTTTTTGCTAATTTGAGACATATTGAGACATTCTATATTATACTTACTATAGAGTTTTTTTTGTGACTTATTATACTATGAATTTTCTGACATTGTACTATATTGACATTTAGTACTGAAGCTTAACCATACTCAATTTTGGAGGTTTTATGCTTTATAGTTCATTGCTCATATAGTTCAACATCATTACTATTTCAACATTTTGGAAACACTGATCAACAACAGATTTTCTAGACCAAAAAACTACTCAATCAAGGAAATAATCGTTAGTTACAGCCCTAGTACTAGTTCTATCAACAATTCCCAATGATCCCATTCTCAATTACATAAAACCGACTGCTAGAAATCTTTAAAAACTGTGCAGGTGAAACCGGATTGTACCAACGTTTATCTGACTCCAAAAAACCAAACAAGTCTCCTGCTATATTTCTTCTCTCTTCTGCATCTAGGGAGCTGATTTTTAAACTTCTGATTTCCATATTGATCTAGGTCACACTGGGGCTAGAGCAGAACTGGGTAACCCAAATATTCAGCAGCTGTCAGGGGCTTCAAAGAGCGCCTCGGAATGGAGTCCCTGTTAGCAATTGGCCGAACTGAGTCCATATACCCTCAGGTCCAAACATCCAGCTCATCCTTCCCTGTCTAACATGCAGAGACTAGAGAGGCGAAGCAAGAAATCGCTTCACGACAACAGTTACAATATCAGTGAGCTAATTAAGCTAATTAATTAACTTTTTCAATAAGACAATCCTGGTTAAATATACAGTATATCACATTTTAATCAATATTTCAATTGATCTGAATGATGACATTGAAATTGAGGGTCTTTACAAGTATTTACAGAATACTCTGGCCAGGTGTGACGCAGGAATTTGCATCGCTGCAAACGATTAAGACAACAAAGAAGGAATTGGCGTGTTTACCCACGTTTTGCGTTACGCACCAATGCTGTTAAATTCTAGCTGAAGCCGATAACACAGCTGGAATCTGTGTTTAAAAAGGTACATTATATAAAACTGATCAACATTTATCACCGTTTTGTGTTAAGTGTGTTAGAGAATGTATAAAGCTTTTAGTTAGCATCGAAACTCCAAAGATATTTAGTGTGTCATTTATGGGCTACTGTAAAAACATGGTGGTCCGCGTCTATAGGGCTAACCTGGCTCCTAATTTAAATATAAAAAGGTAAGTCAGTTTATCTTCAATTTGAGATGATTTCACCTCATTTTTACATAGTGGACCTTTAAATTGGGCTTTGAAGGTGGTAGAAGTTAATGAAGTTGAGTTCTGTTGCGTTTAATAAAACAGGTAAATCTATCAAATATTTGACCATTTTGATTAAAGAAACTGACTAATTAGCATACAACTTAAAAATGTGTAGACGTTTCTTGTCTAAATTACCCTCAGTCCCAACGTGCTTTGCTTTTGTCTAACTGAAACTTAAATTTAAAACGTAATAATAAAACTTCCTTTTAATGTATATAAACCAATAAATAGAGAACATTTTTGTGATTCATCCACTTGAAATCTAATCCTAACACAAGAAAAAACAGTCATTGTTACAGGGACTTTGTTAATTTAGTAAAAGTCTTTGATTCGCACTCCTGTTTATATCCTTCATAACCTCTGAGATTTATTTAAAGCCCTTTTTTCCCTATGAAGTTTGAATTCCCAGTCTGGGACTTGCTGCACAACACAGCTCGTGATTTAAAGACAGTTTGAGGTTATTTCTGGTCTTTTAAATTTTCTCCCCCCCCCCTTCTACTCAGTTGCCTGCGTGCTGAAGAGAGGACTTGATGTACTGGTCCTAATAAGAGTGTCCTGATCCTAAGTGGTGGTGTTTGTATTTATGGGCTGGAGGCTGGAGAGGAGGCGTCTCTCACTGTGTGAGTTTATGGCTGAACAGCAGAGGTGTTTAATGACTCCAGAGGAGCAGGTTTTAGCTTTTGCAGCAGCTGCACTGCAGCACGGATGAGTCTGCTGCACACCGTTCAACAAAGAGCCGGTAATAAACTGAAGGTGGGGGGACAAAAAAAAACAACAGTACATTGGTATATTAATAGAGGCTAACAACCAATTATTAAATCTGGTTGTCAATTATTAAATCTGGTTTATTCTTGAGCTGCAACAAACTAATTCACCTGATGTTCACTCAATAAATAAGTGGCTGCAGACACACTGGTAATGATTGACAAATCAATTCAAGGCTAAATAAAACAAGCTTTTCGGACAAGAGCATTAGCCATTAAAACGATTAAATAAAGATATTTGGGACAACTGGCAAAACTAAATAAAATTAATTAATTAAACGTCAAAATATATAGCGCAGTATGCATATATTACACTTTTGCAATGTATTTTTTATACATTTTTAATACCCTATATCTCTATTTTAAGAGAACACCTCATCTTTATATTTTTGGTTTTCTGTGCCTTTATGATTTTTGTTTATTTTTTGTTGTTGTTGTTGTTTTCCTTGTGGTGTACAATGGCTCTCTGGGAGCACCCTCAAATTTAGTTGTACCCCCCGGTTCAATGATAATAAAGATTATTCTATTCTAAAATTAACAAAATTGTGACAGGAATGAATAAAAAAAATTTGTACCCAAATATCTTCTCAAAAGCAATGTAAAAAGCAAGCCTTACTGTGATAAGAGCATACATTTTCACTGTTTATTCAAAAGCTAACTAAAATGTTTATGTAAAATTTGATTAAATAGAGTGGACAAAACATTCGCATTGGTTTGGAATCAGTGGGTCATGACTTAGAAAATTTGAATATTTACATTTAAATCAACTTCTGAGAATCGGTTTGAGTGTTTTCTTTTCAATAATCAAATAAACTTTTCAGATTTTTCAGCTTCTTAAATGTGAATATTTTCTGTTTTTTTATATTATTATTATTATTATTATTATTATTATTCTCCTCTCCACATAAAAAAATAATTAAAACTGAATTATTTTTGGTTTGTGGACAAAACATTTGAGAACATCATCATTTTCAGGTTTGGTAAACACCGACGAACTTTTACAGACCAAACAAGTACTCGAAAAAATAACAGAGAGATTAATCCATCATGTCAATAATCGAAAATCCAATGTCAAAGCCCAAAAATCCAGCACAACAAGTTTCTCAGTGTTAGCAACGACATCTAAAGCTAGCTCATATAACATGGAGGCTAACGGAAACAAGACAGCACCTATTCAAACGATAATTTATTGACGGTCCCTAAAAGATAATCGGGAAATTCTACCAAAATATGCCAACAACAGCTTCAAAACCAAACCACATTTAAACATGTTGAACAACAACACTGCACGAACAGCGACAGGCAGATTCAAACCAAACAATTTTAAGTGAAATATACGAAGCGAGAAAAGTTTGCTTTTTCCACTCACCGCGTTCGGTTCCAACAGGAAGCTCGTCGTCGTCGATTCAGAAATCCGTCGCGGGTGACGCGACACAAAAACCAAAACAAAACCAAAGACGTCGCGCTAAAACTTCGTCAGTCCAGCTGCAACGTTACAACTTCAACTGCTAAAACGCCGATAAAACGTTTTAAGATCTCCAACAAACGAACAAACTGACGCTTCGTAATCAAAGTACCGCGTTCTCACCTGCGTCTGTTTATCAGTGACGAGTTAGCCGAGTTGCCAGGTTTGACACAACAACCCCCGAATACGAAAGGTTCGGGATATTCAATACGCCGAATTTTTCCTTTCAATTCTTTGATTTACAAATCAAATGAATGATTCATTTTCAAAGAATTAATCTAATTCCAAAAGGAAACATCAACATTACCAAGCAGGTTCTGTTTTGTACATATAAAGATAACATTTCTCTGCCTGACTTCTAATAAACCGGGTTTATAGAAGTTTATTTGTGACGAATTTTATACTTAATTATATCCTACAAAAACTGCCGAAATGATTCTCCACCAAAGTAAAAAAAAAATTGCACTGTGGGCTGAGAGGGACCAATTTATGTGTTTTATTTAACAAAAAAAATTGAATAATGTTAAATAAAGCACTATTTCAAGTATTAATGTCAAATTGGTACCAACTGGTTGCTACCGATTTGTACTACCAAGTACTTGGTAGAACTTGAAGGTTAAATACTAGACTATACTATACTTATAGTTAAATACCAATGTACTACCAAGTCATAATTTCCCAAATTACAAGTTTCTTTTTTGTAGCAACATGTCCAACTTTTGCTACAGTGTTTTTAAGCATGAAATACAACATAATGTGTCAATATTAAGCATGTTTAATATTTACAAGTTAAACTCGCGTCAGATAATCTGTTCAAATCAGCCTAAAATTGGATTGGAATAGAGGAATTATCCTCTAGTGTGGGGCAGACTTCCACTATTGCATATGCAACTTGTGAAGTGTGAAGGAAATTTCCATTCCTAGTTTGGACTATTGCCTTAAAATATCCACAATTATTCAGTTTAAAGGGCATGGTTAGCAGGTTTAACTCACCATGTCTGTTTTGTGCATCAGCAGACAGTTCGGCAACATGGACATCATAAAAGACAAAGGACAGAGCTCTGTGTAAGTGTTCTGATATTAAAACTGCTCTTCAAGGTGACACAGGGTCACAGTGAGGCTCACTGACTATTCATTCACGAGTGCTTTTCTGTCTATTTGTCTTGTCTGTTCGAACGCCATTCAGCTTTCTCCATGTTTGATGGGATCTGTGAACGAAAGAGCAGAGATGGAGACAGATGACGGACACACTCCATCCAACCAAGCCCACATCTTTGTATCACAACTTTTTTTTTAATTTACCTCTTTCTTTTCTGCAGTCTGTTCTCCCCTCTGAGTTTGTCGTCTCCTGTTTGTTTGATTAAACAGGTTCAGCGGCTTATGATAATGATGTTCTGCTCTAATGAAGAGCTTTATTTTCATTAATCATCCCCTGATCTTCTGGGATTAGATCCTGTCAGAGCTGCACTGAAGTCCAGACATGTTCCGGAGATTGTCCACAGGATGGAGCTGTGTACGCGAGGATGCAAATGTCTGCAAAATTTCTGAATATTTTCCAATATTAGAATTTATCCTGATGGCTACCAAGTAAATCTGAGTGAGCTCATCTGAAAACACAGCAGGAAATGTTCCTGCGTTCTTTTACAGTTAAAAAAATAGGCAAAACTGGTCCAAACTTGTCAGTGAACCTTGACTTTAAACATTGTTGATGTGGTTACTGCACAGGAGAAGATAAAAAAAACCCCCTGCAATTTGAAGACAAAAAGTATCTTTATTTAAAGATTTCTATCAGGCACTATAGTTATCATTGTTTTTCTTTAAAACACGAGAAAAGCGGCTACCTGGGTCAAATGGTACACAGTTCAGAAGGGACGGAATATGACAACATAAGTACACAGTGGTAACATAAAGATCAAATAATATTAACACAGTCAACAAGGGATGGGAAAAACATTTAAATTTCATCTCAGATAGTGGTTACTAATTGGGGCAGTACAGATAAAAATCTCCTTAAAATAAACAAACAATAAATAAAAATGTTCAAAGATAAATGTCATAATGAAGCAGAATACAGCGTTAAGTTGCTACTGCAGTTCACAGATTAGCATATGGCTTTAGATATAAAATCTAACATTAATCGCCGCGTACGTAAAGACAACAACAGCTCGTAAAAAGTGCACAAAAATGCTACGGTGACGCTACGTACTCTTTGGAGTGGACAGAGACACGATGTCGCTTTTTTGTTTGCTATAAACTCAGTCATGAAAGAGAAAGAGAATGGACAGAAAGGATAGGGTAGGTGGGTTGAAAGTGGAAATGGCTTTTGTTTAATTCAATTTTCAAGAAGCTACATCAGTATTTCCTGCTTCTGTTTCTCATGCAGAAGTGTGAAACATGCCTGAGATGACATATTTTTAAATTTAAAGGCCAGAAAATAGGATGTAATATTGTGGAGGCTTTTACATGATGCTCTATCTCTCTCACAAGTTTTGTGTTTGAGTAAATTTGGATAACTTAACTTTTTGTCCTTTTTTTCACTCTGTCCTCACTTTTCACTTATAGAGTAATTAACTCTGTCCAATGCCAGATTTTGAAAAATGCCAAGATGTGGGCCGAGAGCTGAAAGCTCTGGCGTTCATAAAAGTGGGAGGAGTCTGGGACACTGAACCTCGCACTGATTAGACAAAAATGCAACAAAAGCACGTACCAGTGAAGCAAAGAAAGCCAATGGCAAAATTTGAATGCAGTAGATGGTGTTTGGCCAGAGAGGGCAGTAGATATATGGATTTTTACTCTTAAACTGAATAATTGCACCTGACAAATAACATTAATTAGATACCCATATACAATAGTTTACACCAGAAAAAAAGTGGTTTAGTTATACTTTAAGTTTGATTTGGTTTCAGCTCTACGTGAAAAACAAGATGAGGTTAGCATGTTTGTAAAAAGTAAAAAAAAAAAAATAAAAAATAAAAAATTATAACACCATAGCACAATAACTGAATTGTCTTATGATGCGTTCACACAACGCAAATTTGCACACTGCACTGCACCATTAACACTGCATTTTTGTCATCATCACCCAGGTGGCCTGAAAATGCCAGTGGTTCGAGCTTGGGCCAACGACAAAATGTCAAATATCATGACGTTAATTTTCTTCTCCATTTTGAGCAGTCTGGTTTCCAGCAAGTGAGTGACGTCAATCTGGAGAATCTCAACACTGACTGTTCATCGTGTCATCACATCAACTTAAAGTTAAAATTTCACCGTGAGTGTTGGAGCGATTGATGTGTCGTATCGGGCCATTTACACAAGTTAGGCCACATGGCCTGGCTGACGTGTTGTGAACGCAGCATTATGGAGTTATTTCTCTTGATCGCCTTACTCACAGGCCTATCACTACTCTTCTGGTGCTAATGCTAAGCTAACTACCTTCATATTAAAGTGTGATTAACAGCTTTAACACACATAGACAGAGCAACCGTCCTCCATTTCTGATACATTAGAACAATAAAGAATCTTTAGCAAAATTACATCACTGTGTCAATTGTTTAAACTCAAGCAACAGAAGAAAACGGGTTAAATTTTGCAGGATTGTTGTTGTGAATTAAGACAGACGTAAAATTACTCGCATCTACTTGCGTTGTTGCATTGTCTTGGTAGGTAATAGCTTGAATAATTGTCAATCCATTCGGTGTGAGCAGTTCCAAACAAACTTTGTCAACAAGAAACTTCAGCAGCATTTACACCAAAACTCGGCTGACACACACACACACACCCGAAGCAAACTGGAGTTTGGCTCTTTCACTCCTCGTTGGCAGCATGGATGCTCAGCCTTGTTGCTGTTGCTAAGCAACAGGGAGCTTCGTGCCAGGTAATTTTTAGACTTTCAAGCGTGTGGGATAGGTGGTGGATGGATTATGTTAAGTGACAGCAGCTCTGATGTCGACAAAAACCCGAAAACGTTTGATCAAATTAAAACAAGAGTAAAAATGTTGACAGAACGGCCATTCAACCCCCCTTTCAGTTCACCATGTGTGACATTTAAACAAACAAAACACCGACAACTTGACAATTTAAACTCGCACATACTATATTTCAAATATTAATTAAATTGATCTTCTGTGTTGCCAGTTTGTGAAAAATCCTCTGCCTGCATTAACCTTATTTGCAATTACTCAAAAACTTCACTTTCCTGTATTTAAATATTCGCCCGGAGGTTTTTATGAATGTCTACAGAGAGACGAAAACCTAGAATCTGCTTTAACACTTCTGTGGATGGACGTGAACCAACATTACACTACAGGGATTTGGAAAATCAGCCTACTTTATTCATATGGTCTAGATTTTGTCCTCATTATGCTGAAGGCAGTGTAAGAAAAGGCCCAGAGGCTGTTGCATGGTCCCCTTTATGGGCATGGTGATCAATCAGTTTTCTGGTCAACGTTTCTCTGATATTTACTCTCCTACTTAATCAATCTAAAGGTGCAAGATTAACTTTGTGTAATTCTGTGTTAAAGCTGAGGCAACATATATCAGTGGTTATTACAGTTGCTCCTAGCAACTTCCTGTCTGTAGTTTTTGATGTGGTGATCACCCAAGTATCCTCCCTTTAAATTCCCATAAGAATCTACCCACTGATGAGGTCACAAAAAGAAAATCCCCATCTCCTACTAATGGGCAAAACTGTAAAAAAAGTCAAAACTTCATCTAATTTGAATGAAATATTGTATGTGCACAAGTTTCATCTGGATATGAACCAGATTATGGATTTAGCGGCAGTACAAATGTAACGTGGTTCAGTCCATTTAAGTTCAGATGTGTATATCTCAGCGACATCTTAACAGATTCGGATGAATTTTGCCAAGTTTATGTAAGATTGTCATAGCTACAAGCAGGTAAAGTTCTATATCCAAAAAGTTCTTCTGCATTTAGTGGATGCAAATGTAAACGTCTCAGGTGCCTGTGTGTGAAACACAGATGACAAAGTGTTAAATCCTTGGTGGAGGTCTGTGCTCACATTATTCCATACTATACTTTCACCATAAGTGATCTGTGAGAGAACTACTCCTCAGGACCTCCTCTAGGAAATTGGCCCATGACAGAAGACTTTGACCAAGAAGGAGGGAGCCTCCTGTTGGTTGTTCTACTAAGCATCTGCACATACACATTCATTGAGAGGAAAGCTATTGCAGCATTGATAACAACTGCAAAAACAAGTCGAATAAGACTCACTAAAAAGTAAAGGACCCTAAACCTGAGCCTTGGGGAACACTAGGGCTGTAGCTACCGAATATTTTGGTAATCGAATATTCTATCGAATATTCCATCAAGTAATCGGATAAAACATACTTTTATCCTATTCCTCCTGTTACTTTCGCTTTGCTGCATTTGCTCATTTTCACTGTATTCATTTTTTTTCGGTCCCGGCGTCTGCTATTCTGTACCGCTAAACTGTCCACACACGTTACCCACAGCCCGTTTCCGTCTTCTTCCGCTTTGTAGGGGACGCATAGCCTGTGACGTAAGCACGTTGTATCACACTAAAAAGAATCCGTGCGAAACGTGAGCTTTAAATTTAATTAAACGAGGCTTCGAGGCAGAGAAAATCCCTCGATCATTTTTTGTAATCGAGTTACTCGAGGAATCGTTGCAGCCCTAGGGAACACCACCAGCTTTTGATAAATATTCATCAGTCCAGTGAACAAATTAAAAAAAAACAAAAAAAGCATCTGCTGAGCTGAGTTTTTTTTGTGATTCATGTTTTAGTGCGGAGGAGTTTGAGATGGCACAATGTGGGTGTAAGAAGATTGCAAATAGGATTGGTTGAATGTTTTTCCATCATGTTTTCAATTTGGACAAAAAAAAAAAAAAAACTGAGTAGAAAATGTGAAAAGTAAACAATATGTCAAATATATACATAAAAAAGCATGTGACTGAAATTACTTACCACACATCAGATACTGTATGTGTGGATGACGATGACAAGACTGGGACCTTTTGTCACATTAATTTATGATACAAACAGAAATGTCACATTAACATAATGCTTGAGCTTTGACTGCAGCTCCGCTAAAGCCCACTAATCTCACGGTGTCCTCGTTCTGCACTGTGTTAATGACTCCAGATATGTTGATTTATACCAGCAGACAACAAATACAAATATCACATAAATAATCTGGTAGTACTGTTTCTTTCTGTTGTGATGCGGTAAATATCTCAAACATACCGCGGCATGACTGAGCCATTTATACATCAACCCACACATGTCCTGTGTCTTTCCTTTTGTTTGACTTGAGGGGGATTTTCTCAGTAAAATGTTGCTGTAGTTGTTTTCCCTGAACCTCTGTGGTTTGTCATTAATGAGCCAGCAATCAGGAGTCCCAGAAGCAACGGGAGTCACTATGGGCCCTCAGATGAGTCAGCAGTTAACCTGAATACATGAATAAATAATAAAGTTCAATTATTTGAAATTACATCCATTTACTGATTTCAAAATATCCTACCATTCTATGTAGTTCTCTGCCCAGTATATTTACTGAAGTACTGAATTCAATGATATTTTCAATTTACTTTCAGTGTTGCTTTCCTCTTTTAGGAGAATTTCTACTATTTTAGAATTTAAATGCTACATCAATCTGTCGGCTGGTGAAACTGCTACAACATTAAGATATATGTCATGATATTAATACACAAAACACTAATTTTCACATTGGGTATTGCTAATCCTGACTGTAATGAATTTCAGAAGAAGGTGTAACATCACGTAGATAAAGGAAGCAACAGTTAACCAGACGCAAACTGTAGTTTGTTTTTTTTTAGTGAGTACTAATAAATTTTAAAGTAAACCTGAGTAAACTAAGACACATAAAAGGTGTAGGAATAGACGCTTAACTGACAGTGGTAACTTTGGCTCTATTTACATTTTTATGGCTACGTAAACTACATTAATAGGAGTGCTACAGTTAAGAAGTCGGTAAAGAGTCAATCCTGATATCTGAAGTCAGATGTCGTCTATTCCAGAACTAGAAGAACCACCTGTGACAACTCTAGAACAGACACCCAATCAGAGGGTTCCCTTCATTTGGGAAGTCCTGGGCGATCCAAAAATCGGAGGGAGGGAGCGAAAGTCAGATTTCTCTAGTCAGATTTACAGGAAGCCGCGCAGAACGCCCCCTTGCCTGCTTCCCATAGTCACCTCTCGTTTCCTTGATTGTACAAACCACACCAGACTGCAGTGGGTCGTCAGTGACATCCTCAGGCGCTGACTTGACTTCGCCCACCGGCTCGTCAGCATCTCAAGAGAGTCAATGCGTTGACGTGAAAACAACTTTCCTTTCTGCCCTAATGTTCCCGGTCGCGTCGTCTCACCGGCACCGCAAATAACGGCAGGGTCCTTGATGGCGACGACAGCTCGGGGTCAGAGTTTGTCGAGATCGGGTCTCCCACTTTGTTGGCGCGGCGATCTGTGGGTGTGGCGGAAAAGTCTTGGCAAACCTCGTAGGAGCACTTCCTCTTCTGGAGGGCCTCGGCTCGGACGGCGAGGGAGCGGGCACACACCGTCAAGAGCACGATGAGCGTGCCCAGGAGGAGCGACACCATTGGCCAGAGGACACAGTGCAACAGGACGCTGGTGTCATGGGAGCGACGCCACAGAACGTCATCGGGCCTGAAAACGCATGAAAAACATTCAAGTAGTCAAGGAAATTGACAGTCTTGTCTTCTTAGTTTTTTGTTTAAATCGGGGTAAAAACACTGTGGATGAAACTCTAAAATTGATGCAAATTTATCAGAGTAAAAGTCTATAAGAACAGGGAGGGAAGTTTACTTTTTATCATCTTTTTAAAAAAGGCTTATTGATCTTATCATATTGCAAACAACAATAAAACAACTTTTTAAAAAATCTAATAACTTTGTCTGGCTATGGGATGCTGGATGAAAGTTAGCATAAAGTTTGTATAATACATCAAATTTGCTATTCCAGCAGTGTTAACAATTGCAAAAAAAGAGCCTAAAACAAGTCAGTAAAAAAAAGTGAAGGACCCTAATTTTGGACCTTGGGGAACACCACAATGTAGTTTATCAATCTAGGAATATTGAGGGTAAAATGTAAAAAGTAAACAAAATGTCAAAAATAAGAATAATGAATTGCATTTTTACAAAGCAATTTGCTAAAACTTAGCATCAGAAAAATCTAGCAAAGTTATCACCTCTCTAATATTTGCTGTGGCAAAAATAAATAAATAATTAAAAAACATATATCTTTACAATATTAGCAAGGCTAAGCTACTAACAGTTAAACTAACTGGACCCCAGCTTTACTTAGCTTAATGTGAGTATGATGAAATATAATGCGGGTCTGGTCAAGTCCAATTCTATCTAAGAGTTAAAAGATAGCAATAGCTTTTTTTTATGATTATTGAACTCTGAATTGACATTAATATTTAACACACTTTAAATAAAAGCATGTTGATTTGCATTTAAATTACTGTAGCTTCAGTGCTTCCACCAGAAGTTTGTGGACTCGAAAGTTCTTATCACCTCTGAAACAAATACAACACTTGGTGACTAACCCTGCCTTTTATTCTGAATTTGAAAAAAAACCACAAAAAAACTTGTGATTGTTCCAATTCTTTTTTCCTCGTCTGCAGTCGCCCCCACCCAGTCCCTCATTTACGAGGCAGACTTTCCTCATCTTGATCCTTCTGGTGCAGAGATAAAAATAAAACCAGCCAAGGTCACAGGTAACTATCGCCTCTGAATAATGGCAGGATTAAGCTGTAACGCCAAAGACAGTATGTTTTTCTACATCCTCGTCAATTCCCAGCCACAGCAGTGACCTGAATAAAGAAAGGTAAAAAGCAAGTCATGTGATCATAATATCAATATTTTTACTTTTGTAGTGCTTTATTAAAAGACAAAAGTGTATAATCCTTAATATGTGTCTGATTGGTGTGTGAGGTAAATATATTAGAACAATACAAGATCCTATATAAAGAGTACTATACTCTATAAAAACTTAATCAGGAGATTGAAACCAATGTGGAAGTGTGTGAAACCTGTATTTCCTTGAATGTCCATGAGGGGGCAATGTCACTGCTATAGAGTATATGCAAGTTCATGTGAAAAGTATTGTTCTTCTCACTTATTTCATAATGTCAGTAAACGTCTTCCTGAGGAGTTAAAGGTTCATTACATCACGACGATGTAATATGGAACTGTTTTGAGTCTAACAGTCACTGACCGCAAGTACCATCCAAAATAGGTGGACATTTAGTGGACAAGCTCACAGTTGGGCTCCACCCTCGCTTTTACCTGTTGTTTCATAAGTCCAAAGATGGTGCTGGACAAAATACTACACTACTCATAATAAGTTAGGGATGGTGAGAGACTCAGTGGATGTCATACCCTTTTCAATGTGGCATCAATTTCAACATTCTGTGGGTATAAAAAGCTGGTATTGTCAGCAAGTCAAGCTGTCATTGCGGCAAATGGTGGCAATTTTTGTTAATTGGGGCTATCCCTAACTTATTGTGAGTAGTGTAAATTGGATACTTAAAAAAAAAAAGAAAGTTTCCAAAGGGTATGTCACAGTGGGTTATAATCTGGGATTGGATGTCCATCCACTTTTGGCTACTTCGCTTTCAAGAGCCCATGTTGGTCCAAAAAAATAGATTAGCCCCATGTTGACGTTAACAAGTTTCAAACTGCCCAAAAAAAGTGCTGCATACATTTTCACAGTAGGTGTAATAGTGCGTGAAGTTTGTTACAGTTTCCACAGTACTTAACAAGTTAGCATTATAGCTAGGTTTGCTAGCTAGCAAGCTAAGCTAGCCTACATTTCATTCATAAACAGCATTCTTTCCCTTCCAACTTTTCATTATCAGAGCAGCCATTTTGATTTGTGAACTAGTGGCAAGAGGAGTTTGGTCAAGCAAACAACTCGGAATTACAAATTCAGGGGGCGCTCTAATTAAAACCTTCTTATTGTAAGTGGGAATTTACAACTGTGTACGACAAAGTACATGTTTAGACAAAAATCCAGAAATGTTTGTCAGGCTCCGGTTGGGTTTGGTCACGTCAATTGACTTTGATTGAAAAATGGACTGAAATAGGATGATTTTAAATGTCATTTTCTGTATTTCTTTATTGTGAATACAGTGTAAACTTTTAACAAATAGATGTATAGCATGTTAAAAATAATAATAATAATAATCAGTGGAAACTGATAAGTGGTATACCTGTGTTGGTTCGGGTCGAGCTTAGACAAAAATTACAAGGCAAAGGTCTGGTTTGAGTCGGGCAAGCAGGGAATCTTTTCTACAACATCAGCAAACTTCTGACCAAGAAGAATTTAGTTTAATGACAGAATATAAATCGACAAGAAGAACAGCAGGGTTGAGCTGTATTTCAAGAAAAACCAGCAGTATTACTTTACCATCTTCTGCTGGAACATTTTCTTGTGAAAAATGGGTTTTCTTAGAAATGAGGTCAGAGATCACTGGCTGTAAAAATGAGAAGTAGAGGAGGCTTTGTCAAAAAAAATGAATGTGCAGCCACAACTACAGCCATCCGTAATCTCCTGCAGCAACAATGATCTTTCATTTTCACAACCTCGCACGTCCTCCTGTTTCCAATTTATCTGCAACACATCTTCAAATAGACTGTACAAGTGTGTGTGTGTTTGTGTTTCTCACCTCCTCTGCTGGTTAAAGAAGCAGGTGAACGACTGGCTGCTGACCTCCTTGGTGAAGTAATCCTCCCACCACAGGACGCTGTCTTTATTCTTCTGGTTGTCTCTCTCACAGGGAGGAACGTACGAACACTAAGACGCACAAAGACACAAAATGTCACTGCAGTGTCCCCACCTGAAAGACAAATGTCTCTGAGAAGAAAAGAAAGAAAAAGAACCACAACTCTTTTTTTCTTTCCATGGCTTTCAACTGCAGTCTTCATTATGTCATGTCTTGCTAAATTTGAGAAAAAGAAAGCGCCCCCTGGTGCTCGGAATCATGCCAAGTTTCATATCTGCAACTCCATAACAACTTGGCTAACAAGAATCTCACCACCTGGTCTGTTTCTGGAAACCTGATTTGTTCCGCACATTCTACTTCCTGTTACCACTAATGTATGACGACAGTTTTGCATTGACTACTACAACCAAAAAAATAACAAAAACGTGTATTTTACTTTGTAGAGAATTAAAAGAATGAAAGATATCATTAACATACATCCGTATTTTGCTTTATTAGAATATCAACTGAAAGCTAAAGGTTTACTCATGAGGTAGTAATAAGCCAAAGTTGGAGAAGGTACGTAATTGTCCCAAAGGTTCTACAAACAAGACACAAAAAATCTGACAATAAGGTCAAAAAGTCAGAAATCCAAATGGAAACAGACATTTTTCTGAAAGTTTTCTATAAACACAGTGTTGTTCCAATGCCAGGCCTGCATGTGGCGCTGTAAGAAATACGCAAACAGAGAAGAAGACATGGAGCTTCTGAGGTGTGTGCAAAGAAGAAGACAACAGTGACGAAGATGGCGACAGGGAACTCAAGAGCAGGCGGTGCTATGACCTCTGCGTTTTCTCAAACTGGTGTATCGGTCACACACAAGAAAAAAGCTAAGGTGGCATCCTGAGATGTTTTTCACTCTAGGACACATTTTCCGAACATAGAGTTTATGTCTCTCAAAACCAGCAAGAAGCCAATAAAATGTTTGCGGATTCTCCAAAACTTGTATTTACAGGTTCGGAGAGTCCGATAAGAACCAATATGGACATGGATGATGGCACCAGCAGTGTTTTCAAACTGAGTAATGTGCGACAAAGTAGCCCTGTTGGAACATTGGTGGTGGTGGTGTTGGGGGGGGGGGGTGGGGGTAGTTGGAACATTGGTGGTGGTGGTGGGGGGGGGGGGGGGGGGGGGGGGGGGGGTGATGAATACATGAATACATTTGTGACTACTTGGGAACCACCGTACTCAGAGGTTACATCTGAGTCTGAAATGTTCTATGTTCTCGACTGTCCTTTCATCACTTACTTGTTTCTTGATGAACACACACACCGTTAGTAAGGTTACTAAAGGATACTGCATCACTGCAATCTATGAATATGACAGTGATTACGCAGCAGGGGGCGCTGTAATGGGGTCAGAAGAAAGTTATTGTTTGACACTGATTGGCCCGGAGGGGATCTACATCACACACACACGTACAAAAACAACACACTGGTTCACTTTGCAGGAGGTTGATTGAAAGCAGAAATGTAACTAAGAATCAGCTGATTTATATGCTGATGTGATTGGAGGAGATGTGTGTGTGTGTGTGTGTGTGTACCTGGTATTCCTTATGTTGTGGGGACCTAAATCTGTTTACACAGTCACATCATAGGAACTTGTCTTCCTTATGGGGACAAAAATCAAGTCCCCATAACGTAAGGTGAAGGTGAAGACATGCTTTAAAGTTAGGCTGAGGTTAGGGCCAGAGTTAGGGCACAATGCAATGTCCTCTGAAGTCATGGAAACCGGTGTGTGTGTGTGCACATGTCTTAATTAAGTAGGCTGTGAGGACCGATTGTCATGCAAATCTATCTTTGAGCGGACATTTTGGCCGGTCCTCACAACTTTAATGGGCTTTTTGAGGATTAGGACCTGGTTTTAAGCTTGGGTTAGCGTTAGAATTAGTCTAAGATTTGGGTTAAGGGTTCGGGTTAGGCATTTAGTGGTGATGGTTAAGGTTACAGTAAGGGGCTAGGAAAAGCATTATGTCTATGAGTGTTCCACACAAAGAACGCAAAAGAACCAGCATGTGTGTGAGCTGCAAAACAATTGACTCGTTTCTTCCTCTGTCTTCAATCCTCGCCTCATGCTAATATTAGCCTCAAGCTAGCTGGTATTATGGTGTTTTCACGATGAACCGTGTTCAAAGATGTTGTAATACACAAGTTTACAAATCCCATTTGAAAGCACCAAAGTTTCCTGAAGTGAACTAAGGGGTATTGTTGTGTATTGACATTGAGCTCGTCACTGCCCCCTGCTGTCCTGGAGCACCTGCACAGTTTTGTAGTTTTCTTCAAGTCGTCCTTTGTTAATCTGTGTGTTTTTCCCCTCAGGAGCCACCATACGGCTTGGATTTTTCCGTATGTTTTTCTAATTACATCTTTCTCTTCACATCATGACTGGAATTTTTATTTTGCGTTTTTTGTTTGGTTCACGACATCATGTCCACCATCTCTCTCCCTCTCCGTCTCTGTGAGTGTGAGGTACTTGTCAGTTTACCGCCCGGCTCGGCTCAGCAGTCGTTTATCATCGGGCCAATCAAATGCTCCTCGCCCAATGACATCAAAAGTGGGTCGCCTCGGCTGGATGATTACGGTTGCCATGACACCCGGGCTGACACTGGGCTGAGGTTACAATTGTGTGTGTGTATGTGAGTTAGTATGTGTGTGTTTTTGGGTCCTGTATGTCTCAACAAATGTCTAATGACTAAATGAGATCAAAGGCACATTTTGTTTGTTTTATTTGTGTCTTCTTGTTGTTAAAAATAGATTCAGATCAATATTCTAATCACCAATATGTTCCTGAAGAATCATTTCACCGAGAGTACTTGGTAATAAGTCAGTTTAACTGACTAATTAAACTCTTTACATTTTTTTGAAACATATATGTAAAACAATTGCAAATTTTGGTGCTTTTAAAGGTTTTTGTTAAATTTCAAATCATATTCCTTATTTTTTTTTTTTATATTGTTTATGCTATTTTTTTATTTGGGTATTATTACATTTTTTTCATCCCTGTGGTGTCATTCCCTTTTTAACAAATTAAGCTCAATTTAATGCTATAAATTAAGTTTCTTCTTATTATTATTATTGCACTCTGATCAGCTCAGCATGTGTGACTGCTCTGTAATTAGGAACATAACTTTATACGACATCAGAGGTGTGAAAGGACGACACCGCACTTCACTGCCAGTCGCCACCTGTGGCCACTCACAGTATTACAGTGATAGAAGTGATTTTTTTTTCTGTTTCAGAGGATTTTTGCTAAATTCCTTTAACTTGAATAGAAAATGATCAGAATTGGAGATAAATATTGATCTGACGATCTGTGATTGTTCCTGAGGATAACATGCAAACTGTGGTGAGATGATGAGAGGCAGCTGCTCTTTCTCCCATACAATCTCATTATGAATTTAAATAGATAATCAGAGTGTGTGTGTGTGTGTGTGTTCAGTGACCTGCTCTTGCCTTTCTGTCTGACTCTAACTCTGCACATGAATAAACAGATTAACCCCAGGCCACATATATATGTGTTTGTGTGTGTCCACCTGTCTGTGTCTCTGGAGAATGGATGAACAGGACAGAGATGAATCAGCAGGTCATTCTGCACTTATTTTGGCAGGTGTGTGTGTGTTTGTGTACCTGCTATTCCTTATGTTGTGGGGACCTAAATCTGTTAACACAGTCACATTATGGGGACTCGCCTTTCTAACTGGGACAAAAATCAAGTCCCCATGATGTAAATTACTACATTTTAAGGTGAAGACATGTTTAAAGTTAGGCTAAGGTCAGGGTTAGTTTAAGGTCAGGGTCAGGGTCAGGGTTAGGGCACTAGTAATTAGGGTTAAGGAAATAAATGTAAGTCAATGCAATGTCCTCAGAAGTCATGGAAACCAATTAATAAAAGGTGTATTTCCATTTGTCTATTTTTATGTGCATTTTCTATTTCCGCATTAAAAAAATGGGGGGAGGAGCACAAATTTTGGACAACAAATCTTGAAATATTTTTGTATATGAAACATTGTCACACGGATTAAAAGTAAAGGAGTATTTGTTTGTTTGTTTTTTTCTTCATTTGGCTTGTACCTCTCTAGGGGTCATCACAACAGATCTGCTTCCTTCTTGAGGCAACCCTACTTCTTTACTTGGACCCATTTATCTGTCAGTTTTAGAGAGTCCAATTAACCCAATCAGTGGGAAGCAATGGGGGTTGGGCACCAGTGCTTGACCTGTCAGGACTCAAACTGGCAACACTGTAGTTACAAGACAAGTTTCCTTCCCACTGCCCAAACGGTAAATGCATTTACTGTATATAGTGCTTTTCTCATCTTGATGACCACTCAAAGGTTTACACTACTTTTTTCTTTCTTTCACCATTCACTTACATTTTCATAGAGTGTAGCGTTTCTTTTGTATCACACCCATTCACACATTGCTGGTGTCAGGATGTCAGGAGCTGCAGAGGGTTATGTGTCTTGCCCAAGGACACATCGGCATGTAGGCTAATGGAACCAGCAATCCAACCCTTGACCTTGACAATGAACTTTTAAGGCTTTTTCTAGTTTAACCTGACAGTTGTAAGCAAAATGGCTTAATATGTGTCGTGCTTTCGTTCTTGTGTTTTAAAAAAAGAAGGAAAAGGAAGATGATGGAGGGGTGTGAGAGTGAGGCAGAGAGTGTCCCCAGAGGAAGAGGCTCCTGGCTGGGCAGGGAGACGCCGGCGCTCCCCTCAACATCCTGGAGGTCCTGAGGCTCTGCCTCGTTGTTACAGTTAATTAGTTTAACACACACGCACACACAAAGTTTCGTTAATTACAATCTGTATTTTCAGACAAGTTGTGTCCCCACATGTCCACCCAGAGACAGTAAAAACAAGAACCAAGGACATTCTCCTGCTCCATTTAATCATTAATGTGGGTTCAAAGTTCAGTGTGAATATTAATATGCCAGTAGAAACCTGAGGTCAGAGGTGAGTATATTAATGTGTGTGTGTGTGTGTTCCTTTTATTCCTTATGTTGTGGGGACCTAAATTTGCTAACACATTATGGAGACTTGTCTTCCTAATGGGGACAAAAAAGTCCCCATAATTTAAATGACTACATCTTGAGGTGGACATGTTTTAAAGTTAGGCTGAGGTCAGGGTTAGGGCTGTAGTAATTGTGGTTAAAGTTTGATTAAAATCTCCAGGAAATTAATGTACGTAAGTCAATGCAATGTCCTCTGAAGTGATGGAAATCCGTCTGTGTGTATGTGTCTGTGTGTGTGTGTGTGTGTGTGTGTGTGTGTGTGTGTGTGTGCGGTTCCTCGACTGTAGTCATTAACATTCACGACATAATTAAGTCATAAATGAGGAAATTACTCTTGGCTGTAATTGGTTAACTGAAGCCACCCACCAACTGTCATCTCCTCTCTTCCTTCCTCTCTCGCTTTCTGTTCTTCATCATCACCATCATCATCGTCGTTGTCGTCGTTTCACCTTTTGTCACAGCTGAAAACACACGACGCATCACTGCAGAACTGCTACGTTAACCACTGAAGCCAGAGGTTGTTCTGCCGAGGGAGAGAATAAAATCTCTGGCTGCTCTGTCTCACCGCCACATCCAACCAGCAGAGGCAAACGATTGATTACTGATTAACAGTTATGGCTCAGTAATAGAGATGTAAACATTAACCAATACAAATTGGTAACCCGTTGCAAATACATCAATGTATGAACAAATGTTTCTATCTATAAATGTGCCATGAACCAATCGATGTCCCACCTGTTAATGATATGAATTGATTAAATAACGAAAATACAGTCCTCAACCTCTTCTACCTTATCAAGGTGACAGAATAAACACAGATTATAATACTAAATATGCTTATTCATGATATTTTTGATAATACTACACATACTACATTACATTTTACTGTATCTATCACATTATTAAATGTATTGCTTAACGCTGAATTATATTATATACAGTACATATTCAAGATTCATTTTTTGGGGGGTGGAAGTGAATGATCAGTAGGGATGGGTGATATTATCTAAAATTATATTACAATATCCCATAATTCTATCAAAGTAATGATATTGGCAATCATATTTCAAAAAATTCAAAATAAAGATGTTTGTTTTGCTCTGGAATGATGGTATAGTTCATAGTAACAAACATATTAGGGATGCAAAATAAACCTAGAAATAATAATAAAAATAAAACACTCAGAATTAAGTGGCAGGACTCATGAAATTGATTGGTGGGCTGCATGTGTCCCAAGGGTCGCGAGTTTGAGACCTCTGGTTTAGTGTTTTCATTACAGTTATCCATGTGCTATTATTTACTTAATTTTCAATTATGTTTTATTTCTGTATTTTTTATTTATGCATTAATTTTATGAGGACGTAGGTTACTGGATCCACACCATGTGGCAGCGATTAGCATTATTGCCTTAAAGCAAGAAGGCCATATGTTAGAATCCTGGTTTCGACCAAGGGCCTGGTGTTTATATATATATAATCCACTATATTATAGTACACATACACACTGATTTCCATGACTTCGGAGGACATTGCATTGACTTACATGTATTTCCTGGAAAGTTACTCTAAGCTAAACTGTATTACTAGAGAGCTAACCTTTACCCTGACCCTAACCTAAACCTAATTTCAACCCTTACCCTAAAAGTCTTAACCCTGAAAATGCACTTTAACCTTGTGGGGACCTGGCAAAATGTCCCCACAAGTCAAAATGTCCTCACAAACATAGGTTTGTACATTTTTTTTGGCCCCCACGAGGAGAGAAAAAACATGTACACACACACACACACAGACAGTAGCTACAGCAGCTCATTCAAGTGTAAAACTCTGCTAGTCCATTTATTTCTCGCTCGTTTGTTCAGTTCCTTTTAGTTTGAACAGAAACGAACTGAACTCCTGACCTCAATAAGCTGCAGATGGTTCAGCTGGTGTGTGTGTGTGTGTGTGTGTGTGTGAGCGTCAGGTTATCACATCCGAATATGGACGAGCCTCGTCTGCTCCGAGCCGTCCTTTGCTAATGTGTCATTTATTAAAGCACTATTACTCCTAAAAGATACCAGAGTCCCATCTCTGCTGGAGGTGAAGGAGCACATGAAGGTACTAAGATGTTTTTTATTACTGCTCCATATAAAGTCATTTTCAAAACCCATGATACTTTCACAGCTCTGTCTAGTTCTCCCACAGAATAATACAGAAAAAAATATGATGTCATTGTCGACAGAAAGGCAAGAAATGACGTGACGTGAAGGCGATATCGTTGTTTGGTTTGGTTGGTTTAATATTGGTTTTTGTCTAAAACTAACTAAAAACAACAAAACTAGTTAATTTTTAACCTGTTGCTGTCAACGCGTCCCTTCAGTGTTGATGGTGCCTTGTCAAACACTGTAGGGTGCAAACTGATGTTTTGTTTTTAACAAAACAAAACAACACAACAGTTTCCATCTGGACGACTATGTTTCCTCCACGGCTCCTCTCTCCTGTGGGGCGCCACAAGGCTCAATCCTCGAGGCCCTCCTGTTCTCACTTTATTTACTCCCATTGGGACCCATTTGAAGGAAGCATGACATGCCATGTCACTGTTACGCAGTTGACTGCCAATTATATCTTCCCCTCAGTAAAACACCACCTATTCTGTCCAACCTTTCCGTGATTGTTTCAAAGACATAAAATCATGGATGGCACTAAACTTTCTCAGTTTTAATGAGAAGACTGAGGTTATTCTCTTCGGCCCTAGCAGTGATTCAGACAGTCATCTGAACGACCATATTTAAAAAGAGTCAAGCTCGGCATTGATAAACAGCCCAGTGCAGTGATAAACAGTAGTTTTTAATCAGCTTCGTCAGATCGCTAAGGTCAATTTTATCATGCGAGGATCCCGAAAAGGTCATTCATGCTTTTATTTCCACTCACCTAGATTATTGCAATGCCCTTTATGTGGGGGCAAATCAGGTAATAATTAATCACCTCCAGCTCATTCAAAATGCTACTGCTCACCTTCTGACATGGACTCAGGCATGAGCACCTTACGCCGATTCTGTCTTCCCTGCACTGGCTCCCTGTGTGCTACCGGATTGATTTTAAAATGATTTTATTTGCTTTTAATTGCCTTCGTAATCTTGTCCCTCCCTGTTTTTGTGATCTGCTCCAGCCTTATGTTCCTTCATGGTCAGTAAGATCTGCAGATCAGCTGGCTCTTAGTGGTCCTCAAAAACAAGGATGAAGCTTAGAGGAGGCCGAGCTTTCTCTCTGTATCAGCTCCTAAGTTGTGGAATGAGCTCCCACTCCACATCAGACAGTTTTAAATAAACACATTTATTTTCCTTGGCTTTCAAACCCAGACTGATTTATGTTTAATGTCTGTGTTTTAGCTTAGCTTTATTCTAAAAGTTTCTTTTATGTGTACCTTATGCATCGTGAATCTTTTTTTAGTCCTCTTATGGTTGATTTTGTCAAATGTGTACTGCACTGTGGGTCCACGCTGTGGTTTAAAAGTGTGCTCTGTAAATAAAATCGGAATGGAACTGGACGTAATGTTGGATTTCCTGCTGATGCTTTGATTAGTCACTGATTCCCTTGACAGACTTGGCTGAAAACATTTAAAAACAGCTCTGTTGGTTCCTGACAGAAGGATGATGATGATGATGATGATGATAATGAACACACAGAGAGTCTGTGCCGCCGCTGTTGATCTTAATGTCATGTCAGTCATCGGTCCACGGGCGGCTCCATTAACTAATCGCCCCCTATAGACACAACACTAATTAACTGCAGGTCTCTCTCTCTGTCTGTCTGTCTGTCTGTCTGTCTCTCTTCATGTGTGGCTCCGTCCACAACCTCCACGTCCATTACAGACACAATTAACACTCAGAGTGTCCCTCTCATTAGTCTGTGAGGTAAAAGGTCACAGAGCCCGACGTGTTTCCATGTCCCGGTTCTTCCACACTCTCTATTAACCTGAGGTTTGAGAAAACTGTTCACTCAGTGATGCATTAAGTGTAGTACGTATTTTTTAGTTTCTTTTTGTATTTTATTGCCTTGTCTGAATGTGTTTTCTGTCTGTGGGAAGCAAAAACCAAAAAGTACTGTTTTGATTGGTATTTTTTGGGAATGGTTGAATGTTAGAAATGTTGGTTGCAATCCAGATTGGAAGTCCACCAATATGGGTTTTTACATGGACAATGGCATTTTTTTTTTTTTACAATTCAGGGCAGTTTATGGCCCATAATTCATGGCAAGTTTGTTGGACCCTATACAGTATTTAGTTTAGCCAATCCCCCCCCCCTTCCACTTGAAAAAAATACAACTTTTTAATGATAATCAATAATACAAAAACTTCAATAAATAGTTATTGCACAACACTAGTGGACTAACTCTCCAATCTACAAGTTATGTCTGCACTGCAGTGCAATTATATACAATATTTTTAATTTAACAGATTATGTATAGACTAAATATTAAGCACACAAAATAGGTACTCAAAAAACTACAAAAAGAAAAGATTGAAAGAAAAAAGTAACTTCTGAGCAGGTTGGAAAAACAACTATTCACTCGGTGATGCATTAAATATCATATATTTTAGTTTCTTTTCGTATTTTATTGGCTCCAACAATGTGTATGAATGTGTTTTCTGTCTTTCAGAAGCAAAACTCAAAAAGCACTGATTTGAATTAAATGCTTTGGGAATGTTCGGAGGTTAGTAATGTAGCAATTTTTAAATGTTGGTATAAATCCAGATTAGAAGTCAACCAGTATGGGTTTTTTTCCATGGCCAATGCCAATTTTTTAAAAAATCAGGGCGGCTTATGGCCAATAATTCATGCCGAGTTTGTTGGCCCATATACAGTATTCTGCCTTTTTTTCCCCCACGCCGAATACTGCCTCCACTTGATAAAATATAACTATTTTCATGATAATGAATTATACAAAATGTTCGACAATTACTAATGGACTGTCTCTCCAATCTACAAGTTATGTTTGCATTGCAGTGCAATCATATGCAGTATTTTTAATTTTAAAAAAAATGTATAAACTAAATAATAAACACATGAAATAGGTCATCAAAAAAACTACAAAAAGAAACTTTTGAATTAAAAAAGTTAAACTAACAGCAACATGTATCAAGTCTGAGAAAAATAATAAAAATTATAAAATAATAATATATAAAATGTAAAATAATATAATAAATTATACTGTCCCACTTAATTGGCCCAATGGTTTGTTGGTCTCTAATACAGAGCCACATTTCACATTATTATTATTTTTCAAAAACTGGTTGAACATAAAGGCCCAGTGTGTACATTTTAGTTGGAATTGTTTTCATTTAGCAGAAATCGAAGACAAAATAATACTGTTTGTATGAATTGTGTGTATATTTATATTGTGTTTTTGATGATCCTTTTTTTTTTTTTTGACAAATTCATGCAAGAAAATGAGGACATTTCAAAGGACTCACACATTTTTCGCATAACTGTAAACAGAATTTGACTTGACCTGGTGTGAGGCTTCTCTCTCTCTCTCTCCATCTTTCTTTTACTAGTTGTACAGAAAAGGTCACAGACGCTGAGAGTGACAGTGGCGCTGTGACATCAGCCTCCCCCATTAGACATTAAAGGACTTCTGAATGAAGCGTGACTCGTCTTTCTCTCTCTCTCTCTCCTTCTCTTTCTCACCACATCATCTGCTCTGTGGTCGCTATGGCAACCGGGCGGCATCGGTGACGTGTCATCTCTCCCCTCTATATTTACTCAGTTGCCGTAGCGACGTCCCAGACACGTACTAAGGGAGAAGTGGTCTCACAGACAGACAGACGGACGGACACTCTCAGTCTGTGCTTGTGTGGCCAAAAGTATGCGGACACCTGAATGTCTCACTGGTGTGTGACCACAGAATAGTCGCCATGTTCCATGTTTCAGACTTTAAACTGTGGGTAAACGCACAAGTGGCTGCCTCAGTGGGTGAAAATGATAAAAACAACAAAATTTAAAAAATGTCGAATTTCACTGAAAAGTTGAGACATTTAAACGTTTATCAGACGGTAAAACAAAGGTTCGACACAAAGTCACAACAGCTGTAAAGTCAAGTTAAAAACAGTAGCTGTCTCTCCTTTTATGTCGTTTTTTTTTTAATCACAGCTGCCTGACGCGAGGAGACGAACAGAAATAGACGCGCGAGACATAACACACTATTAAAACACTAAAAGAAGGGCTGAGAGCGCCATTAACCAACAGCTGACAGTGAATTCATCATGGCTGATGTGTGTGCACTTTCCGTACAGGCTCCTAATGTAGACAGAAATATGTGGACGACATCATACTGGTTCTTTTTCTTCTGTCTTTGCATCATTAG
Source organism: Brachirus orientalis (assembly GCA_016785285.1). Classification (NCBI taxonomy): domain Eukaryota; kingdom Metazoa; phylum Chordata; class Actinopteri; order Pleuronectiformes; family Soleidae; genus Brachirus; species Brachirus orientalis. The sequence continues at coordinate 208,332 of JAFBJR010002611.1, forward strand.
GTTATATTGTTTGACTGATTTCATTTGTGCCGGTAAGTAGAAGTCAAATATTTGAGTTTAAAAAAACAAATATTTTTCCACATTATGGGGAGGAGAAACTGTCCTCATTTTTTGGTACAACACCAGGACTTTGGTAGAATCATAATCTTTTTTTACTCACGTCAACCCAAAAAACTGAAGCAAAACAATACAAATTTCACCGCCTCCTGTAGTTAACATTTTGCATCGCCGGGTGAATTTTGCCTAATTTTGTCGTTGCATTGATTTGTTCTTTTATTTATTTTGTTTTTTGTAAATAATCTTAGTACTTTTTAGTTGAGTAACCCTGCGAGTAGTTTTTTCATTGACCCCCTAACTGCTTGAAAAAAACAGTGTCAGAAAAAGAGCTAAGTAATGGGTCAAAAATATAACAGCTGTAACTTTGACTTACAGCTTTTAAATTATTTTATCTTAATTATTTATTTTTTAATCAATATTTAAGATTTGGGTAGGTATATAAAAAATGCCCAGATTTACATAATAGCAAGTTTTAACATTATTTTTGTAAATTAGTTTTAAAATCTACTGGTAGTTCTGCTAAGCAGCCACATTTTCACTTAAAGTGAAGGGACACTATGCTAGCATTGTAACAACGGACTACATTGCAGAAACCTAAAAAAAAAATTAGTCTAAAAAAATTGTTAAGCAAGAATGGGGCCCAAAGTTGAGCCTTGGGGAACACCACAGTTCAATTTATAGCTTCTAAGTAAATTTTCATCAATGTTTATGATTGAGCCTATAAAATGAAACTACTGAATTCTGAATAAATAATAAAATGTTGCAAATTTTGGCATATAATCTAATATTTTCAGGGTAACATCAGATTCTTCTGCAGGAAGGTTTAACAACAGAGAGAGGGTGCCCCCTACTGACTGTGTGTCCCTTCAGTGAAAAGGGTGCTACTCCAGCTTTGGTACCAACTGACTACACTGCAAAAAAAACCCTAAGGATAAAAACATTTAAAAGAAAGATGGAGAGTTAGCACAATAAAATATGTCACTATGGACCTTTCAGAGGTGGTAACTCAACAGTCAGCTTTTTCTATCGAGATTCTGATGATTGCACAGTAATCAAACAACTGACTAATGTATTTTTCCCTGAAAACTAATTTATTAACTCATTTAATCATCTCACACTTTCAACACTTGTTTGAACACAGTCCAAGTTTCTGTAATCTGCATTTAAATTAAAAGGCCCTCTGATATGACCTCATATGATTCATGTGATTACATTATTTATTATTTATTTAAATTGTGGTTATAAACTTGTTTTTATTTTTTTCTGTTTAATGTACTTGACAGAAAATAGAATATGTTTTCTTTAAAAACTAAAAACTGCTCAATAAATGTAATGTCAGAAAATAATAAGAAACACCTCACTATTCTACCTTGTCTGAGTTAATGAATTTTAAAATATATTTTGACTGATCAACAATAAAACTAAAATAAATTTAAAAAAATGTGGCACAGTACAATAGGAAATGTACTGAATGTCCACTTTTGATTTCAAACATAAACTTCTATGTTAATCAGCAACACTGAAACATCAAAAAATAAATAAACAGACAAATAGTGATATATAGTAGTTTCGATTTCTTGATATTTTGCTCACTAAAAGTTTCAAATGATCAATTTACTTACAAAAACTGTTGCCAATTTTTTTTTAAATTAAACACTGTTCATTAACCAGCTGATCATTTGTGCTGTTTTGTTTGCAACTGTCATTTGTGTTCTGATTAAAATAAAAACTTTCGGTTTTTACCTTCGGGTTGAGGACCAGCTGCTGCTCGTCAAAATGCAGCAGCGCCACAGAGTTTGACTCCGAGTTGTTTACAAAGATTTGGAGACAGGGATACAGTGACGTCCCCTTACAGTCGGCGCCGCATGTAAACACGCACTCGAACATCTCTTCAGGACGCAACACGGACACCACCTGAGAGAAGAGAGGACGAAACATGAGACCATGGAAATTAACAACTACTAATACACACATGTTGTTATGCTGTCATGTTGTTAGTTTAATATCTTTACATAATGTAAATAATTGTTTTACTGTAACAAAAAAAAAAAAAAGATTCTGAGTAAAACTTAATTTAGTAAATTCAGACTAAAGTAAGCAACTTGTCATGCTACATAATAACTTTTGTATGAACTTAATTTCTATGAGAATTACAGCTGTATTTGGACCTTTTTTGGAAAGAAAATAAAAATAAACACTCTAAGATTTTTTGAAAAAACAAACAAAAAAAAGTCAATTTTGAGGTTTAAATCATGATTCTGAGATCAAAGTCAGAACTCAGAATTTAAAGTCAGAATTGTGAGAATTCTAAGATTAAAGTCACAATTCAAGGCTTTTGGCTTTTTAATCGCGGGATGACGAGGAAAAGAAACTCCAAAAACATATTCCCATGTGGCCCCATGTGGCCCCCATGTGGGTCCCATGTGGGTTTTGCACATTCATTTTTAAGCATTCCATTTATTTTCTTCATTGTTTGTTAGGAAAAACGGGAGGTGACTTTGTTATTCCACATGAAAAACTTTGAGTGGCATTACTTTATAATCAAAGTGCGTTATATGAATAAAGTCTGACTGACAGACAGAGAGATTGATCAAACTGTCCAGATTTAAGTCTCTTCATCCCTTAAGGTCACTGCGGTAAAGTCACTTATTAAGATTTATGTTATATTAAGCTGTGGATTAGTGATTGACATAGCTCTGTCTCTCTTTCTGTCACTCAGTCACATGACTACGTAAAGGGAAAAAAACAACAACATTCCACTCTCTGTAATGCATGAACATTATTTCAGGACAATGCAATAAGCTAACAGCCAAATAAATCAGACTGGGATGAATTTATCATCCACAGTGAACTGTAGCAGCAGCAGCTCAGCCTGTAATTTATGACATGAAAAGTCCAGAGCTGCTTCAAAATGCTGCACAAATAGTGTGAAGTCACGACTCAGTGGAAAGGAGGAGAGAGCAATGCTTGCCGTTTATCGACAACAACAAATTTTCACCATCAATTTTGTGAAATATGTTGATTAACGGTTGTTTCTGCAAACCTGGGAGTGACAAAAAAATATATATATTCATGATTTGGGTAAAATACCTGTTATTTTTCCAAACAATTGTGCTATTTGAATTGGAACTCGCACCCTCAGCATCAAATTCTAAAAAAGTGTAAGGGTAAACACGCTCAATACTTGACACTAGTACAAAAATGTGTTATTTTAAAACTGCATACATGTTTCCCTTATTATATGGATGTGTTATAATAAAGTGGAGTAAGAAGAAATTGGACTGTATCGTCTTAAAGCATTGTTAAAACAACAAATCTAATGGTAGCCTAAAACTTTTGCACAGTACTGAATATTTACATATTCAAATCAATTTATGTAATTAAGTCAAATTTATGTTAAGTATTCACAACATTATATAGTACCATTATATAGTTAAAAACATGATGGAGCATTGCCATGTGAGATGCCATCAACAAATATTAAGTACTTTACTGCAAGTAAAATCTAGGATACTTGACATATTAAAAGAACAATAACAAAAACACTTTCACTGTCATTTTAATTTTGTCGTGTGCTGCTCAGCCGAGTTTCCCCTTTAATCCATTTATTCTAAGAGATTTTTTCTTTTTTTTAAATGATAAACTGACAGGTCACTGATCTGCCTCACAGTGACTGAGCATCACCGACAGTGCGAATGATGAATAAAAAAGCTCAGCTGACAAACATCCCGTCAGCGCTGCCTCATCACCTCCACTGTCTGTCAATGTGATGAAAACTTTGGGATGTTTTAGTCTGATTTTCTTCTCCCTGCACCAAAGTCCAGAGAGAAAATCAGTGATTTTAGCTCGAGGGGACACAGGAGCTGCTGGTCTACTGCTGCCTCGTGTGGTCAGTTTGTGTCACTGAGGTGAATCTGGACAAGGGATTTCAAACACCGAAGTGAGAAAATAACACATTTTAACTTACTGATGGAGGCAGCAGTGGATAAACAACTCCTGTGTGCTGTGATGTTAAAACTACTGATTTTCTCTATGGACTGTTGTGTGGGAGAGTGAGAGGTTTAGTGACCATATGCAGCTGTTTAACATTTTATTTTATCTTGATTTTTTAAGCCTGTGCAGCACTTGAGTTAATAGAACACATGCTCTATAGATTAACATCTAACTTAAATACATTTATTCAACTTAATCTCAATCACTCAGGCTTTAAAAAGATCCAAAATGAAATGCTATTCAAAGCAGAATATTAAGTTTCCTTACTTATATACAAGTCCAAAAAAAGAGAAATGATTTCAAACGAAGCAGGAATCCAGAGTATATTTTACACCTAATAATCAAAAGGGAAACCATTTCCTATTTCAGTCCAATATTAGTGAACATAACCAGCCATTTCCAAAACATAATGAAACGTGCTGCTGCCATAATGCAGAAATAAAAGGTCTGTAGTTCTTTGCTTAATTATTTATGTCATAAGTTTTTAGATCGTACAAAAACGCATGTTTTTTTTCTGATATGCCCTCCGGTGTTTCTGACCAGTATCGTAGTCTGATATGTATCAACACACCCTTGTTGTAGTCACTAATGGTCAACCAAACATGAATATCAATATAAATAAAAAAACAAAAAACAAAACAAAACATATTTTCAAGTGGAACTATAATTATCAACATTAACTTCACTCATTTAAGAGCCAAAACATCCACTGTTGCATCAAATTATTCAATATTGTAACTTAACAATCACAATATTCTTTAAAAACAATATATATACACATTTTATATTTCATATTTATATCTTTAAAAAATGCTAAAATGTTTTGACTCTGATTTTTAAAACCACAACTTTTACTTCCTTCTACTTTCACCCAGTAGCAGAACTTTAACTTTAATCGCTTGTTATTTTATCGCGATAATTATGGTTATTGCCTGATTTGACTTTTTCTGTTTAACGAGATTAAATTAATAGTTTTTTTTTGTCTGTCATATCGACCAGCCTGAACCTGAAAATATTAAAGTAATTGTACAATTATTCACTTATTCAAATAAAAATCATTATTGGCCGCAGCAGTGACTCGGTGTCTGAGCTGCCGCGGCTCCAGCCGCAGTCAGCGGGGCAGCGCGGAGCTGGTGGCCGGGCTCACCGTGCAGTTGGCCGGTTTGCTCTGGAGGCTCTGCAGCGTCGGGCTGAGCCAACAGAAGCCCAGGATGAAGAGGCTCAGGATCCCGCAGGCGATCAGGAACAAGCCCAGTCTGATACTCTTGTCCTCGGCCTCCGAGTACTCGTACGACACCCGGATCTTCGCCATGGCAGCCCCGCGGAGTCTGCTGCCTCCGCCGGCATGGAGAGGAGGAGGAGGAAGAGGATGAAGAAGCAGCAGGAGGAGGAGGAGGAGGAAGAGGAGGAGGCTGTGTCTCCTGCTGCTGATAAACTGTTGAGTTTAAACACCGTCTGATTTCTGTCTGTGAATCTGTTTCTTCTCCCTCCGGCTTCATTTATCCTCCCTCCATCATCATCATCATCATCATCATCGTTCTCTCTCTCTCGCTCTCTCTCCCCACATCTCTCCTCCTCCTCACTTCCTTCCTCCTTATGTTCCATAATTATCTGTTCAATTTAATTTTCTGTATTTGTTAAAACACCAACAACATGACTCTGGAACGTAACACACTGTTAAAGGGTTAGTTCACTCAAACCACATAAGACATCTCCTCAGGTTTATAAAATTCAGTTCGTGGTCCTGAACTTGCTGCATCACTACATACGTGTTTAATGGACCAGTCTGACATTTGCACGACGGATGATGTCGCTGACGTCAGTTTCTCCAGCAAATCACCACCAACTTAAATCAACCGACAAAACTAACCATCACCGACCAATCAGTGCCAACCAGCTAACACTAACCGACTGCCCGACAAACGCCAACCAACCAATCAACACCAACCGACTGACCAACATCAACCGACTGACCAACAAACACCAACCAACCAATCAACACCAACCGATTGACCAACATCAACCGACTGACCAACAAACACCAACCAACCAATCAACACCAACCGACTGGCCAACATCAACTGACTGACCAACAAACACCAACAAACCAACCAACTGTTGAACACCAACCAACCAACTCCAATCAAAGAACAACCAACCAAACAACACCAACTAAGTGACCAAAACTAATCAGCCAATCATCATCAACCCTAAACAACTAAGCAAGCAACAGCCAACCAAACAGCTGAAAACAATCAACTGACAACATCCAACCGACCAGAACCAATTCAACAACTAAAAGCCAACCAACCCACACCAAGTGATGGACAGATCAACCAACTACACAGCCGAAACCCAACTAACCAACACCAACCGTTCTGCTAAATGACCAACAACCTCATTACTAGATCATCCTAGTGACCAAACAAAGCCACCCAACCAATCAAAACCCTTCCTCGTGATGATGTCAAATGACCTCAAGATTTGTGTAGTTCTTCTTCTGGGGACCAAAAATATCTGTACAAAATCTTTTGTCCATCTCATAAATGTTGACATATACAGTACCTGATCAGTGGTTGATTGACCAACTTTTACCAGCTACAAAGCAATGTCACAAGCAAACATTTACAATTTAAAAGGACGGTCTATAAAATCTCATTAGGTTCCATGATCACTGTAACTTTGAAAGTGTAGAAGAAGCAATGTTTTCCAATTGGTCCAACAAAATGTCTGAATCACAAAATATCTCTGTATCTACTCAAAATTGAATGCGTTGTTATTTTTGCTGTTCAATTTCAACTGCAGGTGGATAAGAATTTCAAATGTTACAACTGGAAAACACGTCAGATGAGGATCATGTGAAGCTGTCTCCAGTTTTCTAAATGGACTCGTTCGAAATAAAGAAAATAGGAGAATGAAGTGCAACATTTTCATCCTGTATGAAAGCAAATGTGATGACCTGACAGGCAGAGGATGTCTCTGAGAGTGCCATGCTCCCTTCTCTGCTAAGAGGCTTATCTTATGCAGCATGTAACAGCGAGAGAACAACAAGCAGCCATCGGCAAAATAAAACAAATCTGGATTGGATCATCAGGCCAACCAGGGCGAACGAGCATCACTCAACCTGTAGAGAGGAAAAGAGAGAGAGAGAGATGAAACCATAGAAACGTTGCTGATAGGCAAAACTATATCTGTATGGGTTGCTGGATGTGGTTCAGTTAATTTGTTCATCAGTCTTTAGAGCAGGTTTTTGATTTTTTTGTTGCTAGGTGATAACATAATCCGTGTTCCAGTTCATGTAAATCAGGATTTACAGAGACTGGACTCTTCCGAACGGTCAAGCTCCTCCAGACCAGACTGGAAAAACCATTTCAAAGCAAGTCCCTGTTGTAGTTTTTCCTTCAATATATATATATTTTTTCATATACTGATTTACTACCAAAATGAAAAAAAAAATAATCCCATTTACCATGGGACTAGTGGCAGAGTAAATTCCAGACTGAGACATGTGCTACTTTCTGACACAGACTTTGGAAAATGTTGGTAAAAATTGGATTAGACATTAATGACATAGTTTTTTTTGTGACGGTAGGTGTTTGGAGCAGTTGGTGCAAACTACATCAGTAACTATAAACCAAAAAAATACTTAACCGCATATCATCATAATTCTTAATAAAAGACTTCAGAGGACATTGCATTGACTTACTTTCATCTTGTGGAGACTTACTCTAACCTTATCTATAATTACCTAACCTAACCTTAACCTCAGCCTAACTTTGAAACATGTCTTCACATTAAAATGACGTAATTTACATTATAGAGACTTGATTTTTGTCTTTGACTTTGATTTTAGGTCCCCACAACATAAGAAATACCAAGTACACACACACACACACATTTGTGCTTTTATTAAAGTGAGGACCCTCATAGACATATTACATCCCCTAGCCCCTTACCTTAACCTTAGCCATCATGACTAGATGCCTAACCCTAAAATCAGGCCTTAACCCTGAAAAAAACCCTTAAAGAAGTGAGGACCAGCCAAAATGTCCTCACTCTGGATTATACGATGTTTGGTCTTCATGCGGCAACAAATACAAGAACACACACATACACACGTTGGCCTGATGTTTAAGAACTTATGGATTGTTTTAATTCCCTGTCATTATCTGTCATTATCATTATCGTGGTTTATTTCCTTAACTGTACTTCATTGCTGTGGTGACACAGTCTGTGCACACTGATCAATACACATTCATTTCACTGTGTGTGTGTGTGTGTGAGGTCACTATTAACGACGCAACCAGTCGTCCATCACATCCTCCGATCAATTTTCTGATCGAAACCTATCGATTTCTCTCGCTCTCAGTCGACAGTGAAGAGGGCCCATTTAAAAAAATAAAATAAAATGGAAGCTGTTGACGAGGCAGTGACCACATATGACATCACGAAACAAACAAAACATGGTGTTTAGCAGTGAATGCAGAAAGATTCTCCATCTTTGTTGTGTTTGTTTTATCTCTGTGTTTGGTCTCCTCCACCTCCTGACGGAAACCCGGGGTTTTGTAGCAGCAAACGGCTACGATCGTTAGCTGTTTTTTTTCCTACTAATGGTACATTTGTTTCAAACATGAGGCGAGTTTTTGTGTCACGTTACTGACATGAGTAAACATATCCCCCTGTTTGTTTCCATCTTTTCCGTCCCAAACTCCCAGTCTTGCAACACACCTTCATCCCGAGGCAGGTAAAGTGTTGGGCCTGTTGCATAAACACCGAGTGCTGAAAGGCTTCATGATAAACGCTCAGCGTCATGCAGCAATAATCTGGGAGGCATGTGGCAGGATTATTATCATCTGCAGATCAAAAGATTACAAACGACAACGGACAGACAAAAATAATAAATAAATCACGATTTCCAGTGAGGCTGTGTGGACAGTTGGTGTCCTCCAGGGACAGGATTTTGTTGTTTTTTTTTTCCATATTATTTGATGTGGTTTGGAGACACGATGAAGTCGTGATGCAGCAGAGGGAACATTTGGCTGAAAATCCCTGAATCCACAGTGATTTTCAGCCTTTTCAATGTCCCTCAATATGGAGCAGACACTGCCCCTTATAGGCTAAATTGAGGAACTGCAGCTTGTGTTTCTGTACCATAAAAAGGACTAATTCTGACGAAAAAGCCGCATTTCAATTCAGTTTTTAAACACAGTCTGCATCTGTAAACCTTTATTGACCAATTTATTAGGAACACTCGTGTCTCGATACGCAAAGATCCAGTCAGGGAATGATGAATATTTAAAAATATTTTTCCTTTACTCTTGCATGTCTAATATTTATTGAAAACAGTAAATAAACATTTCCTCTTTGGTTTTTATTAGTTGCATCTGGAGGAGGCATCACTCCTCTGCGGCCCTTCCCCCTTTTCCCCTGTAAAAGGATTTTTCCTCATTCTATGTGAGGGTCTAAGGATAGAGGTGTCACTTGCTGCACAGGTATGTATGTGTATATTCATGTACACTCCACAGTGTTTTACTGTTTTGTCTATCTTGTTTGTTTTAAGGTCTCTTAGATAGTATTTTTCAGTATTTTATTTATCTCCAGTGTACAACATTTAGTTACAGCTGATGTTTTTAAAGTGCTTTACAAATAAAGTTGGATTGGATTGGACATTTCAGCTCAAAAAGAGACAAAATAAAATTAATCAAAATATTAGTCATCATTTGTCCATCACAAACCTGAATGTGGAGTTTAAATTTGATGTTCTGTCTTGTAAAAAGTGCAGTTTGATCACATTTTTTCCAACATTTACACTATTTTAGATCACAACAGTTACATAACTTCAGTTCAGTCGTGCATGTATATAAAAAGATGTAATAACAGGTGCTCTTTTTAATGTGACTTAGGGTCTCTGCTGCTGTAGTAAAACCTGATTCTATTTTTATTTTTGTCCTTGTCGTGGTTATGCAGGAAAAACAAATATCAATATACTGATTAATTACATCCCTTTTAGACTGGAAAAAAAAAAAAAATATATATATATATATATTTTTTTTTTGTTAAAGATACTGATGCAATGACTTAACATAATCTACAATACTGAATTGGATATTATCTAACACTACTTAGGTCAGAGTCCAACTTGCCTTCCTCCTGCATGTTGGTCTTCTGTTGGCTTATAGCGCTCCCATGTGGAGAAACTGCATAACCACTTTAATTTCCTGTCAATCCCTCCTATCATTAACTGGGTTAATGAGCATTTGCTACTCTTAAATAGCTGTTACTTTAATAGTTTAATTTTTTTTTTTTGAATGTTCTTTTAAGGAAATGAGTAACTAAGATGTTAAAAATAATTTTAAAAAACTGTATTGAATGTAACACTAAAAGTACAAAAAACATACTTTTAAAATATATTTTTAATAAAGGATATCATTTTAATTCAATTAACTTTATTTTTTCTCATTATTGTTGGGTTTAGGATTTTTTTCTAAGACAACAAGCTTTTTAAAAGTTTAATGATCAGGGGAAATATGTGAAAATTTTGCAGACTTGCAGAAAAAGGACAGCCACCGATCGGTATAGTGGTTGACAGTCTTGCCTCTGCAGCAAAAAAGACCCGGGCTCGAGACCAAGGGCGTTTCTGCATGGAGTTTGTATGTTCTCACCATGTGCGCGTGGCTTCTTTCCAGGTTCTTCGGCCTTTCACTTCATGTCAGCTGGGATTAGGCACCAGCGCCCCCTGCGAAGATGAGGGTGTGCATCAGCAAAGATGAGGGTGTGCATCAGCAAAAGTACATCAGCAGATCTATGGATGTTTGAAAACAACATTTACAGCACAGATCCTAACCTGTAATAAGGTTTTTGGTTAAAACAAATGCTTGAAAGTGAAAAATGGCCCAAACTAACAAAATGTCAATCTGAGGAGATAATGTGGATTTTGACATTGTTCACACTTTAAAAACTAACTTACTTACTTGTTGGTTTTATTGCATGTGTCTGAGGATATGTTCTAGAGTTGTTGTCATGAGAAACAAAAATGTCAGTCAAAATAAATAAATAAATAAACATTTTGCCAGAAAAAGCACATTTTCCACAAAAACAAAGCGGACTCCTCTTTTAGTTTCATTACCAGAATATTTATTTTTTATTCTTTTTTTTTCTATTAAAACACTAGCTGCCATATTTAATAAAACAGCCAATGGCCAAGTGCCTCGGTCGTTCTTTCTCCAATCAGCAGGTCACATGATGTCAGTGGGCGTGTCCTTGGCGTTTCTGGCCCCCCGTCTTCCTGGCAACCGTTGCGGCCATCGCAGCAGCAGCAGCAGCAGATGTCGTCGGCCGGCGGTGGTCCCCTGTAAGAGTGTCTCCACGATGGTCTCCATGGTAACTGGAGGTATTGCATTGTGTACTGGTGGCCAGTGGAAGAGTTTGTCCCCGTGGTTTTATTTTTTTTTGTATGTTTGTACCATTTTCTTAAAAATACTGCCTTGTATTTAAGTTGTGTACATGTACATACAGTATATGTACATGTACACACATAACTGGACACCGGTGACTCCTGGAAGGGATTTAAAAAGGATGAAATGCAAAATAAAACCAAATGACTTTGTTGTGACCTTAAAGGAAAATTCAGACTTTTGAGGAAACATACGCTTATTATTATTATTACTTTGGACATCAGTCTCATGTGTACAAAATATGAAGGCTACAACCAGCAGTTGTTTAACTTACCTTACTTTCTCTATGTTTTTAAATTTGTTTTATTTAAAAGTGTAATAACTGAGGTGATGTGCTGTTTTTTATATAAATTATGGACCTAACTATTTTTCAGTGATATATTGTCAACTTTACTTCACTTATACACTAAGATTTTTTTTCATATTTAACGATAAAACATGATTGGAAGGTTTTTCATCTTATTTAGTCAGATTTATAAAATGGTACTGGTTGGTGAATTTCTGCCGAGCGTAGCTTCATATTTACTGTTAGACATTTTTGGTGGCCATCATTCAATTTGGACGTCACCATGTTTCCCCGAAATGTCCAAAACTTTTCCTAAAAATTAACCCAGTGAAATGCCACAGCAACAGTCTGATTGGTTTGACAGTTGCCGGGCGGAAAACATGCCACCAATAAATGAGAGACAGAAAAGATGATGAGGATTTAAAAATAATGGGAATAAAAATGTTAAAAGTGCAGAAAAGGAGAAGCTATGAGAACAGACAACAGGAGCTGGTGTGATGTTGGGATGAAATTCACGTCTTTTTCATAGTCTACTGTTCTCATGTGTTTCCTGCTCGCATATACTACAGAGAAGAAAGAATATGTTGCTTATTGTCTGTAGAGAAGGTATGATACGAGATTTTATCACAAATATTTTAAAAGCCCTTTTAAAATATTGACTATGGTGAATTTCAGTCATTGGGATAATCATTAAGGGGCAAAATTGTTAATATTTCACACAAGTGACTTTAAAATGCTATCTAGCTCGTCCTAGTGCTTGTTTAAAAGAGCTTTATCCAACAGGAAACTCAAGTTTGTAAACTACTCACCCTCCCACACCAAAGTCCATAGAGAAAATCAGTGATTTTGCATCACAGCACAAAGGAGTTGTTGACCCACTGCTGCCTCCATCAGTAAGTTTAAATGTCTTATTTTGTGAATTCAGGGTTCGAAATTCTTTAAGATTTAAGTCAGTGACAAAAACTGACCACACGAGGCAGCAGTAGACCAGCAGTTCCCGTGTTCCTGTGAGCTAAAGTCACTGATTTTCTGTATGGAGTTTGGTTGGGGTGTGGTTTACAAACTGATGGATGATCATCATATAAAATGTTCACCTCGACTAATGCGTGTTTGTCACTGTGTTAAGCTCCATTTTTGGTATTTCTGTGGGTTACATTAACAAGACAAAATGAGCAAAATAATCCAAAATACCAAAATTTTAGCTTTTAGAAGTAAATAACGAAGAAAATAAAAGTAAAAATAAATTAAAAACGCTGGTGTTTCCCACATTTAATCATCACCTAAAAGGGTTGCTGCTGCTTGGGGTGCTGCCACATCAAAAATAATAATAATAAAAAAATAATAAAATAAAATAAAGGTGTTTTTTTTCTTTTTATTATGAAATAGTGCTACAATGTACATTGCATTTCCTCTCCTGACTGTCCACTGTCTGCTTTTTGTTTGTGTGTGTTCTGGTAAAAACAGAGAAAAACGATAAATATGTTTAAATCCAAGGTGAGAGAGCCGTGTGTGTGTGGAGACATGGTGTGAAATAACTGTCCATCGTCACGGTGACGTCGTCCTGTGTTAAAATCTGGTTCTTAAAAGCTTCTCTGGACAAAAAAATATAAGACGGAGTAGAAACGTGAAGCCACTCGCTCGGATGGACAGTTACTCACAGCGTCGGCGCTGCGATGGACCAACGGAAACAAACCCATGGAGGAGCGGCGGGAGGCAAAATAAAAAAAAATAAAAAATAAAAACAATAAAAATAAAATGAGAATGAGGTAAAGAACAGTGTTAAAACAATGGAGTCTGTTCAGAGACGTGTTCATTTCCTGAAAAGGCCAGATTCTCTGTGAGTGTGTGGAGGTGGAAAACGAAACCTCAACGGTGGAGAGGGAGGAGCCAGGAGGAGGAGGAGGAGGAGCAGAGGGAGGGAGAGCCAATCAAAAGGCCTGCTGGGCAGGGTTGTAGTTGAACGTGGAGGGAACGTGAGGCCGTTCTTCTAGTTTGTCGTACTCCAGATGAAACTCCTAAAAACCAGAGAGACAGTTGAGTGAACGTCTGCTTTTCTGGTTTTAAAAAAGGTACAGTTTGTAAGATTTGGTGGCAGAAATTTAATAAACTAATAATAGTAATAGATAATAATAATAGTAATAATAATATAGTAGTTTTACATTTGTACGTCGGGGTCTTGCTTTGCAGAGGCTGCTGTAATTCTACAGTGTTTTGTGTTCATAAGCAGACATTTCTGACAAAAACAGGAGAAGAAAGAAAATCTTTTCTGGTCCATGAAGGCCACCGTACTTCCGTAGAGTGAGAACAGAAAACTTGCGTTTGTTAGAGTCTGCAGTCTCACCACACGATATCACAAAATCTCAAACACTGGACCTTTAACTGTTTCACATTGAAACGAATTAGTTCACTAATACTTTTTTAATGTTGACAAAAATTCAAATTCAATAGACAATTTATTACAAATAATCTGAAAGGGAAGATTAACCTAAAACATCGACATAGTAAAATATATGATTTATTGTTTAGGTGACTTCTTATGTATAAGCAGTTCTACACATAAACTTTTACCATTTATTTTTTCTTCTTTTGATTAAAAGAGACCGGAAAAATGTAAAACCCTTTCAAATATAAGATTCTGTTGAATTTACATTTTATATTACTATGTAAAAAAGATTACACTTGACGAAGAGAACATGAATAAAATATTTAGAATTGCAAATGTGATAACTAGATTCAATGTTATGTGCTACGCAAATGACAAGAGCCAAGTATTCACAACTTACCCATGAATTAACCGACAGATTAATCGCCGAGGTCATGAGTTGTAGAACCGTTTTTTCCCCCGAATGTCTCGAAAAAGTTTCTCAGTCAATAATCATATTCAGTAAATCTTTAATGCCTATCTTGAATTACAACGTCTATTCTAAAGAGTAAAATCTATGATTTAGATTAATCTAAATGCCTTTTTAGTCCATAGAATTTATGTGGACCATACAGATAAATATATTTATAACTATTTATTAAAAACCATGTGTATTATGGGATGTGTAAAGTGCAACTCTGTGTGCGTTTGTTCACCTTGGCCACTTTCCTCCAGTTGAGGCAGTCAAAGAAGTAGTAGGTCCCTCTCTCGTAGGCGTTGGTCTTCATCGTGGGCTCCATACCTGGAGCTCTGGTGATCCAAACCCGCTCCTCTTTGTGGTACCGCCAATCCCTGTTAAAGCTGTGGGGGACAAATAAATATTGGAATAAATATTGGATCACATACGCACGCATAGGCAGGTATACGACGTATATCTGCTACAAAAATTTTACCTAAAACTACTTAAGTTTGCAAGGATACATCTCAAAAGCATTTTGAACCAAGCCTTTGGAATTTGTTTTTCAACTTTCCCACACATTGGTTGACATCAAATAATTCAAGGACTTTCCAGGACCAGTTCCTTCAAATTCAAGGACTGATTGTGCTGACACAGCTTAAGATTTGAGGGCAACTTGTAAGAGCCACTTTGTCCATGGCGTCCACTTTTATTGTTTTGCAGCACGATCTGCATCTCAACAAGTCCTCGGGAACGCATCTTGGTCAAGACAGTCTTTGGAATTTTCTTTGGTGTGACAGAGATCCTGGAATTTTCATTTCCCAGGCATTTGCTTAACGTTACTCGCTCATTGTTGTGCATGGAATCCTGCGTCAACGGCAGAGAGAGAGACAGTGGACAGTGTCCTCAACACCGCTAGTAATTATGACTTGATGTTTGTTCTGCGTAGGCCTAATCTAAATACATCAAGCAATGCTGGGCATGAAACAGTAGGTGGCGTCATAACAAACAAGGGAGACATTCACCTGAATATCAACTTCACTTCTTTCTTGCACAAAATTAAAGCACTTTCTTTGACCCATGGCCACCAGTACACAATGCAGACTTTCAAGGGCTTTGACATTTCTTTTTTTTAACAAATTCACAAACTTTCAAGGATTTCAAGGACTTGTGCAAACCCTTTTGCAAAGTTGCTTTAATTAGATGATACATATACTCATGCCTTTGTATATGTATCTTTTTATGTGATGGAATTGAGTGGGCGGGACATAATTTTAAAATATTATGTCACGATTATCCTGACCAAAATAAATGATATAAATGAAATAAGTGATATTACGATATTATTGCAACTGAACAAATATGCTAATTATGCTAATACAATTTTTATTTTGTATTATTTTATTAAACATATTTAATTGTGGAAAAATAATGTAATATGAACATGAGGAATCATGAGGAAAACATACAGCACCCCATAGTGGAATATTAAGAAAATGCTGGTGAATTTGACAGGATATTCAAGCCATTCACGTGAAATATTGATGTTTTTCTTCATTCACGATGAACGCGATAGTAGAAAATCACCACAATTAACTCACTCCTTTTAATCCTGATAGGTGACAATACTGTAGAATACAATATTGTCCAATCACTACTTGACATGCTCAATCGTACCACTTTACTAGCACGGCACCCAGGCACAGCACAGCGTTTACATTATTTCCCTCCACGTTGATCAATGAACCAGCAACGTGTGTGTGTGTGTTTTCTTACAGTTCTACTGCAGCCAGCAGTTGTAGTAGGTCTCCTCCGTTCATATAGTAGAGATAAAACAGCAGATCTTCACCATATCGAGACAACTTGATAGCCGCTAACTGTCAAAGGGAAACAACATTCACTAATCCTGACAATGAAATGACAATTCTTTAAATATTAATATATATATATATATATATTTTTTTTTTTTTTAAATTCTGGTGTTTTTTCTTAATTACATACCTTGTCCCTTATGTGAATGTTGGTTAAATACTCTGAGGGGACGTGGAAGTCTGAGGGGGAAGAGAGAAATAGAAACAGAAGACATTTTAAATCTGGTAATTCACTGATCAAATGCATTAATCACCCGCTTATCCAATTCAACTTTATTTATGAAGCACTTTAAAAACAACAATAGCTGAAACAAAGTGCTGTACATCAGTGATACATAAAATATTGAAAAATACTACCTAAAAGTCCTAAAAAAAAGTCCTAAACAAAATAGACAAAGCAATAAAATACTTATAAAGATGCAGTAATGTATTTTCCTTTAATCTCAATTATATTTAACTTTTTTGTTACATCTTAAACACAGTTAGTTTAAGGGGTATGAGGTACATGAGACTGTGACAAATATAAAAGCTGCTATATTTAATTAGATTTTTTTTACTGGAAAATGTTAATTCAAGACAAGATCTGCTAAATAAATATAGATCAAAAACGTCAGAAAGAAGCGCAAACTTGTCGAGCTTCAAGGTCAAACTCACCGATGTCCTGTGGTCGACACGGAGACGACGCCCAAGGAGACGCAAACTTAGGATAGAGATTCCTGAATGAGAGACGTTTATATTAATCTTTGGCATGGCAACGTACACAGCTAAGTCACATGAGCAGTTCTCAGCCAATCACAGGGATTTACCCATAGACTGTATATATAAAAAAAGGGGACATAGTCATCCAGTTGCAGAGCCAAACCAGGAGTTCTCTGATGTCACCTGCTGCCAGGCTCTTATTGGACAATACCAGCTGTCAATCACACTGGTGTTTGTGTTGTTTTCCCTCAAAATGTGTGAAAATCTGAAATGAGTGACTCAGACCATTAACTCCTCAGGAAATTGTTTACCAACATTTTCAAACAAATGAGAGGTAGATAGACCTCTATTCAAACTGATTTTTTTTGTTTTTGCAAACAGTGGTGTCGCCCCCTGGTGGTTTACAGCTACTTCCATCCCACTTCTTTCATTTTTCAAACTAGGAAAGGTTAGATCCATTTCTTACACACAGTCTATGGATTTAGCTCTAATTTTCAAGCTTTTATTTTGAAATACACTAATAATAAATCAACAATGAAGAGTAGGCCTGTGTGTGTGTGTGTGTGTGTGTGTGTGTCGTACTCTGGTGAGTTAAGGTTGAGGCCAAGTGTTGTGAGGTCTGAGCCCAGCGCCAGGTGGACCATGCCAGGGTCCGTCTCTGCCGCCCGGATGAACGTCAGCAACCCAATCATTCCAAACTGGTCCGTTACCATGCCAACTGGGATGTTGGTCACACGGCCTGGAACACAGAGGCAGCAAATTGATTGTTTGAAATTAAATCTGCCGTCTTTTCTTGTATTTGCACGTCTCTGTGGACGCGGATCAGAGTCCTCACCGTCGGGAAGCACCTGGATCCCTTTCTTCTGCTGGTTGTTGTTGCTGGGCGCCGAACTTTTATCGCCGGGGAACTTTGGACCATCTGAGGTTGAGTTGGGCTTTCCTGATGAGTTCAGATTCTGATTGGACAAAACCAGCAGAATGAGCTCAGGACATGATTGAAATGGACATAAATGTGAGAAATTTAGCTAAGCAGAGAGTGGGAGGGACAGTCACCGTTTTGCTGTCTTCGCTGGTGCTGGTGGGGTCTTTTGTTTGGTAGTTTGGCCCGGGGAGAGCTGGGAAATCTTCATTATGGATGGAAAAGTCTTGCGACTGTTCACTGGACGGCTTGGTTACCATGCCAACTGGAAAAAAAGGGGAGGACAGAGCAGTCAGCAACATCTGCTGATTCACAATAAATCCCTGAAGAAATCCTTACACTCATTCTCACCGTAAGGAGCCCGACCGGCCAGCGGGTTGGGCAACGGGGCAGGATTCGAACTGCCGTCTTTCCGACTCCTGTCAGCTAATGCCGGGAAATCCGACAAATCCAGCCCCGTCACATTCTCACTGCCGTCTGAGCGCAAGCACGGAAAAACTTAGTGAAAGCAAAACGATGAACAAGATGTAAAACAAGAACTTCAAAGCTTTTTCGTGTTAATGAATTAAAGACATACTGTAAAAAGTAACAATAATAAACGACAACAACGTACCTGTTCCGTTAAAGATGTTGTTGGATAATGAGTTGTTTAAGCTGAAGCCGGGATTCCTGTTCACGCCAAACCCTGACATACTGACGTAGAAAAAAAGACAAAAAAAAACAATTTCAAAAATTACCAAAACAGGCAAGAACAAAGCAGAATAAGAAGGCGCAGAACAAGTAGTGGCAATAGAAGTCAAGGGAGGAGAAGAGAAATTAGAAGTTGGAGAAACAGAAGTCATAGAACGAGTAGAAGGAAAAATAAGTTGAACTGGGATAGAAGTTGAAAAAGCAGAAAAGGTTGAAGTATTGGTAGGAACAGAGGAAAAATTAGAGAAAGAGAGGAAGAGGTAGAAGGAGTACAGGTAGAAGTAAAGAAAAAAGTAGAATAAATAGAGTAGGGCAGAAGTAGAAGAAGTATCAGTAGAGAGGTAGCAAAGAAGTATGCAGGATTAGCATTCATGTAAAGGGTGTAAAGGGACAAGTAGAAGTAGTCAAAACATAGAAGATGTTTAGTAGAATAAAAGAAGACATTCAAAATTCAGAAGAAGTAGAAAAAGTGGAAAGAGGAGAGATGGAAGCAGGGGTAAAAACAGAAGAAGCAGAGGAGGTGAAGAAGTAGCGGTAGAAGTAGAAAAAATTGGAAGGAATAAAAGAAGGACAGAAGTAGAATAAGCTTAGGTAAAGGTATAGGAAGTAGAAGGAGCAGAACAAGTTGAATTCAAAGTACAAAAAAAGCCATTTAAGTAAGGACAAAATTAAAAGCTCATGTGAACACTGTGAGTCGGTTTCATTGACGAGCTGAATATGGTTACATTTCACAACTTGGACGACGAGGAAACGCCATGTAAGACAAGGACAAGTGAGTGTCTCTGCATGTGTTACCTGTTAATCGTGAACGGCTGCCGTGCTTGTTGTTGTTTGGGCATCCCGATGATGCTGGGTGACGACCGGCTGGGACTCCCCATGCTGCTGCTGCCGCTCCTCCCTCCTCCTCCTCCTCCCCCCCTCTCTCCGACTCCTCCCATTCCTGACGACTGAGCCGTCGGACCTCCCACTTGCTGGCTGTGGTTGAGCACGCTCCGGCTGCTCATCGGCAAAATACCCCTGCAGAGTGAGTGAAAGGAATAACGATAAATCTGCCAGTGGTTTGTGGTTTTAAAGCAGGGGTATCAAACATGCAGCCCGTGGGCCAGAACCGGCCCACATAATATGTGCAAGTTTCACATAATCATTAAAATCTAATCAGTATGTGAACTACTATATTATTCAGTTCCAGATACATGTGAGAAATTGTTTAATGCCTTTGTAGATCCAATGTGATCTGTAAGTTGTAATGCACATGTGTAAATAGTTAACTTAGGTATAATATTACACTTATTTTTTCTCAAGAAATTTCAGGCTATTCATAATATGCTTTGTAAAAAGGATACTTCATTAAATGTCAATCAAAGGGAAACATTTAGATTTCTTGTTGTTTATAGGTTATTAGACTATTTCACTGGTCTGGCCCACTGGTTCGGGGACACTGTATGTGGCCCCTGAACTGAAATGAGTTTGACAGCCCAGTTTTAAAGCGGTCAAACTTGGCATCCATGTTTGTACCTGCTCGGTGAGGGAGGCGTGTGCAGTGAACCAGTGTTGGCTGAACTGGCATGACTGGAGAGCTGGCTCGCTGACTGGTTCAGACCACTTCGACTTAACTGGGGTGCCGCGCTGCTGTTTAAACCGCGCATGGGAAAACCCAACGCACCTGTAACACAGGAGGCACACAGGCAAACTGAACCCGAATCTGTGCTAACACACGATAAACACGTCATCAGAAACAACAAACACGCTTGCGTGTCTTACTCTGCGGACCATATAAGCTGGCTCCCAGCTGTGACAGTTGACCCGACGAGGAAGCGGAGGAAGACACCAGCATCTGAAGACACAAGAAATCAAACACATTTCAATCACAATTTCCTGTTTTCCTCTACAGCTTCAAACTACAAAAACACATAATAAAACAACATCTGACAACATGACCGTCTCCATAAAACTTCACGTTAGGGAAGGCTCGATGTCACTTTTTTCTGTCCAATTCATTCATTTCGTCTTACTCCATCTCACTTCTTAAACAAATATAATGGGCAGGCCACTGCGGGTGTTTATTGTATTTAATGAAATTTAATGTATTAGATTAACTTAATTATTATGGTAGAATTGTCCAGTGCCTGATTTAGTGTCTGCCTAGTACAACCATCACAATGGTGGTGCAAGACAATTTTCTGTGAGTTCTATACAGATCCAGTGGATCAAAATATAAACATTTCAGTTGCTGGTATGGAAAACATAATAAGCCATTTATCACCATAGGAACTTTTCTCAGTCGAGAATTTGAAAAACCTTGGCGCGTAAAAGAAGTGCCTACTCCCGACCAGGGACGTTTAAAGATTACGGGGAACTTTGGAGGGGTGTGGCTGTGAGCAGAAGGACACTGATTGGCGGGAAACACATTTTTTGCAGCTGTTTCTTTGTTGCAAACTTAGCAACTTTGTCGCTATATTTAGCAAGTATTCAGACACTTCTAGCGAATCGCTTTCAAAAAGTGACTAGTGACAAATGTAGCATCTTTCTGTGGTGTTATTAGAGACCTTTGGAGACACTGACTTGAAAGCATGTATCGTTTTATCCAATTACTCGATTAATCGTCAGAATAATCGATAGATTACTCGATTACTAAAATAATCGATAGCTGCAGCCCTAGTGGAAACGTAAACCGCACAGATTACCGGGAAATATTTTACCTGGGTAAATAAGTTCTTGGAAATAAAAGGTCCTTGAAATGTTAGTGGAAAGGGGGCTAAAGTGACAATGTGTTTCCACTCTCTAATGGAGCTTGTTATTTTTTATAATCTGTGCATAGTGAAACATAGGATTTTTGGTTTGTACTGGATTTTACATTCTTTACAATATCCGATACCGGTTCATCCCTACTTTATGTCCAAGTTACAGCTGACAAAGCCCAGATATTATTTTGTCATAAGGTCATGACAGTTTCAAATAAAGCTGTCAGAGGCGATGCAATTTTCAATTGTTTAATTACTCCACAGCTTAGGTTTGCTATAAATAGAATAGCAATGCCTTTAACTATCTCCCTAATCTGCCACAGTGCTCTACTCTAACCTACGACATATTATTTCATTGTTTTATTGGGACAATGTAACAATGAGCATAAATGCAATGATAATGAGTAGAAACATACATCTTTTTCTGAGCGGTGAGGGGGGAACATGGACTGCTGGCTGTAATAGAGGCTGGAATCGTCCGTGTAGTCGCTCTCCACTCCCCCCTCCATGAACTTCTTCCTGTTAGCACCAAACATGCCGCGTGTCACCTGTGGAAGCAGAGAGGAAAAAGTCAATGTAAGACATGAACGTTCAACTGTGAGGTTGCTTAGAATTTTCGAATTGAAAATCCAAGTTCTGAGGGGGACCGCCATTTTTGTCACTCCTGTCCAGCTCCCAATGTGCATTTAAATTAAATGTACCTTTTTATGTGTAACTATATGAATAGAAAAATACAAGAATACAAAAATAGACAAAAACATAACCACCTTGGCTTAGGTAACTAGCTTCATGATTAGGGCTGCAACTAATTATTAATTGGTTAATCTGTTTTCTCAATTTATTCAAGTACTTGTTTGGTCAGTAAAATTTAATAACATGTTTATTAGTGTTTCTCAAACCTGGAGACGAATGTTTTTTGTCCACAAACCAATGTTATTCAGTTTTAATGATTTCTTTTTTATATAGAGCAAAGGAACCCAGAAATATTCACATTTCAGAAGCTGAACAATCAGACAGCTTCTTTTAATTATTAAAAAAAAGTTAAACAAAAAGTTGTGAAATTCATTTAATAATCAATTAATTGATGGCATGATTGTTGCAGCTCTATTTACAATCCTAAAAATGAATAAAATACCCTTCAAATTGTATATAAATCTATAATAATAATAATAAAAATAATAATCTTCTTACAGATTTGGTGATTTAATTTAGTTTCCTGCTGACTGTAGTCCATTCCTAAAGCTGCTGGACACTTAATATCCTTCCTGTGATGTAAAAATTGCGTCATTAATATAAAATTGTGTGCACATGTTTGATTAAACACAGCAGGAGGTTTGTGTCACAGTGATGCAAATTGGAAATATACAGGTGCTAAACAACGGTGAGGATGTGAGTGTGGACTGCTCCGATATGAACTGTGCACATTTTAACACGCAAAATGGTGGGAAATTACACTTTTAAATGTGCAATAAACAAGTGTTTGGGTACACTGGAGTCGGCGGTTTATATGCGATTACAAATGTAAATACAGCCAATTAATCACAACCACCAGCAGCAGGACCAATATGCTACCAAAGCTACCGTCATGATAACAAGTAAAACAGATTAAACAGTTGCCTGCAAACCGCCGTGTGTAATTCGCCCCGCGCAGCCACCTCCGCGTGTCAACACTTGCACACATTTAAAAGGTTCTACTTTTGAAGCTGCGCTCAACGTGCAGCAGTGTTTGCAAAAAAAGGCTAATGCTAATGCTAGCTGTGTGAGCCAACGCAGCCTGCAACATAATACTCTCATCGAAAGATACAACAATAAATGTTTGTTTGGAATAAAGCCCCAATAAACACACTTACCCTTTTTTTCTACTGGGGCGAGAACATACGTTTACTAAGAGTTTGCCTTATGGTGTTAGCCTCACAATATAGCAGGAGCTACTTTTAGCTAACAAGAGCGTGTAAGCTAACGGCTAGTTCAATTGGGATTCACTGGGGTATTAGCATTACAGCTACTGTTAGCTACATGTCAAGCTAATTGGCTAACGACAAAGCAATTACGCCGCCACGCTCAGCTATGATCAGTTTGAGCGACCACGGAGAAGCGGACAGAGTGGGTTCACGTGCGGGTGTGCGGGGAGGCTCTCGTGTGGACCGGAGAGCGGGGCTCGGCTGTGTTTTTGTTCGGGTTTGGGCCTGTAGCGCCTCCGTCGGCCACTTCCCCAAAACAACAACAAAAAGAAACGAAGCCACTCTGCAGCGGTTGAAGCCGGGTCCTACGGCTTCTCCCCGCGGCCCGGTCTCACTGTCACCGCCGCACACTACAGGCATTTCACGCGAGCAGAGTGAAACGTGGAAAAGTTTAAAGAAATGAATTAGACAAATAAAAATGGAGCTCACCGCATCAATCTTTCTTCCCCGCTACAATCCAAGATGGCCGACATGTCTTCGTCAATCAGCGAGGATGCTGGGAAACCTTTCCCCTCTGACCCCGAACCCCTGCCACTATACCCTAAACCACATTTACTCTACTCCCGTCACCATTGTCCTACTATACTTTATGGCACAGATATTCTACTCTTGGCCCCCATTACTCTATAGTACTATACTCTTCTCTCAGCCACAGTTACTCCACTCTAACCTATTCTCTGGCACCATTAGTATAGTCGACTCTAATCTCAGCAACCATTACTCTACTCTGAGCCACAGTTGTTCTAGTATGTTCTATTCTACTTTGAGTCCCAATTACTCTGTTACTGTACTACATTCGTTTGATCTATGAGCCTCTAATAATGTAAGATAATAATGCAATGTGCTATTCATGAATTTATGTCATTACAACGTCTTTAATCTAATGATATAAATAAAGTCAGCAGATAAAGGAAATTGTGTCACAGTGGGTTGAGTTTCACCGAACAATCAAGTTTTGTGTCATGTTTGTTTAAAACGGAAATGAAAATTGTACCATTTTCGTTGTATTGTTTTGTTTTATTTTGAAAGTTCTCGAACGCGCGGAACGGAAGTAGCGTGATCGGTACTGCAGATTTACTTACTAACTCTTGATTGGGGGATTAGGTTAAAGGTTCGCTACGACCAATGAGCGACGGGCTGGGGGCCGCGTTGGCGCAATAAATACAGGTTTTTGCTGCGAGGTTACAGTATCACAACAGCTGAACACTTCTGAAGATGTCTGGAAGAGGTAAAACCGGCGCCGGCAAAGCCAGAGCTAAGGCAAAGACCCGCTCCTCCAGGGCCGGGCTCCAGTTCCCCGTCGGCCGTGTCCACAGGCTGCTGAGGAAGGGCAACTACGCCGAGCGCGTCGGCGCCGGCGCCCCCGTCTACCTGGCGGCCGTGCTCGAGTACCTGACCGCCGAGATCCTGGAGCTGGCTGGAAACGCCGCCCGCGACAACAAGAAGACCAGGATCATCCCCCGTCACCTGCAGCTCGCCGTCCGCAACGACGAGGAGCTCAACAAGCTGCTCGGCGGAGTCACCATCGCTCAGGGCGGCGTCCTGCCCAACATCCAGGCTGTTCTCCTGCCCAAGAAGACCGAGAAGGCCGCGGCCAAGAAGTGAACACCCGACACTCGCTTACTCAAACGCAACACAACGGCTCTTTTAAGAGCCACACACTTTCTCTGAGAACAAACGAGTCCTATTTTATAACGGCATTAATATGTTTCATATTAGTTTTCATCTGACAAAGTATACGTTGTATAGTAAACAACATACTATGGGCTACTTGTACACTACACTTATATTAAACATCTACGTGTTTAATATACATAAAAAGAAATGTACCTGAGGTAAATATTGTTACCTGCATGATTCCAAATATACCAATAATAATTATAAGAATGTTAATATAATTTTCATAATGGAGAAATGCATATTACATATGGGAAAATCCTGTCTACCTCACACCATACAGTCCTAGTGTTTAAATAAAGACATTGTCGCAGTTATTGCAATAATATTGTGAATAATGTTGGTCAGCATAACTCTATCCTGCAACGACTTCCATCCAGCAAATCAACAGCTCTTCTGACAAAAGAAAATGAATGAACCATGGTGTTGGAACGGATTCAAAGAGCGTGGTCCTGACCTGGCCTTTTAACAGTGTTATTATAATAATATTAATATAAAACATTATTTTCACTTATTGTTATTGTTTAACATGCTTATTGTTATTGTTTAGCATGACATGAAATTGATTAAAAGCGATCGTAACGTTTGTTGGAATCTCTGGAATAAAACGTTTACATTGATGGTTTCCCATATTGAATAGCAGGGACAGGTGGACGATTACTTTTTAATTAAAGTTTGTTATTTCTCTGAAATAAAACGTTTAACGAGATGTTAATTATTCTAGTTTCATTTTGAAAGTTTTTAAGCCGGATATTCAGAGGCTTTCAGGGTTAGTGAAACTCGACCCTACAGAAGCGGAAATAGCTCGTGCTGTGTTGTGGCTGTCTTCAACAACGTTCGCACTGAGAATTTAAATACAGATGTTCGCTCTCCGTTTCAGTCACTGATTTACTTCGGTACAAGCTTCTATTTTCACCATGAGTGGACGCGGCAAAGGAGGCAAAGGTCTCGGTAAAGGAGGCGCCAAGCGTCACCGCAAAGTTCTCCGCGATAACATCCAGGGAATCACTAAGCCCGCTATCCGCCGCCTGGCTCGCCGTGGCGGAGTCAAGCGTATCTCGGGCCTCATCTACGAGGAGACTCGCGGTGTGTTGAAGGTTTTCCTGGAGAACGTCATCCGCGACGCCGTCACCTACACCGAGCACGCCAAGAGGAAGACGGTGACCGCCATGGACGTGGTCTAGCAGGGCCGCACTCTGTACGGCTTCGGCGGTTAAACCTGGAACCTGAACGCAACACGATACTCTGAACACAACGGCTCTTTTAAGAGCCACACACACGTCATCTAATAAGCTACGTTCACAAGTCTGTGTCTTATACTTTGAAATGTCTAATCTTTTGTTATGTGGCTGGAAAACAAAGGTTATTGTGGAGAAAATGAACAGTACCAGCCACTTCTGTTCCATGTGGTTGTGTCATTTGTTAGTGTCACACATAATCTAATAAACTACATCCGTGTGTTTTATATTAAGCACGCAGATCTTAATAATATAATATAATATATAAAATATATAAAATTTCGTCTTTTACTAATACTTTGCTAATGTTGCTTTTGAATACTTGGAAAATATTGTGAAGAATGTATAACATGAATAGTAACTGGGTGCTTGAATACATTTGATGGAATTCAATTGAGTGTCAGTGCACAACATCATGGCTCATGGTATATAGTTCTCTAACACAGGGTTAAACGTTGAATTGTACGTGTGAACATACAATAATATTGATGGTTTCCCATATTGAATAGCAGGGACAGGTGGACGGGAAAATGATTACTCAAGTTTGATATGATATAAAATGATATTATGTATATTTTTATTTATCCCTGGCAGTGTATCAACATGCTAAGAATCATAGGAATTATATACAATACAATTCGCACGCGCGAATTAAAGCTAAACTGTAGTTCAACCTTCTAAGTGTAATAGCTAACTTGCATCATTGAATTAAAATTAATGAACTAATTATAACCCAGTCGAGTTAAA
>JAFBJR010002618.1:7086-33338 GCA_016785285.1 Brachirus orientalis
TGTGTGTCACCTGTGGTCAGATACATGTGTGTGTGTCACCTGTGGTCAGATACATGTGTGTGTGTCACCTGTGGTCAGATACATGTGTGTGTGTCACCTGTGGTCAGATACATGTGTGTGTGTCACCTGTGGTCAGATACATGTGTGTGTGTCACCTGTGGTCAGATACATGTGTGTGTGTCACCTGTGGTCAGATACATGTGTGTGTGTCACCTGTGGTCAGATACATGTGTGTGTGTCACCTGTGGTCAGATACATGTGTGTGTGTCACCTGTGGTCAGATACATGTGTGTGTGTCACCTGTGGTCAGATACATGTGTGTGTGTCACCTGTGGTCAGATACATGTGTGTGTGTCACCTGTGGTCAGATACATGTGTGTGTGTCACCTGTGGTCAGATACATGTGTGTGTGTCACCTGTGGTCAGATACATGTGTGTGTGTCACCTGTGGTCAGATACATGTGTGTGTGTCACCTGTGGTCAGATACATGTGTGTGTGTCACCTGTGGTCAGATACATGTGTGTGTGTCACCTGTGGTCAGATACATGTGTGTGTGTCACCTGTGGTCAGATACATGTGTGTGTGTCACCTGTGGTCAGATACATGTGTGTGTGTCACCTGTGGTCAGATACATGTGTGTGTGTCACCTGTGGTCAGATACATGTGTGTGTGTCACCTGTGGTCAGATACATGTGTGTGTGTCACCTGTGGTCAGATACATGTGTGTGTGTCACCTGTGGTCAGATACATGTGTGTGTGTCACCTGTGGTCAGATACATGTGTGTGTGTCACCTGTGGTCAGATACATGTGTGTGTGTCACCTGTGGTCAGATACATGTGTGTGTGTCACCTGTGTGTGGTCAGATACATGTGTGTCACCTGTGGTCAGATACATGTGTGTGTGTGTGTCACCTGTGGTCAGATACATGTGTGTGTGTCACCTGTGGTCACTGTGGTCAGGGATGGTGGAGATGATTCCTCATGCTGACACTCTGAGGAAGATCCAGGTGGAACATGGAGTCACAGGATCTTTTAAAGATCGACCTCTGGCTGACTGGCTGCTCAAACACAATCCCACGGATGACCAGTATGACAAGGTAACACACACACGTGAACACACACACGTGAACACACACACGTGAGCACACACACACGTGAACACACACATGAACACACACACGTGAGCACACACACGTCAACACACACACGTCAACACACACACGTGAACACACACACACGTGAACACACACACACGTGAACACACACATGTCAACACACACACGTGAGCACACACACACACACGTGAACACACACACACGTGAACACACACGTCAACACACAGACGTGAGTACACACACGTGAACAAACACACGTGAACAAACACACTTCAACAAACACACGTGAACGCACACACGTGAGCGCACACACATGAACGCACACACGTGAGCGCACACACATGAACGCACACACGTGA
Organism: Brachirus orientalis; assembly: GCA_016785285.1. NCBI lineage: Eukaryota > Metazoa > Chordata > Actinopteri > Pleuronectiformes > Soleidae > Brachirus > Brachirus orientalis. The sequence goes on from JAFBJR010002618.1 coordinate 8,562, forward strand.
ACACACACACACGTGAGCACACACACGTGAACACACACACACACACGTGAACACACACGTCAACACACAGACGTGAGTACACACACGTGAACAAACACACGTGAACACACACACGTGAACGCACACACGTGAGCGCACACACATGAACGCACACACGTGAACACACACACACACGTGAACACACGCGTGAGCGCACACACGTGAACACACACACACACGTGAGCGCACACACGTGAACACACACGTGAGCGCACACACGTGAACACACACACGTGAGCGCACACACATGAACGCACACACGTGAACACACACACACGTGAGCACACACACGTGAACACACACGTGAGCACACACACGTGAGCGCACACACGTGAACGCACACACGTGAACACACACACGTGAACACACACACACACGTGCACACACGTGAACACAGAGTACACACACGTGAACAAACACACGTGAACAAACACACGTGAACGCACACACGTGAGCGCACACACATGAACGCACACACGTGAACACACACACACACGTGAGCACACACACGTGAACACACACGTGAACGCACACACGTGAGCGCACACACATGAACGCACACACACACGTGAACACACACACACACGTGAGCGCACACACGTGAGCGCACACACGTGAGCGCACACACGTGAACGCACACACGTGAGCGCACACACGTGAACGCACACACGTGAGCGCACACACGTGAACGCACACACGTGAACACACACACGTGAGCGCACACACGTGAGCACACACACGTGAACACACACACGTGAGCGCACACACGTGAACACACACACGTGAGCGCACACACGTGAACACACAGTGTCAGTGAGCTAACTGTCAGGTGTGTGCAGGCGGTGGAGAACTTCATCTACTCGTGTGCAGGCTGCTGCGTGGCCACCTACATCCTGGGAATCTGTGACCGTCACAACGACAACATCATGTTAAAGACCAGTGGTCACATGTTCCACATCGACTTTGGGAAGTTCTTAGGACACGCCCAGATGTTCGGGAACATCAAGAGGTGAGAGAGTGAACTCTGGTGGTCAGCCTGGAGATGATGATGATGATGATGATGATGATGATGACGATGGTCATGTGACTTGTGACGTGTGACAGAGACCGCGCCCCCTTCGTCTTCACCTCTGACATGGCGTACGTCATCAACGGAGGAGACAAACCTTCCAGTCGCTTCCACGACTTTGTAGATCTTTGCTGTGAAGCTTATAATCTGATCAGGAAACACACACACCTGTTCCTTAATCTGCTGGGATTGGTGAGTCTCACACACTCACACACACACACACATGTTTGCGCTTCAGTCATAGTGAGGAACCTCAACCTAACCTTCATCCTAACCCTAGAACCAGGTCTTAACCCTGAGAAAGACCTTTAACCTCATGAGGACCAGACAGAATGTCCTCACAAAGATAGGTGTCCCCACAGGGATAGAAAAACATGCACACACACACACACAGTCAGGTTTGTTCTGAAGATGATGTACACACTCACACACATGTGACCACTTTATTAGGTACACTTAATGCTCTGTGCTCCCCCCCCCAACCCTAACCCTAACCCCCCCCCCCCCCCCCCACAGATGTTGTCCTGTGGGATCCCTGAACTCTCTGACCTGGAGGATCTAAAGTATGTTTACTACGCTCTGAGACCTCATGAGTCTGAGGCAGACGCCACCATGTACTTCACCAGGTACGTACACATGATCGCACGATCAACCATATATACTGCATAGATACACAGTGACGGTGATGACATGGCCCCGCCCCCCTGTGTGACCCGAGCAGGCTGATAGAGTCCAGTCTGGGCAGCGTGGCGACCAAACTGAACTTCTTCATCCATAACTTGGCTCAGATGAAGTTCACGTCTTCAGAGGAGAGACAGACGCTGTCGTTCGCCCCCAGAGTTCACACCCTGAAGAGCGACGGCTTCATTAGGAACCTGTATATCTGCAGACACGTGCGCACGTCCACCAGCAGCAAGACCTATGTGAGTGCACGTGACCTCTGTCACATGACCTCTACACCTGTCACAGGTGAAATACAGGCCTGTGACTTTGTGTGTGTGTGTGTGTGTGTCAGGCGTTCGTAGTGAAGGTGGAGCGTGAAGCACAACAGGAAGTTCAGCTCGTCCAGAGAACATTTGAAGAGTTTCAGGAACTTCACAGTAAACTGAGTCTGATGTTTCCATCATCCAGACTGCCCAGGTACCTATCACACACACACACACTCATGTTTGTGCTTCTATCATAGTGAGGACCCTCATAGACATCATACATTCTCTAGCCCCTTACCCTAACCTTAACCATCACAACTAGATGCCTAACCCTAATCCTAATCTAAACCCAATTCTAACCCTAACCCTAAAACCAGGTCTTAACCCTAAAAAAGCCCTTTAAAGAAGTGAGGACCAGACAAAATGTCCTCACACACACACACAGAAACACACACACATAGAGATTGTCATTTGTTTGCCCCGCCCACAGTTTCCCCAGCCGTTTTGTGATTGGTCGATCTCGAGGCGAGGCGATGGCCGACAGGAGGAAGGACGAGCTGAACGGTTACGTGTGGCACCTGATCCACGCTGCCCCAGAGGTCGCACAGGTCAGTCCCACTCCTCAGGGTCATGAGGTCGTCGTCACATACACAAACAAAAGTAACAATTGTGGTATTTTGTTGTCGCTTTTAAATTGATTATTGGTCAATAATTAATGAACCATTCACTGTCATCAACATTTCCATTAAAACCCGAAAACAAAGAAAGTTTGAGTCTTAATAAGCCGAGCTGATCGAAAGATGATCACAACAATAATTGATCGCGTGTGTCTGTGTTTGCTTGTATGGATATCTTTGTGAGGACCAAAACATGTATAAACCTAAGGGAGTGAGGACATTGTGTCTGTTATATATAAACCTGGTCTTATAGGGTAAAGGATAGAGAATACATTATCCACAGCGAATACATTATCCACAGTGTCCACAGAGAATACATTATCCACAGTGTCCACAGTGAATACATTATCCACAGTGTCCACAGAGAATACATTATCCACAGCGAATACATTATCCACAGTGTCCACAGAGAATACATTATCCACAGCGAATACATTATCCACAGTGTCCTCACAAAGAGTGAAGTGCAAACATGTGTGTGTTACAGTGTGACCTGGTCTACACCTTCTTTCATCCTCTGCCCAGAGACGAGAGACCAGGAGCAACAAGCAGCAAACCAGCAGGTACACACAGGTCAAAGGTCAAAGGTCACGTACACTGAGACGATGCCACGGCATGTTGTTATTTGGTTGAACATCTGCGACGACGTGTGAACTAGAGATGAACACATGAATGCTGTTTGAACGGAGAGTCTGACTTCACTTTAGAACGCCGGGACAGAGTGTCCCAGAGGTGGACACTTGTCTTCTGGACTCATGTGTGTGTGTGTGTGTGTGTGTGTTGCAGAGCTCTCCTGGTCTCCAGCTGCAGGGACTGAACTCGGTGAAGTCAAACTGTCCATCTGCTACAAGAACGACAAACTCTTCATCATGGTCATGCACATACGAGGACTGGTGAGTGATGAGTGTGCTAAAATCGCTGATTTTCTCTATAGACTTTGGTGTGGGAGAGTGAGCCTCTGTGTCACAAGCAGCTGCACAAACCTCTGTGTGTGTGTGTGTGTGTGTGTGTGTGTGTGTGTGTGTAGCAGCCTCTTCAGGATGGCACTGATCCAGATCCATATGTGAAGCTCTATCTGCTTCCTGACCCTCAAAAGACGAGTAAGAGGAAGACAAAGGCAGCCCGACGCACCTGTAACCCCACCTACAATGAAATGGTATGGATTGGCTGGTTCTGATCATAGATTGTATATAAAAATAGATATTCCAGTTTCCAGTTATAAATCAGTCCTGAAGTCCGATTGATGATTTGATGGTCACTGTAGCGAGCTCCTATTGGCTGACGGCAGCTGTCGGCCCCTCTGGTGTCCACTCAGACCATGATCCTCTAAATGTGAAGATAATTCACAAACTGACATCATGTTCTACTGAGGAAGGGTTGAAACCTCATCATTATAAAAATGTTTAAATCAAGTGAGAAAAGGAGCAGAGTCGCCCCCTGGTGGCCAACTGTTGTTTATGTCCTACTTTTAATAAGACATTATTAAACATTTTTATGATGGTGACTGACGTATGCCCCGCCCACAGCTGGTGTACGAGCGAATCCCTCGTGGCGACCTGCAGCAGAGGATGATCCACCTGCGCGTGGTGGCGGACGGAGCATTCTGGGAGAACACGCTGCTCGCCGAGACCTTCATCCCTCTCAACAACCTGGTTCCTGGTCAGCACTGGGTCGACTGGCACCCGCTGGGCGCCGCCTCCTCTGACTCCGCCCACTAATGGATGGATTTAAAGGCAGAGAGGAGGAAGAGGAGGAGGAAAGAAAGTCTTTTCAGAGTAAAAGCCCTGACTGATGGCTAAAGGTGAAAGGTCACCTTAGTGACGTCATCATCGTCATCGTCACTGAAAAATCCAGACACAAAAAATATTTAATGGTTTTTAATTTAACGCAAAAAGTTAAATACTTAGTAGTTAAAGACTCCGCCCACTGATGATGGCGTAGCTGTGACATAAGCAGACACACTCTGCACTGAAGCATGCTGGGAAATGGAAGAAGAAGCTGCTTCATGACATGTTTTAATTCTTCAAACAAAAACACACTCATTGTTAGTCACTGGAGTCATTTTCCAAAACTTTCCAGGATTTTCCAGGATGGAAAACTGCATCAACATATTCCAGAGACAAGTCAGGGGGCGTGGCCAGACGTGTGGAGACTGGGCGTGGCCAGGGCAGAGGCTTCTTTTATTGGGAGGGGTTTTGATTGTGATTAGTGTCTTCTTGACCTTTGACCTCTGTCTGTGTGCTGCAGACACAGGTGTCCTACACTGAATCCTGCACCTGAACGCATCACAATCAATAAGTGACAGTTAACATGTCATTAACAGACCAATCACAGCCCTGCTGACGTCATGTGATCAAACACACACACTGACCTCTGACCCTGCAGGGACACAATGTAAATTCAAAATAAACACAGATTACTGAACACTGTTATTAACATTTAACTTTGATTCTTAATGTTTTTTATTGTTTGCACTAAAAAATAAACTTGAATTGAAGAAGTTTGTGTTTGTTTGTCTTTTCAGCTGACATTTGTCTTCTGTCTCATCAGTGTTTGGACAAAGAATAAACAACAGCAACAATAATAAACACATTGTCCCTGATCACAAACTGAAACTGTTTCTAAAAGTGTATATATATATTTTAATCTTTATTATGTTAAAAAACAGTCTACAGTGTGTGTGTGTGTGTGTGTGTGTTTGTACTTGCTGCAGAGTGAGGACCAAAATTTGTATAAACCCTACATTTGGACAGAGTGAGGACATTTTGTCTGGTCCTCACTTCTTTAGAGGGTTTTTTCATGATTAAGACCTGGTTTTAGGGTTAGGGTTAGAATTGGGTTTAGGTTAAGGTTAGGGTAAGGGTTAGGGGCTAGATAATGTATTATGTCTATGGGGGTCCTCACTATGACAGAAGCACAAACGTGTGTGTGTGTGTGAGGGAGAGTAAACATGGGGAACTATCTTTAACTCAGGTCCAAATATGGGACAGAGACAGATACATGTGAGGACAGACTGAGGATCAGGTCCTGTTGAGACCAGACCATGACCAGACCGTTGAGACCAGACCATGTGTCCACAAAGACCTGAGACTTGAGGCCTAGTCTGCGATAACACTTCATTATGTAGTTTGTTGCAGAGCAGCATCACAGAACAAATACTGTAAATCAATAATAAATAAATATTAATAATAATAATAATAATGAAGGGACTTTGTCTCATATAAAAAACATAAGTAAATAAAAGGACACAGGCTGTAATAACACAATGTTATATATATAATATATGGTGGACACATTTATAGAGCTTATTCTAAATAAAAATGATGATTATAAATATTAATAATAACAACGAAGGGACTGTCTCATAAATAAAATGGCACAGACCTTGATAACCCGTGTCTTGTATAACGCGGCGTCACGTGACCGCGTCTCCGCCGCAGTAACACGCTGACGGTCCCTCAGCTCAGTTTGACGCTCGCGTACATACGGGTGTTTGAAACAGTCCCTGGACTTTCTGATGAAATCTCTGAGCGGAAGCGACGCGGCGCTAAAACGTTAACTTGAGAAACGAAATCGAGACAAACTGAAGTGAACCGAGTCACACAGAACCGTGACAGCACTACAGAGACGGACAAGCCTGGTTTGGACACGAACCCCTGAAAATAAGCGTCGTTGTTCGGTGAACGGACCGTCAGGCTAGCTGCTGCTAACTAGCTCAGCTCAGCTAAGCTAAACTAAGCTAAGCTAAGCTGCTCGCTCCACCGCGGCTCCTCTCTTTCCCACCGCTTGTTCGCGGACACTAACCCGGGACCAATGGCTCCAGTTTCATGTTCGTCCTCGGATCATGTTTCCCGACTCAGTGTGTCCTCGAGCCCCGTGTCCACAGAATTGTCAACAGGGAAGAAGAGCGACCATCACCGCTGTCAGAGAGGCGTCGACGCCGCGGAGGACGCCCGGCTCCTGGGTGACATTTCCTGGTTTATGTGTGTGTGGTGACCGCAGTGAGCTCCAGTCCGCCTGAAAACTGTTCTGGTTCAGTGACAGAACCTGGTCCTGGTTCTTGCTCTGAGTGGAAGCTGGGTTCTGCCGTCAGGGACCCGCAGAGTCTCTGAGGCTGACAGCTGTCACCGAGACCCGCTGAGGACCGGACTGTGTCCTCTAACCCTTTGGTTTCACTTCATGTCTCGTACTTTAAATTTTTCACTTTTTACTTGAGGACAATGTTTAGGAGTTTGACCGGTGAGGGACATGTATCCGGCGCACAGAGCTCGTCCCCTCCGGACGGGCACGGAGTCGCCTCTGCCGGCCTGGTGACTCAGGAAAGCTCGTGGATCGGGCTGCTCTCCGTGGTGTCCAGGCCCGCGCTGTCTTTCCTGCAGAAATACCTCCCGGGCCGAACCCGACACCCGTTCCTGGCGGACCCGGCAGCCCGCTGGCTCAGTGGAGATTCTCAGAGCGGCTTTGTGGAGGAAGAGACGGATTTCCTGAAGCAGCTGGACGCCATGATGCCGCCGCACGCGGCTCCGCACCTGACCCACCTGCGGTGTGAGCACGGCGGGGCCGCGGTACCGTGGCTCACCGCCGACGCTCTGCGGGAGATAGGCATTGAAAGCAGGGAAGACATGGAGGTGAAGTCCCACCAGACCCAGGACGGGTTTGTGTCCTCAGCTCGGACTTTTCTGAGCCAGGTTCTGTTGAGCTCAGTGTCCCAGGAGGTTCGACCCTGGGTCACAGCGAGGGGCAGTGAGAGCAGGACGTGGTGGGACAGTTTGTGGAGGGGGGAGGTGGACTCACAGAAGGGACTGACGTCACATGTGGCCTGGTCTGAGGATGGACTGGTTTGTCCTCAGCAACTGGGGTCAGAGACAAAAGACAGAAGCTCAGTGTTTGTCCAGAGAAGTGGTGATGAGAGGACTCTGAGAGAAAACGCTAGAGACTCAGACCACAAAGAACCGCTTCATAACAATGGAGCTCACAGAGTCCAGAACATGAACGGGTCCACACCAGGACAGCTGCTCTGCATCAGCAGCTCTGCCTCCAACGGCACCTGCGGCGAGGTCACCCTGCTGACCCCAGAGCTGGACAATGGTTACTCCAGTCTGGAGGAGGAACATGTGCTCATGAGTCGCCTGGTGACCGCTCTGAGCGAAGAGCCGCAGGAGGCGGAGCCAACTGATGACTGCGCCGCAGCCAGCACAGACGTGGACGAGGAGACGTGTGAGGGCGGAGCTTCTACGTCGGCAGTCACAGATGGGGAACAACAACAGGAAGGACAGTCTGCAGAGGTGATGGCAGGCTCCGCCCCCCGTTGTCAGAACAAAGCCATTGCCTTCATTATGGGCTGTCCCTGCAGCGATGACGACGACAGCAGCCAATCAGAGGACAGCGACTCCAGTAATGACGATGACGACGGTTTTGACAGCGAGGGGTCATCCGATCTGTCCGACTCCTCCTCTGATGATGATGATGATGATGATGATGATGCCTCCGACTCCGAAGAGGCGGAGTCTGAGGCAGACCGCCTCTGGAACTCTCTGTGTAAAAGTCTTGATCCATACAACCCACAAAACTTCACGGCTGCACTGCACAGTGGACACACGGCGCCTGTGACTGTCCACGCCGCCACGCACCCTTCCCCCACCCAGTCCAGCCCCGCCTCTCCCCCTCCCTCCTCCCCCGCAGCCCCCTCTCCCCTCACCTCGTCCCTCGACAGCTGGGACGACTCGACGTCAGCGAGCGAGGTGGACGAAGCGGAGAGTCTGCGTCTGTGGAGCTCGTTCGGCTCGTCTGACCCGTACAGTCCACTTCACTTTCAGGCTCCTGTCAGGACTCGAGGGTCCATCAGGGCCACAGCTCCTCACTCCAGGGCCAGGAGGGCCCCCCAGACCCCCCCTCATCATAACAGAGAGGCCACACCTGAACACAGGAAGGAGGCGGAGGAGGAGCAACACGACAGTGGCTTCTCCGATCTGCCGCGCTGCTCCACGACGTCCAGCGGCGCTACAACCAAAAAGGTACGCTTGTGTCGTCACATGATCAAAATAACAAAAAAACCTTCTGTTCATCCTGATTCACAAAATCCGTACTTACGATCGACACATTACTAATGTTTCGACAAACGTGCTACTGATGTCACGACAAACGTGCTAACGTTACGACAAACGTGTTACTGATGTCACGACAAACCTGCTAACGTTACTACAAACGTGTTACTGACGTCACGACAAACGTGTTACTGATGTCACGACAAACCTGCTAACGTTACTACAAACGTGTTACTGACGTCACGACAAACGTGTTACTGACGTCATGACAAACGTGTTACTGACGTCACGACAAACGTGTTACTGATGTCACAACAAACATGCTACTGATGTCACAACAAACGTGTTACTAATGTGTTACGACAAACGTGTTACTGACGTCACGACAAACTACTAACGATACTACAAACGTGTTGCTGATGTCACGACAAACATGCTAACGTTACGACAAACGTGTTACTGATGTCACGACAAACGTGTTACTGATGTCACGACAAACCTGCTAACGTTACGACAAACGTGTTACTGACGTCACGACAAACGTGTTACTGACGTCACGACAAACGTGTTACTGATGCTACAAACCTGCTAACGTTACTACAAACGTGTTACTGATGTCACGACAAACCTGCTAACGTTACTACAAACGTGTTACTGATGTCACGACAAACGTGTTACTGACGTCACGACAAACGTGTTACTGACGTCACGACAAACGTGTTACTGATGTGTTACGACAAACGTGTTACTGACGTCACGACAAAGTGTTACTGACGTCACGACAAACGTGTTACTGACGTCACGACAAACGTGTTACTGACGTCACGACAAACGTGTTACTAATGTGTTACGACAAACGTGTTACTGACGTCACGACAAACGTGTTACTAATGTGTTACGACAAACGTGTTACTAATGTGTTACAACAAACATGTTACTGTTTTTTTTTTTTAACAAATGCGTTGCTGATATTTAAAAAAAACAAACAAAAAAAAAAACCTAACTTAGTGTTTTGGGGGCGGAGCTTTGAGAGGGGCGCGGGATGTATCAGTTGTGGTGTGGGAGAAAAGTGCTGAGTCACTGTCTGATGTTTATCATTGATTGTTATTGATAGCAGACTCATGAACACGTTACTGATGTTTTGATGACATCACTTCCTCTTCCTGTCAGGTGCGCTTCTGCGATAAAGTGGAGGAGTTCTTCGCCAGCTGTGGGGAGGAGGAGGAGGATCGTCGGGGCCCGTGGGAGGAGCTAGCCCGGGACCGGTGTCGCTTCCTGCGGCGCTGTCAGGAAGTGGAGCAGAGCATCGCCTACTGCCTGCAGCCGCAGCACCGCCTCCTGGTGGTCAGCCGCCTCCATGTTCTCTACATCCAGGACCAGTGAGGGCCATCGGACGTGTGACTGAACCAAGCTTTGACGCTGCAGAGACTCACCTGTGAGCTCCTGGTCCTGGTCCTGGTCCTGGTCCTGGTCTGGATCAGTGTCTGGTCTCGGTGGACAGATGTAACGTGTTTTCATCTTTTTCCAGAGTTTTATTTACACATTGCTACAGTGTTTCCTCGTCATCTGACAAACAACAAACAAGCATTTCTGTCTTTTCTTGTCACTGGTTGAGACGGTTCTGAAGAACTGGTCTCAAACTGGTACCAGTTACTCACTGCTCAGAACCAAAGTATCTGAAAATGTGCCAAAACAGGAAGCATGCTGAGAAAGTCATGATGGGGACGGATCAATACGAGTATTGACAAATAATATTCACCCTTCCTATTCATCCACATCAATAAGCATTTGTATTGATAATTAGTATCAGTATTGATTACATTTAAATCAATATCAGTGATCAGAAGGTTTTATGGTGTAATCACACATCATGTTTGTCCTGGTGCTGAAACCTGAGTATTGATGAGCGATTGATCGATCAGCTGATTGTTGTTTCCACAGAAATTAAAAATAAAAAAAATTTAAACTCTGGACAAACTGGAGTCTTTTTTTTTTTTTTTTACTTTGATCAATAACTTTAATGATTATCAGCGTTTCCAGGTGAAACATATGTAAAAAAAAAATTCTGCCTGTATCAATAAGATGAAAGAATAAGTGGATATAAAAGCAGTTTTGATGAAGATGAGGAAGATGAAGGTTTTGAATGCAGTCAAACAGCACCACCTGCAGGCAGTGACTTGTAAATGTACACAGAGGGATTAAAAGAAACACTTTAATCTAGGGCTGCAACGATGACTTGATTAATCCATTATTAATTAATCTGTGGTTTCTTTGCTCCATAAAACAAAGAAATGATTCAAACGGAATCATTTTAGTTTGTGGACAAAAGACATTTGAGAACATCATCATTTCCAGGTTTGATCAATATTTTCTGAACCAAATCACTGATCGATTAAAGGAGGAAATAATTGACAGATGAATAGATTATGAAATAGTTTATTGTTAGTTGCAGCTCTACATTAATCTGATTTTCACACTGATGAGGAGGAGGGATTGTGTTCTGATCTGGCCTCATGTTCTGGTCTTGGATTCATGCTCTGGTTTGGGCATGTTTTGATTCTGGATTTGTTCTAGTTCTGGTTTTGTTCTTTACGTGTTCTGGTTCAGCTCTGGTTCTGGTTCTGTTCTCTGATGTTTTGTGAGCGCCCCCTGGTGGTCGACAGTAGTTCTAGCACATGACTCCTCCCTCAGACCGTCCTCCACGGTCCGGCCCGGTGCTGGAGGTGTGGTTGTTGGACTCCACCAGCTGCTGCAGGTACTTGATGTAGCTGATGGCGGCGCGCAGTGTCTCCAACTTGCTGAGGCGTTTGTCGGCGCCGTGACCCGGCAGGTGGTTCCGCAGTTTGGCATAACCCTGATTGACGCACTTCACCCTTTGACGCTCGCGCTCGTTCCGTTTCTGGATGAACGCCGGCTCGAAGGGACACTCGTAGACGCCGAAGTGGGCGTGGTGATGGAAGGGCGTCAGGTACGGCAGAAACGTGGGGGCGGGGCTTCTGTAAAGGCCAAGGCTGGCAGGGTCCATGTTGGACGGACACAGGAGAAATGGCTGAGGGAGACCGTGGCCCTCACAGTGTCCAGCAGAGGGAGACACTCTGATGCTAAGATAAGAAGAACGCTGGTCAGCAATTGGAGGAGAGAAGGAGGTGCTCATGATGTCATCAGGACGATGTATCAGCTGCTGAGAGAAACACAAAGTGACATCATCAGGGAGTAACTTTGACCCCACAGTGAATTTCATTCATCAGTTTAAGTCGGCAATGTTTTGAGAATATGTTCAACAGGAAAGTGACGTTTGTAAACCACTCACTCTCCCACACCAAAGTCCACAGAGAAAATCAGTGATTTTACATCACAGGGACACAGGAGCTGCTGGTCTACTGCTGCCTCCATCAGTGAATTCACATTTCTTATTTTGTCACTTCAGTGTTTAAAATCCTTTGTTCAGATTTACGTCAGTGACACAAAGTGACCACACGAGGCAGCAGTAGACCAGCAGCTCCTGTGTCCCTGTGAGCTAAAATCACTGATTTTCTCTATGGACTTTGGTGTGGGAGAGTGAGTGGTTTACAAACGTCACTTTCCTGTTGGAAGAGTCTGTCTGACAGTGAGATAAAGACGTGTGAACATGTTATTAAAATATCATAGACTTAAACTGACACAGATTTTATTCCACAAGTCTGAAATCACTTGTCTCTGAATCCCAGGCTGGTTGTCAGCAGCAGGGGGCGCTCACAGCACAGTCACTTCAGACCATGTGTCAGTGTCTGATATCACCACATAAACACGAACTGTCTCTTTAACACCAGTCACAGAGCTTCACACATCTTTTCAGTAACCATGGTGATGTCTTTTACATTCTTCACAGGCAACAGCTGAGGCTCATGGGTAATGTAGTTATTGACAAAATTGATCATGCCAAGCATTTTCTGATGGACTGGTGACCTGTCCAGGGTGTGACCCCGCCCCTCGCCCTATCTCAGCTGGAGTTAGGCACCAGCGCCCCCTGTGACCCTCAGTGGATAAAGCGGTAGAAAATGAGTGAGAGAGAGAGAGTGGTTTTAAAAATAGTAATAAAGTTTGATCAGGTGATTAATCAATGATGGAAATGATTGAAACAACAGAAGAAAAAGGTTTGATGTCAACAAGTTTACTGAATCAAAAATAAAGTTAAAATAAAAACATGTCTCCTGAGAGCAATCAGCTCAGTCAATAATCTTAATCCTAAAAATCCTTAATCCTTGAATTTTTAATTCAAAACCATTTGTCTAATAAATAATAAAATATGAATATTATTGTTAAGTAGAATATCTTTGTCTCACCTTCACATGCAGCTGCAGTGTCTCCTCCTCTGACTGAAGCTCAGATGAGACACTGAGGATTTACCTGCTCTTACTTACAGAAGCTCCGCCCCTCCAGGTGTGCAAGGGCAACAGTTGAAGCTCCGCCCCTCACATGTGTGACGGGTCAGGAGGTAACGACGGAAACAAAGTCACAAACTCCGAAAATCGCAGATTTTGTGTTGATTTGTTTCCAACTGTTGAATGATGAGAAAAGTAAGGGCGCTCAGTGATTGGTCGGTTTGTGTGTGACGTCACAGCCATCGTTCTGTGAAACATCAAAGGTAAGACAATGAGTGTTTGCAGTTTCCTCTTCCTTAATCCTGAGTGTTGAGATGAAAGGTGTCAGTGACACACACCCTTCCTGTCAACACACGCGCGCGCACGCACACACGCGCGCGCACGCACACACGTGTGTGTGTGCTCGTACAGTCAAACACACATCTGGACATTTGAACATTTCTTCACCTACAACATTAAACACACGTGTGTTTGTGCGTGTGAGACGTGCACAGACCTGACTCTAACGTTCTGAGCTCACATGAGTCCACCTGGGTCCACCTGAGTCTGCTTGAGTGCAGCTAACACTGAGCTAACTGTGCTAAGCTCAGTGTTAGCTCATCCATTCACCGTCACACGAGGGTTAATGTAGAATGAAAGTCTGAGGTTCAGTTACTGTGTTGCTGTTTGTTGTGTCATTCAAGTCCATTCAACTTTATTTGTATAGAAACAAATCACAACTTACATGATCTCAAGGCAGAAACCTTGACAATATGACAGAGAGAAAAGAGCCAACAGTTCACACAGTGAACAAACACCAGGGGGCAGTGGAGAGAAACAAGTCAATTTTACTTTTAACAAGTCCACCTGTCTTCTGTCCACTTTTAACAAGTGGACAGAAGACAGGAGGACAGAAGACAGGTGGACAGAAGAGAGGTGGACAGAGGAGAGGTGGAGGACAGAAGACAGGTGGACAGAAGACAGGTGGAGGACAGAAGAGAGGTGGACAGAAGACAGGTGGAGGACAGAAGACAGATGGACAGAAGACAGATGGACAGAGGAGAGGTGGAGGACAGAAGACAGATGGACAGAAGACAGATGGACAGAGGAGAGGTGGAGGACAGAAGACAGGTGGACAGAAGACAGGTGGAGGACAGAAGAGAGGTGGACAGAAGACAGGTGGACAGAGGAGAGGTGGAGGACAGAAGACAGATGGACAGAAGACAGATGGACAGAAGACAGGTGGACAGAGGAGAGGTGGAGGACAGAAGACAGATGGACAGAAGACAGGTGGACAGAGGAGAGGGAGAGACAGAAGACAGATGGACAGAGGAGAGGTGGGGACAGAAGACAGATGGACAGAGGTGAGGGAGAGACAGAAGAGAGAGACCAGGAGCAAATATACAACAGTTGGATCAAGTTTAGAGTCAGTTCTGTCATGTTTATAGAACTACAGTGTCATTTATACAAGCAGCAGCAGAGATTATTGATAAGAAATTATACTGATGAACTTTAATCAGAGCACAGTAACAATGACAGCAGTATTATTGTTACTGATGATAATAATAATGACATCATCAAAGCTGGATCTGGATCCTGCAGCCTGTAAGATGAGAACAGAGAGAGAGAGAGGACGGAAGGAAAGACACTGGGAAAGACTTGGGAGAGAAAAATGATAAGGTTAATGAGACATAATTAAGTCACATTCATACCCTGAGAGTGAGTGAGTGTGAGAGAGTGAGTGAGTGTGAGTGAGTGTGAGAGAGTGAGTGAGTGAGTGAGTGTGAGTGTGAGTGAGTGAGTGAGTGAGTGAGTGAGTGAGTGTGAGTGAGTGTGAGAGAGTGAGTGAGTGTGAGTGAGTGAGTGAGTGTGAATGAGTGTGAGAGAGTGAGTGAGTGAATGAGTGTGAGTGAGTGAGTGAGTGAATGAGTGAGTGAGTGTGAATGAGTGAGTGAGTGAGTGAGTGTGTGAGTGAGTGTGAGTGAGTGTGAATGTGAGTGAGTGTGAATGAGTGAGTGAATGAGTGAGTGTGAATGAGTGAGTGTGAGTGAGAGAGTGAGTGAGTGAATGAGTGAGTGAGTGTGAATGAGTGAGTGAGTGAATGAGTGAGTGTGAGTGAGTGAGTGAATAAGTGAGTGTGAGTGAGAGAGTGAGTGAGTGAATGAGTGAGTGAGTGTGAATGAGTGAGTGAGTGAATGAGTGAGTGTGAATGAGTGAGTGAATGAGTGAGTGAGTGTGAATGAGTGAGTGTGTGAGTGAGTGTGAGTGAGTGTGAATGTGAGTGAGTGAGTGTGAATGAGTGAGTGAATGAGTGAGTGAGTGTGAATGAGTGAGTGAGTGAATGAGTGAGTGTGAGTGAGAGAGTGAGTGAGTGAGTGTGAGTGAGTGAGTGAATGAGTGAGTGAGTGTGAATGAGTGAGTGAGTGAGTGAATGAGTGAGTGTGAGTGAGTGAGTGAATGAGTGAGTGTGAGTGAGAGAGTGAGTGAGTGTGAGTGAGTGAGTGAGAGAGAACTGTGAAGCTCGGAAAACCACCGTGTGAATCTACGTCAAAAGTTTAGCGGAAGTGTTGCTAACAGAAGCCTAAACAGTAACACGAGATAATTATCAGGAAAAACACAGTGGCACCAGCGGAAACAGGAAGTGACGCAATACGTTACCGCCTCCTTAGGCTGAACTGTTGTTTCAGAGAGAGAGTGAGTGAGTGAGTGAGTGAGTGTTGTTTTTCTCAGGTGACGTCACTCTGAGCCTCTTCACATACGTCACCAAATCAAATGACGTCATCAGTGGTTGTAGGTCACATGTTAAGTGAGATCAGTGAAGTTTGAACTGAAAACCACCAAACTGGTTCTGGTCACATATAGAACTCTCTCTGTGGCTTGTGATTGGCTGACGATACTTTACTGTTCGCTGATTGGACACTTACTCACCCGCCTGCGGAATGTTCCATTTGGCAGTGCAGGGGGGCGGTGGAGAAATGTGACAGATTTAAATCTAAAAATCCGATCAAATACGTTTGTGCCTTCATCAGTAATCATTATAATATTGACGTTTAATCAATAAGCCTTTCATGTTCGGCGTGGTCACTGACGTAACTCTGACTCGACGTCACTGCCACGCCCCCTCCCGTTAGAAGACCCGCTTCTCTGGTCCTGGATCAGGATATTCTGGATCGGCTGCTCTTCGCAGTTCAACTCCGTGAGTTTGAGTCTTTGTTCCGGCTCCGAGTCTCCGTCTGTCCGCGCCTCGTCAGTCTCAGTCTGCGGTGGAACATGCTCCGTGTGAGGGCGGCGGTGTCACGGTGCTGCCGGGGGTAAGTAACCGGAGAACGGCTCACATGAGCGGACACGAGAGCGCCTGATGTTAGCGGCTAATGTTAGCTTTTACCTTGAGTTAGCGCTCAGCTCTTTGTCACGCACGTTCGTGATGTTTCAGCGTGTGTTTGGAATTTACAAAGAACATTTGCAGAAAACTTCTCTGTCACACACACACACACATGTTTGTGCTTCTATCAGAGTGAGGACCCTCATAGACATTATACATTCTCTTCAATACAACTAGATGCCTAACTCTAACCCTAAAACCAGGTCTTAACCCTGATAAAGAGAAATGTCCTCACTTTGTAGGGTTTATATGATTTTTGGTCCTCACTCTGCAGCAGGTACAACAAACACACACACACGCACACACACACACAAACACACACACACACAGGTCTGTCTCCATCAGTAAGTTGAAATGTGTTCCAACTTCACTGGAAAAACCTGAACTATCCCTTTTAAACGTTTCACTGTTGATTTGGACGGTGGACACTTTGTCCTCAGGAGACAGCAGCTGCTGTTGGACACAAACAGCTGCCTCACGTCAGAGTGTCTTAGTTTCGGGAGTCCGCAGGGGGCGGGGCTGTGGGAGGGGCGGGGCTGTGGGGAGGGGCGGGGCTGTTATCAGCTTCACACAGTGAGTGATAACAGGAGACGAGTGTCCTACTGAGAACATCTGTGAGAAGTGCAGGACTCATGTCCACATGTCTGTCCTGTGTCTCTCACACTCACATGCTCCGCCCCCTGACCTTCAGCTCTGTGGTTGATCAGTTACATGTGATGATGTAACTGAACCAAACTGGATCAAACTGCCTGAGGACCAGAGTTCAACATGTCCACTGTGTCCTCACGGAGACACTGAGGACAGCTCTGTCCACTGTGGCATGTCCACTATAGTCACCCAGTCACAGGGACAGGGACAGAACCTCACGTGCTGACACAGGCCACGCCTCCATCTGAAACCTGGTCATGTTCCATAGGATGTTTAATTATTATTCAAGTTCAACTTTATTAACAACACACACACACACACACACATTTGGTAGCTCAGGCCAGAGACAGAGGCAGGTTGGACATTAACTACTGTTTCTGTGTGTCTCTGTAGGTTGAGGACGTCCTCATGTGCGTCCGTCCAGGTGCAGAATGAGCCCATCCTGTCCTTCAAAGAGGGGACGACAGAGAGAGCAGAACTGCTGAAGGTCAGACCTCCTGTCAATCATCCGATTATTCATTTATGTCTCACTGATCTGGTCAGTGGTGTCTCACTCTGTCCTCGTGTGTCTCAGGCCCTGGACGACCTGAAGGGGACGACAGAGGAGATTCCATGTGTGGTGGGAGATGAACATGTGTGGACGTCAGACATCAGATATCAGCTGTCGGTGAGAGACACATCCTCACTGTGTCATCGATGATAATCCTCACTGTGTCTAATCCTCACTGTGTCATCGATGATAATCCTCACTGTGTCTAATCCTCACTGTGTCTAATCCTCACTGTGTCATCGATGATAATCCTCACTGTGTCTAATCCTCTGTGTCATCGATGATAATCCTCACTGTGTCTAATGCTCACTGTGTCATCGATGATAATCCTCACTGTGTCTAATCCTCACTGTGTCTAATCCTATAATCCTCACTGTGTCTAATCCTCACTGTGTCATCGATGATAATCCTCACTGTGTCTAATCCTCACTGTGTCATCGATGATAATCCTCACTGTGTCTAATCCTCACTGTGTCATCGATGATAATCCTCACTGTGTCTAATCCTCACTGTGTCATCGATGATAATCCTCACTGTGTCTAATCCTCCCTGTGTCATCGATGATAATCCTCACTGTGTCTAATCCTCACTGTGTCATCGATGATAATCCTCACTGTGTCTAATCCTCACTGTGTCATCGATGATAATCATCGATGATAATCCTCCGTGTGTCATCGATGATAATCCTCCCTGTGTCATCGATGATAATCCTCACTGTGTCTAATCCTCACTGTGTCATCGATGATAATCCTCACTGTGTCTAATCCTCAGTGTCATCAATGATAATCCTCACTGTGTCTAATCCTCCCTGTGTCATCGATGATAATCCTCACTGTGTCATCGATGATAATCCTCCCTGTGTCATCGATGATAATCCTCACTGTGTCATCGATGATAATCCTCACTGTGTCATCGATGATAATCCTCCCTGTGTCATCGATGATAATCCTCACTGTGTCATCGATGATGATAATCCTCACTGTGTCATCGATGATGATAATCCTCCCTGTGTCATCGATGATGATAATCCTCCCTGTGTCATCGATGATGATAATCCTCACTGTGTCATCGATGATGATAATCCTCCCTGTGTCATCGATGATAATCCTCACTGTGTCATCGATGATAATCCTCACTGTGTCATCGATGATAATCCTCCCTGTGTCATCGATGATAATCCTCCGTGTCATCGATAATAATCCTCACTGTGTCATCGATGATAATCCTCACTGTGTCATCGATGATAATCCTCATTGATCGTGTATTGATCTGTTTCCTTTCACAGCCTTTTAACCACGCCCACAAGGTGGCCAAGTTCTGCTATGCTGACAAGGTGAGGTCACAGGTCACATGACTGTCCCTGATTTGGGTTTACAGGCTAACAGTGTTTCTGTAACTCCGCCCCCCTCAGGAGCTGATCAATAAAGCTATCATCGCGTCCGTGGCGGCGAGAAAAGAGTGGGACCTGAAGCCGGTCCAGGACCGAGCCCAGGTTCTGTTGAAGGCCGCTGATGTCATCAGTGGACCGAGGAGAGCCCAGATCCTCGCCAAGACCATGATCGGACAGGTGACCACTCCGTCACTCGCCCCCCCACCCGTCTGTCTCTCTTCCGTGCTCATCTCTGTCTCTCTCGCTGTCTCTCTCTCAGGGGAAGACAGTGATACAGGCAGAGATAGATGGCGCCGCTGAGCTCATCGACTTCTTCAGGTTCAACGCTAAACACGCCATCGAGCTGGAGACGCAGCAGCCGCTCAGCGCTGAGGGAACCACCAACACCACGCTGTACCGTGGCGTCCACAAAGCACATGTAGACTGGTTGGGCGAACTCCCATGCACCCTCCAAGACCCTGCCAAGAGTGTAGAGCTGGTCCACTGTTCCACGACCAGTACGAAAACCACACTGCTCCTCCTGAATCCGAGGTTCGACTAACCGACCAGGGAGGCTGAGGAGTGTGATTCCCCTGTAGTTGGAACACACCCTCCGGTCCCCCTTTTTAAAAAGGGGGACCACCACCCCAGTCTGCCAATCCAGAGGCACTGCCCCCGATGTCCACGCGATGTTGCAGAGGCGTGTCAGCCAAGACAGCCCTACAACATCCAAAGCCTTGAGGAACTCCGGGCGGATCTCATCCACCCCCGGGGCCCTGCCACCGAGGAGCTTTTTCACCACCTCGATAACCTCAGCCCCAGAGATAGGAGAGCCCATCCCAGAGTCCACAGGTTTATGATTCAGCCGGAGGAAAAAGTGTCGAGTCACTGTGTAAGAATTAAAGGTGGTATACGTAAAATAGTCCCTGGTCAACAGTGTCTTTTCAAACGTTAAAAGCCACTCGTTCACTGTCCTCTCTGTGTCTCTCTGTCTCTCTCTGTGTCTCTGTCTCTCTGTCTCTCTCTCTCTCTCTCTGTCTCTCTGTGTCTCTGTCTCTCTGTGTCTCTCTCTCTGTCTCTCTCTCGCTGTCTCTCTGCCTCAGGGTTTTGTCGCAGCTGTTGCTCCTTTTAACTTCACTGCGATTGGTGGAAATTTGGCGGGAACCCCAGCTTTGATGGTGAGTGTCTGTCTGTCTCTGAGGGACAATGTCCGTCCTCTGTGTATTGATTATTAGTTATTGATGATGGGGGATCAGCGAACGACGACACCTGGGCTCGTTTCAGGGTAACGTGGTTTTGTGGAAGCCCAGTGACGCCGCCATGTCTGCGAGCTACGCCGTCTACAAAGTCCTGAGGGAGTGTGGTCTTCCTCCAAACATCGTCCAGTTCCTGCCAGCAGATGGTCCCGTGTTTGGAGACACCGTCACGTCCTCGGAACACCTGGCAGGAATCAACTTCACTGGCAGTGTCCCGTAAGACACTTGTCTGTCCTTCTGTCAACTTATTGACCTACAGCTAAGCCTCGTGCCCTTAGCACAGTCAAACAGTCATGCCATTAGCTGTTAGCTGCTAACAGCAGTTATTTTGTGAAAATCTAATTCATCAGCCAGCATAGTTGTGTTGTTAGCATGATGCTAACACAGAGATGTTGTGTTAGCATGAAGGTAACTCAAATGTGTTGTTAGCATGATGCTAACAAAGAGATATGTTGTTAGCATGAAGCTAACACTGAGATGTGTTGGCACGATGCTAACACAGAGATGTTGTGTTTTTAGCATGAAGGTAACTCAGATGTTGTTGTTAGCATGATGCTAACACAGTTGTGTTTTTAGCATGAAGGTAACTCAGATGTGTTGTTAGCATGATGCTAACACAGAGATGTGTTGTTAGCATCAAGCTAACACAGAGATGTGTTGTTAGCATCAAGCTAACAGAGTTGTGTTAGCATGATCCTAACACAGAGATGTGTTTTGAGCATGAAGCTAACACAGAGTTGTGTTTTGAGCATGAAGCTAACACAGATGTTGTGGTGTTAGCATGACGCTAACACAGTGTTGTGTTTTGAGCATGAAGCTAACACAGATGTTGTGGTGTTAGCATGACGCTAACACAGAGTTGTGTTTTGTGCATGAAGCTAACACTGAGATGTGTTGGCATGAAGCTAACACAGATGTTGTGTTGTTAGCATCAAGCTAACAGAGTTGTGTTAGCATGAAGCTAACACAGAGTTGTGTTTTGAGCATGAAGCTAATGAAGCTAACACAGATGTTGTGGTGTTAGCATGACGCTAACACAGTGTTGTGTTTTGAGCATGAAGCTAACACAGATGTTGTGGTGTTAGCATGACGCTAACACAGAGTTGTGTTTTGAGCATGAAGCTAACACAGATGTTGTGGTGTTAGCATGACACTAACACAGTGTTAGCATGACACTAACACAGTGTTGTGTTTTGAGCATGAAGCTAGCACAGTGTTGAGTTAGTGTCAGGCCTGTCTTTGTGTGGGGGCGGGGCTTAGCGCTCAGTCTGTTGATCATTTGAAGTTAAATCTTGTATCCCTCAGGACATTTAAGCGTCTCTGGAGACAAGTGGCTCAGAATCTGGACACTTACAGGACGTTTCCTCGTCTGGCTGGAGGTCAGTGAACGTCTCATCACAGTGAGACTGTCTGTCCCTGTCTCTTTTCTCACCGAGTCTTGACTTTGTGTGTGTGTGTTTTACAGAGTGCGGTGGGAAGAACTTCCACTTTGTCCACAGGTCAGCGGACGTCCAGAGTGTGGTGATGGGGACGATCCGCTCGGCGTTTGAGTATGGAGGACAGAAGTGTTCGGCCTGTTCCAGGATGTACGTCCCTGACAGCCTGTGGCCGCAGGTCAAACGGGGACTGTTGGACATCCACAGACAGCTGCGAGTGGGAGACGTGAGTAAAGATGGCGTCTGGTCAACCTGTGACATCATCGTGTCCACGCCACGTAAACGCCAATCAAACCTATGCTTTTTTTTCTTCAGCCCGTCGAGGATTTTAGTACGTTCTTCTCTGCTGTGATCGACGACAAGGTTCAGCTTCCTGTTCACTGTCTCTACTTCCTGTACGTCTCACTGTGTTTACTTCCTATTAGTCTCACTGTCTCTGTCTGTCTCGCAGTCGTTTGGACGCATTAAGAAGTGGTTGGACTACGCTAAGTCGTCTCCGAGTTTGACGATCGTCGCCGGTGGAAACTGTGACGATTCTAAAGGTTACTTTGTTGAACCGACCATCATCGAGACGTCTGACCCTCAGGATGACATCATGAAGGAGGTGTGGCCTCACAACAGGAAACACTTTAAACCTTGGTTAGACTTTTAAATGTCAGCAACTGTGAACGTTTGCACAGTCAGTAAACAACCAACCAGTGGGGAAACAGTAAACAACCAGTGGGGAAACAGTAAACAACCAGTGGGGAAACAGTAAACAACCAACCAGTGGGGAAACAGTAAACAACCAACCAGTGGGGAAACAGTCAACAAACAACCAGTGGGGAAACAGTCAACAAACAACCAGTTTGGGAAACAGTCAACAAACAGTAAACAAACAACCAGTGGGGAAACAGTAAACAAACAACCAGTGGGGAAACAGTAAACAAACAACCAGTGGGGAAACAGTAAACAAACAACCAGTGGGGAAACAGTAAACAAACAACCAGTGGGGAAACAGTAAACAAACAACCAGTGGGGAAACAGTAAACAAACAACCAGTGGGGAAACAGTAAACAAACAACCAGTGGGGAAACAGTAAACAAACAACCAGTGGGGAAACAGTAAACAAACAACCAGTGGGGAAACAGTAAACAAACAACCAGTGGGGAAACAGTAAACAAACAACCAGTGGGGAAACAGTAAACAAACAACCAGTGGGGAAACAGTAAACAAACAACAGTTTGGGAAACAGTAAACAAACAACATTGGTTAAATGGTTGTGATGTTTCCTCGTCTGTGACTTTAATGAAACGTTTGTTTGTTTGTTTGTTTGTGCAGGAAATCTTTGGACCTGTTCTGACTGTTTACGTTTATCCTGAGAACCAGTACCAGGACACGCTGCGTCTCATCGACGCCACGTCACCGTACGCTCTGACGGGCGCCATCTTCGCTCAGGACCAGTAAGTTCAGACCTCAGTGACTCAAAGTGACCACAGGGGGCAGCAGTGGACCAGCAGCAAACAAAACACTTCCATTTAAATGACCTGCAGTCGCCCCCTGGTGGTTAATACTTGATACCTGCAGGGAGTGACATCAAAAGTAAAAGCACATATTAATAAATTGATGTAAGTAGCTGAGTAGGTAAGCGATTGATCAGGTGATTGATCAGGTGTTTGATTCTGTAGGAAGGTGATTGACGAGGCCGCCGCCGTCCTCAGAAACGCTGCAGGAAACTACTACGTCAACGATAAATCCACCGGCTCCGTCGTCGCTCAGCAGCCGTTTGGAGGAGCCAGAGCGTCAGGTGAGAGGCGTGGCCTATTCTCTACCCAGGTGACTCACACCTAACCTGACCACCTCTGACCTTTGACCTCTCTTCATCAAGGGACCAACGACAAACCTGGAGGTCCTCACTATGTCCTGCGGTGGACGTCCCCACAGGTGGTGAAGCAGACGCACGTCCCGCTTCGAGAGTGGAGGTATCCCTACATGAGCTGAGCTGCTCGTCCAATCGCAGCCCGGCGTCCTCACATGCTCGTCCAATCGCAGCCCGGCGTCCTCACATGCTTGTCTTTGCACTGACTCTTGACGTGATGAGACGTCTTCGTCCATGTCTCCGTCATAAACCCCACCCCCAGTTCCAAGGAGTGAAAGACTGATTATGTAAAAACCTGATCAATGAATCATGATTGATCAATAACTGAACGTTGTCTCAGTGTGGACAGCTGTAACTGACTAAAAGACTAAAAACTAGTTTTATTTCAATTATGACTCATTTAAACCGTCCATTTATTGATCTTTCATTTATTGATCAGTTTCTTTCATTTTTTCTGCTGATTTTTTTAGTTTCTTCAGGTCAGAAGATTTTTTTGTCTCACACTGTGATGACGTTGATGATGATGAAGACGTGGCAGTGATGTCATTTCCTTTAATCAAACCAGGTTCAGTCAAGAACATTTTGTGTTACATTTAAAGGATGTTGGTTTGCGTTAAAACTGACCTGAACGTTACGTCGTTATTCTCTGAATGTTAATTTTCAAACTGTGACTTCTTTAATTAACATCATTCAATGAGTTGATTTTTAACAATAAATAAATAAATAATAAATTATTAAAACTAATGGGGACTGGTTGTCTTTGTTTGGTTTACAGTGACATCACTTCCTAATGATGTCATTATCTGATTTTCCATTTGTAACTAAATCACCTGACGTGAGGTTAACTCCGCCCCAGGAGGGATGAGGGGCGTGGTCATCTGAATAACCTGACACTGATACGTCTCAACAGCGCCCCCTGACAAGTCCACTCTTCTTGACTTGGGACAGGAGCAGTTTTTTCTGTGACAGACGGACGGAGGTTTGTTGCATTCTGAGGAAGCCGAATAAAAAGGTGGATGTAAATGTATCACAGGCTAACTGTTGTTAGCATCAGCAGTGGCTAACAAGGCCGTACACAGTAACATCGAAGTCACATGTCCACGCATTAAAAACAGAACAGTTCAATGTTTACGACAGTCACACTAAAGTTTGTCATGTTAACTGTTGGTCACTCATGTTT
>JAFBJR010002666.1:5409-28844 GCA_016785285.1 Brachirus orientalis
CTCACTCATTCACTCACTCACTGACTCACTCACTCACTCATTCACTGACTCATCTCCACTCATTCACTCACTCACTGACTTACTCACTCACTCACTCACTCACTCACTCACTCATTCACTCACTCACTCATTCACTCATTCACTCACTCACTGACTCACTCACTCACTCACTCATTCACTCATTCACTGACTGACTCACACACTCATTCACTCACTCACTCATTCACTCACTCACTCATTCACTCATTCACTGACTGACTCACTCACTCACTCACTCACTCACTCATTCACTCACTCACTCATTCACTCATTCACTCACTCACTGACTCACTCACTCACTCAGCAGTCGACATGAGGAAACCATGACTCATCATTATTATCATCATTATTTTTCAGGGATAAGACCTGGTTTTAGAGCTAGAGGTTATTAGTTTGCCGTCTAACTAACTAACTAACTAACTAACTAACTAACTA
Organism: Brachirus orientalis; assembly: GCA_016785285.1. Classification (NCBI taxonomy): domain Eukaryota; kingdom Metazoa; phylum Chordata; class Actinopteri; order Pleuronectiformes; family Soleidae; genus Brachirus; species Brachirus orientalis. The sequence goes on from JAFBJR010002666.1 coordinate 5,884, forward strand.
ACTCCTTCAGTTGACTTGGCTGAACTACAGTAGCAGAATGGTTAGCATGCTCTGTTAGCTGTTTGTAAGTATAGCGACGGTTGAGCGCTGACTGTTAACTTAGCCATTAGTTGCCATAGTGACACTTGTCTCTAACCTTTAACCACGTGATTCATACAAAAACATGAGAAACGGTTTCTTTGTTTCCATTACACTTTAGTGAAATCACACAAATATACAAACTCAGCAGATGCAATGGCAATGGTATCAAAACAGACACAGGCTATTACATCATCATCATCATCATCATCATCATCATCATCGTAACTCAGCAAAAATTTAAAAAATAAAAACAAGGCAATGGTGAACGATTTACCTGAACGATGTCGTAGAAAACAAAGTGAACGAAGAGCAACGCGACATCACATCGTGAGGCTGCGAGCGCCGTGATGTCACCGTTACCATGACAACGGCTCATTTAAATAATGCTTGCGTTTCTTTATTGACGAACATGACATCACTGCGATCACGAAGCCTCATGACCTGAACGTCACAAACTAAGACACCAGGTGCGTGTGGGTGGAGCTTCTCAGCACCTGCTCTCAACAACAACAACAACAACAACAACAACAATAATCCTCACTTAATCATATAATAATAATAATCAGATTATGGTACAATAATGACATCACAGCGAGTCCAGTGATTGACTGTTTCTATGGTAACACCACGCCCACTGACAGTCAGCCAATCAGCAGCCAGGAGTCTGCATGGGCTGGGTGGAGCTTAATGAGGGAGCGGTCAAATAGCCAAAGAGAATTCAAAAGGCGGAGCAACATTTAACACTTACCAACTGGATTAAATCTGATTAAAAATCCACAGGAAACTGATACTGTTCCCACTGATGATCAGTGGAAAAACACAGAAATTTAAATTGGTCAGATTAGAGTGATTGCAGAGCAAACACAACCACTGGATTAAATGGGAAAATAATCTAATTTTGGTGAGTGATTTATTTTCTTTGATCATATAAATTAGACTCAGATTATCTTCAGTAACAGATTAATAAATAAAAGAAAAGTGAAAAATGGGAGTTTATTTCCTGTTGATTTTCAATAGGAGAGACCAGTGTTTCTGCTCTGTCTGAATTATGAGTGAAAAAAAAATTCTAATCAAACTTTCAACAAACTCATAATTTGTTACATTAAAACCATTGAATGTTCAGATAACCTGAGATTAAAAGTGGGTACTTTTCACTCTGATGGTTACAAACGTGTGTTTCTGTGTGTGTGTACAGACTCATTACATCATGATCAAGCTCCAACAATAAATAAAGTTATCGTGAAAATAAATTAAAAAAATCAATAAATATGTGTGTGTGTGTGGGGGGGGGGGGGGGGGGGGGGGGGGGGGGCAGAATCAATGTCTTTGTTTCTGTTGCTGTTTAAAGAATTAAACCAGTCTCTCTCTCTGTCTGTCTCTCTCTGTCTTCTTCCTCTCCTCATCTCCTTCTCCTCCTCTTCATCTCCTCCTCCTCTTCCTCTCCTCATCTCCTTCTCTTCTTCTTCTTCATCTCCTCATCTCCTCCTCGTCTCCTCCTCCTCTTCCTCTCCTCATCTCCTTCTCTTCTTCTTCTTCCTCTCCTCGTCTCCTCCTCATCTCCTTCTCCTCCTCTTCCTCTCCTCGTCTCCTCCTCATCTCCTTCTCCTCCTTCTTCCTCTCCTCGTCTCCTCCTCATCTCCTTCTCCTCCTCTTCCTCTCCTCTTCCTCTCCTCATCTCCTTCTTCCTCTCCTCATCTCCTCCTCGTCTCCTCCTCCTCTCGTATCATGTCCCTCCTCATTCACTGTGATGGACAGTGTCCTTTTGTCCCTCATCAGTATTCTCTCTGTCCACTCCCCTGCTCCTGCTCTCAGTATTCCAGTGGCGTCCTCCTCCTCCTCCTCCTCCTCCTCGTATTCATCACATACTAAGAGGAAACCTCACCTCCTCTTTTCATCCTGTTTTTCTCTTTATTCATCAACCTCCTCCTCTTCCTCACTGTTCATCATCATCATCATCATCCATCTTCTTCACACTAAAGGTGGATTCCAACAACTCACTCCATCTACAGTCATCACTGATGAAGATACACACACACACACACACACACACACACACACACACAGTGGTTTTCCTCCCTGTTCTATAATTAATCATCTACAGTGCAGTCTTTAATCCGGACCCTTCCTCCTCCTCCTCCTCCCCCTCTTCTTCCTCCTCCTCCTTTTGGCCCCAAAGATTCAAGCGACAGTGAAACAGCATCAATAAGAAAAGGTATTTTAGATTCATCGCATAAAGCGGCTTCAGAAGGTTTGCACACCAGATCCAGTGTCGGAATCTTAATCCAGATCCAGATTCTTACTCCAGTGTCGGAGTCTTAATCCAGATCCAGATTCTTACTCCAGTGTCGGAGTCTTAATCCAGTACTTGTGATTCTTAAGAGTGTAAACAGTCTGTCTTAATCCAGATTCACAATCTTAAAATGTGTGAACACATTCAAATTCTCAATCCAGATTGAGACTCTTTAACCACAGATCTAAACAGAAACAGTCTTAATCCAGATGGAAACTCTTTAACCACAGTCTAAGACACAAGATGTGAAGAGAGTCTGAGTTTTACTTCAGACACACTGTCTTAATCCAGATTGAGAATCTTAATCCTGTCTGAGACACCTGATGTGTGAACACAGCCAGTGACAAACCAAACTCTTCAGCTTTGTTCTCAAACCTCAGATTGAGGTTTTTAATCCCAGTTGTTGGTCTGAACGTTGGTGTGAAGACGCAGCAACAGTCGTCACGTTTGACAATGATTTAATTTTTGGTGCCAATTTACAAACATTTACAGAGAAATTATAATCCACACTGATCTGGTCTTACTATTTGGCAAATTCCTGTAACTGTTTATTACCCATTAATATTAATGAGTTGTTGTAATTATATTTTTGTGTTTGTGTTTTAAGAAGCTGGTAATATCATGTGATCATCTGAATCGGATGTATCGATACAACTTTAACTTTATTCTGACGATTGTGTGTCAATAAATGATTTCATATCTGCTGAGGATGAAGCTATAAGAAAGTAGCAGATGATACAGTCACATGATCGATATGTGATGTTAAAATCCTAAAATTAAACATAATTATTGATTTATTAACAAACAAGTTAATGGTAAAAACCTTTATAAGAGCCGTCTTATAGTGAAGTTGAACCAAAGTCAGAACGAATCATAAAAACAGCAGAAAAGACCAAGAATTAAGATTTGACACATTTAGATGATTGTGCATGTGTGTGTGTGTGTGTGTGTGTACGCATGTGTGTGTGTGTGCGCGCACATGCGTACACATGTGTGTGTGTGTGTGCACACATGTGTGTGTGTGTTGAGACGGGGACCATGAACGCCTCAGAATATGTCGTTTCATCAACCATGTTTTCAGGTTTTAACAGTGTGAGGCTGAGTCGTCGTCATGGAAACACCCTGATTCATGTTTAGGATGAACAGCTGATCAGAACCTACCCATAACAAACACATGCAACACCTGGACCCGCAAACAACAGAACCTCAGGGCTGTACCTCCACCCAGAACAAATTAGTACCAAAAAGTCCGGCTTGACAGACTGAGCCAAGTTAAGCTACTTCAAACACAGCCAGATGAATCCAGTGAGTTGGTTCTGGAGTTCAGGGGTCCAGTAAGTTGGTTCTGGGATTTTGAAGTTTTGGGGTCCAGTGAGTTGGTTCCAGAGTTTTGGGGTCCAGTGAGCTGGAGTTTTGGAGTCCAGTGAGTTGGTTCCGGAGTTTTGGAGTCCAGTGAGTTGGTTCCGAAGTTTTGGAGTCCAGTGAGTTGGTTCCGGAGTTTTGGAGTCCAGTGAGTTGGTTCTGTAGTTTTGGAGTCCAGTGAGTTGGTTCCGAAGTTTTGTGGTACAGTGAGTTGGTTCTGGAGTTTGGGTTAGTTCTTGTGTTGCTCCGCCTCTTGGCTCTTTCTCTCTGATATAACACAACATTCAGTTTTATACAAATTCAGTTGCAAAAACCCAAACTGTCACATCCACAAAATTCTTATTACATGTTGAACATTTTTGTTTCTTTTTTCTGATCTTTTTGTTTTCTTTTATACTTTATCAGTGTCATCATTATTGTTATTATTATTATTACCTTTTTTATTGTTTACATTATGGCTACAAGTCTTAAAAGAGTTCTTGAGTCTGGTCCAGCTAAAACTCCATTCTGGGTTGTTTGGTCTGATTCCGGTCCAGCTGTGACGAGATCTGTTCTGATCTTTAGATGGCACTGGGCTTGTAGCTCTGCACAGTTCCCCCCCCCCCCCCCCCCCCCCCCCCCCCCCCCCCCCCGGGCTCGGTTAGCATGGTGCTGTAAAGCATGGCTCTATGTGGGTTAAACTATCTGCATCAACCCAAGTCAAAGTTCACCGGCTGGCGTGAGTCCAAAACCACAGTTTCCAGGTGGTTCTGGTCCTGGAGAAAGAAGACCAAGGCCTTTACTTCCAAAAGTGAGCGGCTCCACCTGCGTCTTCATGGACCTGTCTGAGAGTCTGTGCTGGAATGTATTTCTTTTCACAACTCTGGTGAGATCCACAGTCTTGATTGGTCGGGCAGTACGTTACTTGAGAGACTTCCTGGCCAACAGGAAGTTAGAGGCCAGTGTGACTGACCAATGATGGGGCAGGGTCAAAGGTTAAAAGGAAAATAACGAGGAGGGAAGGGAACAAATGAGAAAAAGAAAGGGAGGATAGAGAGGACGGTGGGTCTATGGACACAGGTTCTGGTCGGTCAGTAGGCATCGGGCTCAGTGTGCTGTGGTACAGAGTGATTGTCCAGAGAAAAAACACTGACTGGCAGTTTAAAACAGTGACGTAGAAAATGTTAGAATCTGCTGAGGCTGAGCCCAACAGTCCAAGGTCAACTCCAACTGTTCTGACGTCCCTTGTATTCCACAAATTTTGGATCAAAGTGATTCCGGGGTTTGGTCACACCTTCAGTTCATTTGCATCCTTCTTTATCGTTAAAGCTCAAAATGTCCTGATGAATCCCCGACAGAGACATTCAGAGGAGAGTCAGACATTCCAGCTGAGGACATGTCCCTCTTTAAAGATCGACCTGATCTTCTGATGCTGAATCTGGACTGTTCCAGATCAGGATAATTTTGAGGTAAGGACAAACATTCCAAAGCAATGACATCAGTAAGAAACTTCTGCTGTGACTCAAACTTTGGAACTCTTGAGTCTAGATTCATCGCATCTTTAAGGTATGTTCATGTTTGTTGTGATTTTTCTGCAACTTTCCAATCATAAGCACAGTTTCTTCACATTTCAGACCAGAACAACTATTTGTAGAGTCATCTGTAGCTTTGACAGAAAAGTTGACTTGACCTTTGACACTGCAGTCAAGTCTGAAGAAAGTTCCACCCCAGGCTGAGAATCCTGAGGTCGGGTCAGTTGGTCCCGACATCACATCCTGTGTATCAAGGTTATTTCTTTTTCTCCACACTGAAATCATGTTATAAAGGTTTCCAAAAAAAATAAGTTCCTGCCCCAAAAACCAACAAACCGAGGCAGTTGGTCATTCAGTAACTCTCTCAATCAATCAATCAATCAATCAGCTGACTGACAAATAAATGACTGATGGGTTGAACTGTCTGTCACTTCAGTCCCACATGAATCAGTTCAGCTGACAAACTGTTCAAACTGTTCAGAAAAACAAAATGCCCTGAATTCCCCGCCCATAACTTCTTCTTCATCAGTCCATTCATCTTCCTCCTCCTCCTCCTCCTCCTCCTCCTCCTCCTCTCAGCTGCTCCCGGACATCAGGTTGATGGCTTGTTCCAGTTTGTGCCTCAGTTTGTGTTTGCGACAGTAACCGTCCCGGTCCAACGCCGTCAGAATCTACAGATACCAAAAAACATGGGACATGATTTCAGCACCAACACAGACCATGAGGTTTACTGAGGTCAACGTTCTTGATCCAGTCTTCAACAATGTGTTAGCATCAAGCTAATGCTAGAGGATGGGCTAATTAGCTGTAGCATTAAGCCTGGATTGGTCAGCTGTAGCATTAGACCTGGATTAGTTAGTGGTAGCATTTGGTCTGGATTGTTAGCTTTAGCATTCTGCATGACAGAATGTCTTGGTTTTTGATACAACACTCAAATCTCTGCGGTCTTTGAAAATGTCATAAACATGTCAACATTTAGGTTCAGGGTAAAATACAGAATGCTTTCCCTAGGCCTTTATGGTCAGGGTTAGGCATTACCCTTGACCCATGGCTACTTTAAAGTTTTAATTCCCATCATAAAAGTTATTTAACAACATTAGTTGTTCGTTAATATGTTACGTCGCCGTCGTCATCGATCGCAGCTGAAAAATGTCAAACATTGAAACTTTTAACTCTGCCATAGAGGAAGCTGCGCCTCCCTCACCTCCTCCTTGTACTTGTTGATGTAGAAGTAGAGCTCACTGAGTGCGCTCAGTGTGTTGAACTCATTGCCATGGAGACGGGACTGTTCCACCAGGTAAGCGTCCATGTCCTGATCACTGATGCTGGGCATCTTTGAAATGTCCCTGTAGTATCTGAGACACACACACACACACATTAATATGTTGTCATCACTTCAGATAATGACCTGAGTCAGTAATTGTTTTTATTACAGGCAGTTGTTTTGCATTCATTGTGATTAATGTCAAATTACACTGAATAAATGATCATTTGAATAAAGTTCATTATTTTCATTTTAACTTGTTTTATTTTCTTTGAGTCTAATTTAATGTAAAGACACGAGTTTTTTCTTTGTTATAACTCTGTTAGCTAACTCTACAACTACTGGTTATATGGTAACTTGTTATTACCATATAAACATGATGAACTTCTCATCTTAGATTATAATGTCGTATATTTCAACATATAGTTAGTAATATAATTAGCACATTAGCTAGCCTGCATTTAAGCTCTGTTGGCTCTATATTCCATCACTAGCATATTAGCTACTGCTCCACCCAGCTCTACCTGCTTTATGTTAGCTGTTTAGCACCAAGCTCTGTCTGCTCTACATTAGTTTTTAAGCATGTTAGCTAATGCTCAACACAGCTCTACATTAGCTGTTTAGCATGTTAGCTACCTCTCCACTTGGCTCTGCCTGCTCTACATTAGCTGTTTAGCATGTTAGCTACCTTTCTACTCAGCTCTGCCTGCTCTACATTAGCTGTTTATCATGTTAGCTATCTCTCCACTTGGCTCTGCCTGCTCTACATTAGCTTTTTAGCGTGTTAGCTACCTTTCTACTCAGCTCTGCCTGCTCTACATTAGCTGTTTATCATGTTAGCTACCTCTCCACTTGGCTCTGCCTGCTCTACATTAGCTTTTTAGCGTGTTAGCTACCTTTCTACTCAGCTCTGCCTGCTCTACATTAGCTGTTTATCATGTTAGCTACCTCTCCACCCAGCTCTTGTAGTTGGGGATGTCTTTAGCGTAGAGCAGCTTGTTGGACGGAGAGTCTTTGCCGAGTCGGTGTTCGGATGTAGAGCAGGAGTCCATGAAGGTCTGAGCGACGACCGACAGACACGCGTCAGTGATGCTGCTTTTATGGATGTCGAACACAAACTGAGGGTTTTTAATGACGTTGACCCAGAACCTGAGAGGGAGACTGCACACAGGAAACACCACGTCAGAGCCCATCAGCTGATTCTCCTCACTCACATGTTTCTCACGTTGACTTTCTCACCAGTTGCTTTTCCACGTGTGTCGCACGTCCGGGTCGCTGATCTGTCGTTTGTCCGCCTGCTCGTCCAGGAAGTCAAACATGTACTTGATAGCCAATGGCAGAGCAGAGCCGCGGTGGGCGGTGCTGAACACCGTCTCAAACAGGTCGTCCACAAACTTCTGCAGTGTACCCTGGTGGTGGGAGGAGCAAAGTGAAGCATGAAACATGTTTTTGTGAAGTGTGTGTTAATGTTCAATTTTTCATTTTCAAAGATTGAATTTTTTTTCGTGCTGGTGCAGTCTGCATGAACACATGTTTATGTTTTAATAAAAATGCTTCAGTGTCTTCAGCAGGAGAAGACTGTGGGTGATGTCTGTGGACATGTCATGTGACGTGTGCGTGTGTTACCTTGGTAGCCAGCAGTCTGGTCAGGTAGATCTCAGAGACCATCTTGCTGCCTCGGTCTCCTTCTCTCTGGTCACTGTGTTCATGGTTCTTCACCAGGTGCCACAGTTTAGTCCCTAAAAACAAACGATTTAACAAAGATTTAAGGAAACACACACATGCGCGCGCACACACACACCCACACACACATCTTAGCTCATGAGCTTTCAGCAGCTAAGGTTAAAGGTCATAAGCTGTACTACTCCTGTACTCCTGCAGTACTCCTGTGTGCAGTACTCCTGTGTGCAGTACTCCTGTGTGCAGTACTCTGTACCTGTCTCCTGGTCTGGTGTGATCATCGGAGCTCTGGACCTCAGACTGTCTGGACTGCTGGACGTCCTCAACAGAGATTCTGAGGACACACAGGTCAGAGGTCAGTTATGTGTGTGTGAGTGCATGTGTGTGCATGTGTGTGTGTATGTGCATGTGTGTGCATGTGTACGTTCGTGTGTGTGTGTGTGTGTGTGTGTTGTACCATATCTGCTCAGGGATCTGGTGAAAGTGAAGGAGTTTGCGATGTTGTATGCAGAAACCTGCTTCTGGACCAAAGCCACCAAAGAGCCGTCCGTTACCTAGCAACAAAGTGCAACAGATCAATCAGCTGATCACTCTCAGTCAATCAACTGTGTGTGTGTGTGTGTGTACCTGGTAGTGTGCCAGTGTGTTCAGTCTCTTCCAGTCACTCTCGATCTTTGTGGTCACATCTTCGTCCTGCAGGATGATCCGGGTCAGTCGACCCTGACGCCATTCTGACATCACGCACGCACACACGCACGCACACACACATACAAATGATGAAGGTGACATCTTTTTAAAATGTAGGTAAGTGTGTGTGTGTGTGTGTGCATGTGTGTGTGTGTGTGTGCATGTGTGTGTGTGTGTGTGTGCATGTGTGTGTGTGTGTGCATGTGTGTGTGTGTGCGTGCATGTGTGTGTGTGTGTGGTTACCCAGGTCCATGTCGTCGGCCTGTGTGTGTGTGTGCGTGCATGTGTGTGTGTGTGTGGTTACCCAGGTCCATGTCGTCGGCCTGTGTGTGCGTGCATGTGTGTGCGTGCATGTGTGTGTGAGTGCGTGCATGTGTGTGTGCGTGCATGTGTGGTTACCCAGGTCCATGTCATCAGCCTGTGTGTGTGTGTGCGTGCATGTGTGTGTGCGTGCGTGTGTGTGTGCATGTGTGTGTGTGTGGTTACCCAGGTCCATGTCATCAGCCTGTGTGTGTGTGCATGTGCTGTGTGTGTGTGTGTGTGTGCGTGCGTGTGTGTGTGCATGTGTGTGTGTGCATGCATGTGTGTGTGTGTGCATGTGTGTGTGTGTGGTTACCCAGGTCCATGTCGTCGGCCTGTGTGTGTGTGTGCGTGCATGTGTGTGTGTGCATGTGTGTGTGTGTGTGTGGTTACCCAGGTCCATGTCATCAGCCTGTGTGTGTGTGTGCATGCATGTGTGTGTGTGTGCGTGCATGTGTGTGTGTGTGCGTGTGTGTGTGTGTGTGTGCTTACCCAGGTCCATGTCATCAGCCTGTGTGTGTGTGTGTGCGCGTGCATGTGTGTGTGTGTGGTTACCCAGGTCCATGTCATCAGCCTGTGGTCTCTGTGAGAAGGGGATTCCTTTGTAAACAGCGTCCAGCAGTTTGTCTTTGACCTGCGTCACCGTGTCACAGTTCAGAACCTTCACCGGAACCTCTGTCCCCGCCTCACCCTCCGGAGGGATACACATCAGTGTCTGAGGGGGCGGAGCAACATCTGTCACTCATCATGAAGCAGCGATTAAACAGTAACAGAAGTCACTGAGGTGACTCTTTATTTCCCTCCTCTGATCATCAATAATCAATAATCAATGATTGTGTGTGTTACAGTGTGTGTGTGTGTGTGTGTGTGTGTGTGTTACCAGCTGTTTGTAGTCGATCTGTTGTCTGATCAGTTTGTCTTCACTCAGTGAGTAACGAGCTTCTCCTGTGATGGCGTCGATGGGTCCTTTCTCCATCTGCTGCTTGATGGCGCAGTAGAGCATGAAGAGAGGCTCACCAGCACATTCCTAACACACACGCACGCACGCACACACGCACGCACAGAAGGTGTCATACATCAGTAACTGACTGATGACTGAACCTTAATCCATTTTAAAGACAGAAGGAAGGAAGGAAGGAAGGATGTTGAGGAGTTACCTTTAGGAAACGATGCAGCAGGAAGGTGAACCAGTTTGTCAACATCTTCTCAGCGACCGACTCTGTCCTGTAGATCAGAGGTCAAAGGTCAGTTCAGCACCGTCATATGATGATGTCATATGATGTCATAAATGAGGGCGGGGCACCGACCTCCTCAACAGCAGTTTGGGATGGTTCCTGTTCTCCAGGTTCTTCTCGATCAGGTCAGCGAGCAGCTGTTTCAATACAACGGTGGCATATTCCATACGACCCTGAACGCAACACCATCTCATCAGTTCACGTTTATGAACACTTATTATCTATCTTTGCTATTAGACAATAACTAGGCATCGATTCACATTTAATAACAAATCTATGAACCAGTTAACTAAAACAGGCATTTATTACACTAATTAACAATAATTCATTCATTAACGTTAACTAACAGACATGAGTGGTTAACATTAAATGTTCAAACTTTTTACTGGGAGTTATGAGCATTTGTTAACCAAACAGTAGAGGTTCATAAACATGTATTAAGTAGTTAGTAACAGATGTTAAAGGTCAGATAGAGGGGAGGCACCTGCAGAGCAGCCATCAGCAGCGAGGCCACATTCCCTCTGTCTCTCATTGAGAATGACCTTTGACCTTCCAGAGTGTGGATGAAGGTGAGCAGGAACATCTTGTTGTTCAGCAGTTGACTGAAGAGACGCAGAGCTTTTTCCACATTAGCTGGAGACTGAAACACAGAGTTTACTGTTGACCTCTGACCCCCTGAGGACACGTGTGACACCTGTGTGTGTGTGTGTGTGTGTGTGTTAAACGTACGTCCAGCTCCTTCAGGACCGGGTGTTCCTCGATACCCGGGAACATGACCCTCATGGTGTAGGTCCGATATTCCAGGAAGGGAATCTTGACTCCGTCCATGTCGTTGGTCAGTTCTTGGATGTCGGTCTGAAGCTCAGCAAACGCTGACACACACAAAACAAGGTAAACTCACACGTTTTCAACGGTATCAATAAATGGTTCCTGTTTCTATTAAACCTTTATTTTAACAACAAAGTGCTACAAATGTACAGTATGTGTTTATTATTTTGATCATTTCCTTTAAAGTCAGATGAACATTTTAAATAAGTCTGTTTTCTGTCGTTAATTTTGTGTACGTCACATGTGTTTGTTTCATTTGTTGCTATAAAAATGAATGATTAAACTTCTGCAGGTGAAATGTAACTTGGTAACATGTTGTGTCATGACTTGTCATTGATTAATCAGCTGATTGTACCCTCTTTGCACTCTAGCGCCACCCGGCTCTCCAAGTTGTCCATCTGCAGCTGCAGCCGTTTCAGAGTTCGGTCTGCGTCACGCGTCTTCCGCTTGTAGGCGATCAAAACGGCGATGATGGCGATGAGCAGGACGCCGCCGCCTGCTCCGATGCCAATGATGGCGGGAAGAGTCAGCGCGCTGTCCGAGTAGATGTGGAGCGTTCCCGGAGAATATTCCAGACCTCCCACCAGGATCTACAGAGAGAGAGAGAGAGAGTGTTGTCATGGCAACTGTGTGTAGCTGGTATTCCTTATGTTAGGGATGATGATAATGATAATAATGATGACAACAATAATAATAATAATAATGACAACAATAATAATAATAATAATAATGACAACAATAATAATAATAATAATGACAACAATAATAATAATAATAATAATGACAGCAATACTACTGTTAGGGATGATAATAATAATAATAATAATAATAATAATAATGACAGCAATACTACTGTTAGGGATGATAATAATAATAATAATAATAATAATAATAATAATAATGACAGCAATACTACTGTTAGGGATGATAATAATAATAATAATGACAGCAATACTACTGTTTGATATTGGGCGATAACTGGCTAAAGCCTCTGGGTCGAGGGCAGCTTTTTTCAGAAGGGCCTTAATAAGTGCAACTTTAAAGGCGTGGCTTACATATCCAGTTAATAAGGAAAGATTAATTTGGTTTAATTTTCAGGCTGTTGTGAACACAAAAGGTATTAACTTTACTGAAGAGCAACTCTTCAATAAAGTTCATATAAAAGTGAATATAACCTAAACCCCCCCCCCCCCACACACACACACACACAGTGTGTTGTCCTGTATTGATTTATTCTAATGATTTTTAATCATCTATAATTGATATTTGGTTGATTGATGTCAGACATCAGAGCAAGAGAGTCTCAGTGTGTGTCTCCCTCTGATGTGTCATATCAGACCAACTACCCAGAATTCCCTGCAGCTGTAAATAATGACTTTCACCTTTAAAGAGAACCCCCCCTCTTTCTGAGCTCATGGTACATTGAAATAAAATTCATGTCTTCACTTCATGCAATAAATAAATAAAAAGTATTTAATTAATGTAAAGTTACAATCAAATTTAGTCTAAACTGTTTCAACCACATATACATTAGTTAACAATTTAGACTCTTTACTTCTGTCTAGTTTAAGTTGTGTTTAAGTTGTGTTAAAACAGATAATATATTAAATATTAGAATATTCTTTAATATTATACACTTTGCCTTTTTTTATTATACACAATATTATACACTTTCTAACACGCTGAAATCAAGAATCAAGCTGATGTTTCAGTACAAACAGGTTTAAATCAACACTTCTTCCTGCACTTACCTGCCTTCTAATGGATCTTTAACGTGAGTCCACCTTCATTCTGTTGTTGTATTTAATATTTGTTTCTTGTGATGTGACGTTTCTTTTATTTAACCAATGAGATCTTATTTACAAGAGTGACCTGCCTAAGAGGTCAGGCCCACACGCCTTAATAAATATCACAAATACAACAGATTACAAACAACAAATTACAATAAAACCAAACAAGTTAAGAGTTAAAGACCAATGGATTTCAATGGAAAATCAACGTATTTCCATTGTCTGTCATTTAAGGTTGTTAGATTTTGGTGGGATCTTTTGGAGGAAAACAACAAGAAGTTTTGGTGGAGTAAAACACTTCAAATTAATTTACTTGAGTCATTTTGGGTTCAGTTTTCCAAACAGAGGTGGCAGCAAAACCTAATGCTCTTTTCCCCAGTTCAGTCCCAACATGTGCAACAGTCAAATGAAGGTTTGACTGAGGCTTGTCGTTCTCTGCAGAAAGACACACGAACCTTATAATGATTTATGAGTCCAGTGTGTAGATCTGTGTGTGAGGGGACAAAAACCAGGCACAGAGTCCAAGGACTGGAGACATTTGGCTGAAATACTCACAATGTTTATATGTGAATGATGGTCTGGACCCAAATTTCCCCTCGGGGAAAATAAAGGCACCTTTGACACAGAAAAATAAAAATAAAAAACTGCGACCCATTGGTGGGTCCAGACCCAGTGTTTGGAAACCACTGTTCTAAAGAACTTCAACTAAACTAAACCTCTTTTGACTTCAAACAGTCAAGATATTTATTTATTTATTCGCTTCACATTTCATCTGTTGAACCTTCTGTTCCTGTGCTTTAATATCAGCAGTCATGACTTTACTGTGTATCAGCCTCTCAGAGGGTCATGACCTGTTACCAGTGGGTGGCGCTGTCACTACACCTGAACACTGGCATGTATCTGCCTCAGCGTCTGAAATAATGTCACAATTCTAAACACTGAACGGACCAAAGACTTCATGCTGGTGTGTTAACATGTGAATTATTTAGTGACAGAAACAGAGCATTCACATCTTTGATGTTTTCTTAAGAGGCGGGGCTAAGGTACTCGCCATGACTCGCTGCTCTCCGGTCAAATCCGGCGAATCACAGAGCAGCTGGTTCTCTGACACAGTCAGCTGACACGGAGACTCTCCAATCAGAACCGTGTAGTTCAGACGGTTGTTACCGGCGGTGGGCGGGACCAGGTTCTTACCCTGAAACACACACACACACACAGTGTTAGACCACACCTCCTCGTCTTCATTTCTTCTTCCTCACTTCCTGTTTTCACTCTCACCTTCAGGATGATGGGTGACCCCGGCTTGACCTCCAGGATTCCAGAGCTTCCCAGGGGGTCAAAGGTCGGGTTGGGGTAGTGCACGAAGGGGGTGGAGTTTAGGACGAGCAGTGACGACACCTGGACAAGAACAGGAAGGAATCAAGAGTCGTTTCACACTTGACTTCCTTCCGAGTAATCTGATTACTTTACTGAGCACTTGCCTGGTCAAAGATGAAGCCAAACTCATCGGGGCGCAGCGCCCCCTCTGGTGGGTGGGGTTTACTGTAAACCAGTCCAGGAGCCAAACAGGTCATGGTGCTGTCGTTGACGATGGAGCACAACTGAACAGAGAACAGAGGCTCAACTACAACCAATCACCACACCCCCTCCACAGAGCCCCGCCCCCAGACCACGGGAGGTCATTAGTAACGTGTTCACATGAGAATGTTTCATGTGTTCACATGAGAATGTTTCATGTGTTCACATGAGAATGTTTCATGTGTTCACATGAGAATGTTTCATGTGTTCATCACATTCTTACGTTGCTAGTTTCCACTCCCCCGTACTTGGCTCGGATTTTTGGCTCCTGGATCGTCTGCAGGTTTGTTCCTGTTACTGTAATAAGTGTACTGCCACTGCACGCACACGTGCGCACACACACACACACACACACACACACAGGTTATAACTCAATACTTTTATTGATGATTGGTTATTGACAGATGGCTCTGGATTTACTTCAGGATGGTCCAGTTCGGTTCGATGCTGCTGATCGTCGGGTCTTCAGTGTAAATATATTTGGTCTCTAAACTCGTCACCTCAGCCCTGTCAATCATCAGGCGGATGGGGGCGGGGCCAGAGCCTGAGAGGGAGGCGGGAGTTATGCAGATTATTTCCCGATTGGTCCGTCTGAAACAGGAGGAGAGGGTTGTTTTACTTTGATACATACACGCATGCATTTAATGGTTAATGAGTTCATTCGTTAACGTCGAGGATCCACTGACTTGACGAACAAACACTCCTCCTTGTCAATGAAAACGCTGACACTGCTGCCGGCGTCCAGGTATCGGCCCATCACCTTTAATCTGGTTCCCCCAGAGACGGGACCCTTCTCCGGCCAAACGCTGGTGAAGATGGGGCTCTGTAACCAAGAAAGAGTGAACATCCCATCAGCTGATGAACCGCGGTCAGCGGCATCCCAAGAACACGCCAACACTAACCACAAAAGAGTACGTCTGCGTGGACAGAGTCCGATACTCGGCGCTGCAGACGCCGATACAGAGCTCGACGGGACCACCGGGAGAGTGAGGGAGGAGCGCTTCGGCCATGTCGCACACAATCCTGCACACACACACACACACACAGTCAGAGGACTCGCTCACGACATGCTGGCTAACATGCTAACATGCTAACACAGTCACTAACCTCTCAGCACTGACGTACTGTGAGGGAACGGGGTTACAGCGGACACCGGCCACCTGGACATGAGCGATCTCCTTCACCTGCAGACCCAGGTTCTCCCCCTCAATGGTCACCCGGGTCCCACCTTCACGAGGCCCCGTCAGTGGGTTGATCTGAGGGGGAGGAGCAAGTGTCACATGTGAGTGACAGTCGGGTGTCGTTTGAGTCGTGGTGAAGAAAGAAAGTGAGTGGAAAACTGGACAATGACAGGGATGTACACTAACCTTTTGTTAAGTGGCTAAAATGTCTTCAGAAAAGTTGAACTATCTCCATCTAACGATCAGCATTCTCACCTTGGTGATGCGTGGGTGGCTACAGCGCAGGTTGTGTCGACCGTGGTACATCCAGTTCTCTTCGGGGGCGGGGCAATGTTGTTGTAGCAGACACTTCCTGGTTTCTGTGCACCAGCCGCACTCGAACGCAACGGGAGCTTTGAGACACTGACCACAGCTGGAGCGCTGAGCCTCACACTTATACAGCAACGCTATCCAAACACACAGTCAACCAGGTAATCAGGTAACCAGTCAGAGTGACACAGTCAGTGAGTCAACCAATCACTGTACTGTGGGCGGAGCCAGTGTTACCTTTCATGGATGCGGGTTTGTCGATGAAGAAGTCTCCGTCCCAGACGATGGAAAAGTCCACAGGGAGGTCACCGACGTCATCACCTTCATACCAGTACTGCACACACACACACACGCACACGCACACGCACACGCACACGCACACACATACACACACACGCACGCACGCACACACACACACGCACACATGCACGCACACACACGCACGCACACACACACACGCACGCACACACACACACACACACACACACACGCACGCACACGCACACGCACGCACACACACACACACACACAAACACAATGAAGCTCTGAATCCATTCTGTTGTTTCTCTGACTGCTTTATGTTGGTTACCATGGAGACCTGAAGCCACCATGACAACCCTGCTGTGGTGTGTGTGTTTAAAAGACAGAGACTGACACACACACACACACACACAGAGCAACCAAAAGATCTTTTCTGCAGAACCTCAATAATGACCATATTCATAACTGTGTGTGTGTGTGCGATTACCACACAGCTGAAATATGTGGACGACCAAGAAGAGAGACGTGTGTGTGTGTCTAATGAGGATTTTCCGTTAAAAAAAGCCAGCTGAGTCTCTCTCTCACACACACACACATCTCTGATGTCCTGATGGTCCTGAATTCCACTTAAAACAAAACTAAAAATATATAGAGGAAGAACAGGAGCTGCTGGTCTACTGCTGCCTCGTGTGGTCACTGTGTGTCACTGCTGGTCTACTGCTGCCTCGTGTGGTCACTTTGTGTCACTGCTGGTCTACTGCTGCCTCGTGTGGTCACTTTGTGTCACTGCTGGTCTACTGCTGCCTCGTGTGGTCACTTTGTGTCACTGCTGGTCTACTGCTGCCTCGTGTGGTCACTTTGTGTCACTGCTGGTCTACTGCTGCCTCGTGTGGTCACTTTTTTCTCTATGGACTTTGGTGTGGGAGAGTGAGTGGTTTACAAACTTCACTTTCCTGTTGGAAAAGCCTGTCTAACAGTGAGATAAAGACGTGAACATGTTCTCAAGACACTGTAGAGTTAAACTGATGTAGATTTTATTTCAGAAGTGAATGTCTGTGTGTCAAGCTGGTTCTCCGCAGCAGGAGGCGCTCACTGGCTATCTATCAGCACCTTATGCCTTAAAACTAAAAAGCCAATCACATGACTGCGTTCAAGCCCAACAATCCATGGAGACAAAGAGTCCAGAGAGAAGAATGTGTGTGTGTGTGTGTGCATTTAATTAAGTTAGTATTCCCAAAGGCAACAGGCCATTTCAGTGTCTGAATATACATGTTTGAGTGTGTGTTACTCACTACTGTCACTGCAGTGTGTGTGTGTGTGTGTGTGTGTAGCTGGTCTTCCTCATGTTGTGGGGACCTAAATGTGTCTCCACACTCACATTATGGGGACTTGTCTTCCTTATGGGGACAAAAATCAAGTCCCCATAACGTAAATGACTCCATTTTAAGGTGAAGACATGTTTTAAAGTTAGGCTGAGGTTAGGGTTAGGTTAAGGTTAGGGTCAGGGTCAGGGTCAGGGTTAGGACACCAGTAATTATGGTTAAGGTTAGAGTAAGTCTGCAGGAAATGAATGGAAGTCAATGTGATGTCCTCTGAAGTCATGGAAACCAGTGTGTGTGTGTGTGTTTCTGCTAATTGAATCCCTGATGGACAGGTCAGACATGACATCTGACCTCTGACCGGTGAAGGTCCCAGGTCATCTGCCCCACACACACAGAAGAGTGGAGTGTGTTGTCAGAGTGATGATATCATCCGTGTGTGTGTGTGTGTGTGTGTGTTACTGTGACCACTAGGTGGTGCACTGACTCATCAGGTGACAGGAGTTTTACTCCAGTCCACTTGGTGGCAGTAACACTTCTCTCAGTATCCAAAAGTGTAGCAACTTTTGGATACGTCTTTATCTCACTGTTGGATGACTCTTCACAGACATGTCTTCTCTCAGTATCTAAACTACATAACTCACATAAACATGTTTTATGTTAATCGTGTTACCATGGTGACCATTACTATGACATTATCACAGAACTGATGATGTCATCCACTATTTAAATAAAATACTGTCACAAATAAGATCAAGACTCTCTGCTCCTCTCTGCTGCTCCCAAAAAGATAGTTTGGGAGCAGCAGTGCATGCTGGGTAGTGAGGCGTCTCACCGAGGTGTTCTGACACTGGATACAGGACGAGTTGAAGCGGACGGCAGGAATTCTTTGAACTTTGCCCTGGATGTTAAACACACATTCATAGTTCTTCTGACCCGACTGCGGCTGTGGCAGGTTACGAGCTCGCAACGTGATGGGACGAACCATCCCGGCCGGAACCAGGATGTCAGAGGTTGGGAGGATCTGAGGACAACCCTACAGAGACAGAGAGACAGAGAGAGACAGAGAGACAGGGAGACAATGTCTCAATATTCATCTATACTGAAAACACAAGCCAGCAGTTTTCAAAATAACACACACACACAAACACACACACACACACACACGTTTGTGCTTCTATCATAGTGAGGACCCTCATAGACATAATACATTCTCTAGTCCCTTACCCTAACCTAAACCATCACAACTAGATGCCTAACCCTAACCCTAACACCAGGTCTTAACCCTGAAAAAGCCCTTTAAAGAAGTGAGGACCAGACAAAATGTCCTCAGTCTGTCAAAATGTCCTCACTCTGTCAAATGTCCTCACTTTGTAGGGTTTATATGATTTTTGGTCCTCACTCTGCAGTAAGTACAAGAACACACACACACTGTCTCTCACTGAGGTGGAACCTTTATTAACGAGCGTCACCACGGTAATTAAATACCCCGTGAGTGACAGGAAGACCATTAACTCCACAGGAAGTGGATCAGAGCACAGTGGACACCAACATGACTCTGTGTGTGTCCACACTGTTTTTCACTTTAAAAATGCTCCTATTTTTTCTTAATGTGCGGTTAGTTCCACCTCTTTCACATTTTACTGCCGTTGCTATGGAAACAGGTTCTTCCTGTTGTTAAGCCCCGCCTCCAACAGAGGAAGTTGGCCTGGCAAACAGGGGATTTCCCACTGTGGCCACTGAGCTGCAACTGGACGTGAGACAGATGACTGACATCATGTTGTTACATCATCTGATGTCATTGTCTCTCATCATCTTCATCTTCATCATCTCTGTGGTGCTATGAATCCTGGGATTGGTTGATTCAGAAATGATTCACCTGTTGGATGGAAGGAGGAGGAGCCTGTGGAGTGGTACAGGATTCAAAAGAGGCGCGGCCTAAATAGAGACACAGCTGATGTCACAGATGATTCGGCAGTTGAGAAGGTGGTGAGTTCACTGTCTGTGATGACAGTGGGACATTTGAGTGCTGCTGATAATAACACTCTGTAAAATGTGAAGAGGAGACCTTTAATTTGAAGGAGTGAACAGGAAATGATGAAGTCCCTCCTCCTCCTCCTCTCATTAGTCTAACTACCTGGTAATTAACATTAATTACAATGATTGGATGCTTTCATGTCAGTTAAGTGGCTTTTCATCTTCCATTAACCAATTAACCAATCAAACGTTGTTACTATCAGTGAGTCGTCACGACAACGAGACGCCAACACACACACACACACACACACACGGCTCCGAGCTCGTCGGCGCCTCAGCTGATGAGATAACAAGCAAAGCCAGAGTGGATGGTCGTCATGGTTACAGTGACGCTGCTTCACACCAGCCTTGTTTTTAAAGTTACAGTAAATATTATGTGATATTATGTTCTATATTTACAGTTCTGACAGATTTAAGGCAGACGCTCTGGTAAAACAAGAATGTGCAAAGCATTGTGGGTATTTCTGCTGAGCTGTGAATCCATAACATCCAACATAACATGGTGAAGAACTCCGGTCTTCACAGAAGGTCATGTGTGTGTCCAGAGAGGTGTGTGATCAGGAGGTGGTGGTCTATCTTTGTGAGGACGTTTAGGCTGGTCCTCACAACTTTAACGGCCTTTTTGAGGATTGAGACTTGGTTTTAGGGTTGAATTAGAGTTAGGGTTAGGGAATGTATTATGTCTATGACGGTCCTCACAAAGAATACAAAACCAGTGTGTGTGTGTGCGTGTGTGTGCGTGCGTGTGTGTGCGTGTGTGTGTGTGTGTGCGTGTGTGTGTGTGTGCGTGTGCGTGTGTGTGTGCGTGCGTGTGTGTGCGTGTGTGTGTGTGTGTGCGTGTGTGTGTGTGTGCGTGCGTGTGCGTGCGTGCGTGTGTGCGTGCGTGTGCGTGTGTGTGTGCGTGCGTGTGCGTGCGTGTGTGTGTGTGTGCGTGTGTGTGTGTGTGCGTGCGTGTGCGTACCTCCATGTTGCTCACTCTTCCCTCCTGGAAGGAACAGTCCTGCAGGTTGTTGGTGCAGGTGTGACGATATTTACACCAGTGACACGGAAACACACTGCTAACACAGGAAGTACACCTGGGGGGCGGGGCGGGGGGGTAGAGAGGGAGGGGGAGAGGGGGAGGGGGGGTTGGAGAGGATTGTTCTAGTTGTTCCCTTGTCTCTTTTACACTGATGTTAAGACCTGCTAACATCAGCTGCTAATGTCAGCTAACAGGAGGAGAGGAGGAGAGAAGAGAAGGAGAGGAGAGAAGGAGGAGGAGAGAAGAGAAGGAGAGGAGAGGAGGAGAGGAGAGAAGGAGAGGAGAGAAGGAGGAGGAGAGAAGAGAAGAGAAGGAGAGGAGAGGAGGAGTGTCCAGACTTACGAGTCGAGCACAGAGCAGTTGTAGTAGATGAAGTTGGTGCTGATGAATTTCTGTTTGGTTTCTGTGGATCGAAGACTTAACTGAACCACACGCTGCTCACCTGCAATGACATCACACACCTCAGCCAATCAGCCGTCAGCATGAGACACCACTCACTGTGTGTGTGTGTGTGTGTGTGAGTCTCACCAGCGGTGTGTGTGTGTGTGGGCAGCTCCCTCAGTGACGGTGACACACACACCACCTGACCCTCCTCCATCACCTCCGCGCTGCTTTCACTCAGGTCCTCAAATACACAGGAGACGCCGCTGGTCAGAGCAGGGACATTCTGCACCCGGATGGTCAACTGCAGAGAGGTCAAAGGTCAGAGGCCGAGTCAATCACTCATTCATCAATCACTCAGACAGATGGTCTCATATTTCTTCCACCAGGGGGCGTCTGGCTGAGAACAAGAACAGACATAGCAGTTTGGGAAGATGGGGGCGGAGCCTCTGCGGGACAGAGCCTCTGAAGGGCGGAGCTTTGTGTGTGCGTGTGCATTCACACCTGCATCGGTGGTGAGGTGACTGACATGTTGCTCGGGGTAACAGTGATGTCGACACACTGATCCAGCTGGGTGTTAAAGTGTTGAGGCTCCTCCCATTTCTCACATGCTTCCTGTGTGGAACACCTGTGAGGAGAGGTCAAAGGTCAACACAAGCTAATTTTCTTTATGAATTGATGAAGAAATACTTCCAACTTTTTTTTAACATTGGATTGATTTTGTACATTTTTAAACTGATCTTTATTTTCTGCTAAACAAAACAACGTTTTAACTTTTTCTTTTTTTTCCTGTTACATTGAATAAAAGAAGGGACCTTTTTTAAACATGTTTTGTTGTTTTTGTTTAGTTATTCATAAAACAATTATGACACACTGCAAAACTACTTTTGTAATAATAAAAGAAACAATATTTTATGTTTATAATCAACAGTAAGATCATTGTGAAACAAAGAAACAGGCTGGATTGAAGAGCAGAATGTCCTCTTCTCATCATCATGTCCTTCAACACTCGGTTGAAGTACTCAGAAGCTCCATCACCAGGATCTTCATCCTCCTGGAGCTATCACCAGGTCACCAGGTCACCAAACATCGTGAGTCCCTCATCATCCATTCCAGACCAGACCATTTAAAACCAGACCATCTAAGACTTTGTCTCCTTCCAGATCTTCTTCTGAGACAGGGTCTGATGTTCCAATGATAATCCATTAATTTGCATTCTTCTTCTTCCCCTGCAGCAGCTGAGGTTTGACCTCACCAGGTGTTCAGCAGGATGGTGGTTCTGGTCATGAGCTCCTCATGTCTCCTCTAACACACTCACCTGTCTGACAATGATTCTGCGTGTTGTCTCTGCTACGTTCAGTTGCTGCTGTACTTAAGTGACTTTAGAGCCGCTGAATTGGAGACAGTCACCTGATTAACAAGTGGTCACCTGATTAACAAGTGGTCACCTGATGAACTAGTTAACAGAGCAGGTCATCTCAGTCCTCAGGGACACACTCCTTTAACTGGTATTTGGTGCCACTTATGTAACAGTGTAAGACAAGCCTTCATTCACTCACTCATCTGAAGCTAACATCACAACAGGTGACGTCACATCAGGTGACATCACACACGTGTGACATCACATCAGGTGACGTCACATCAGGTGACGTCACATCAGGTGACATCACATCAGGTGACGTCACATCAGGTGACATCACATCAGGTGACGTCACATCAGGTGACATCACATCAGGTGACGTCACAACAGGTGACGTCACATCAGGTGACATCACACACGTGTGACATCACATCAGGTGACATCACATCAGGTGACATCACATCAGGTGACATCACACACGTGTGC
>JAFBJR010002666.1:32537-35037 GCA_016785285.1 Brachirus orientalis
GGTGAAGAGGAGAAGGTGAACAGAAGGAGGAGGTGAACAGAAGGAGGAGAAGGAGGTGAAGAGGTGAAGAGGAGGAGAGGAAGAGGTGAAGAGGAGGAGGAGAACAAAAGGAGCAGGAGGAGGTGATGAGGTAAAGAGGAGGAGGAGAGAAGGAGGAGAGGAAGAAGAGGAGAAGAGGAGGAGGTGAACAGAAGGAGGAGGAGGAGGTGAAAAGAGGGAGGAGGTGAAGAGGAGGAGGAAGAGGTGAAGAGGTAAAGAGGAGGAGGAGAGAAGGAGGAGAGGAAGAAGAGGAGAAGAGGAGGAGGTGAACAGAAGGAGGAGAAGGAGGTGAAGAGGAGGAGGAGAACAAAAGGAAGAGGAGGTGAAGAGGAGGAGGAGAGAAGGGGGAGAGGAAGAAGAGGAGAAGAGGAGGAGGTGAACAGAAGGAGGAGAAGGAGGTGAACAGAAGGAGGTGAAGAGGCGAAGAGGAAGAGGTGAACAAAAGGAGGAGGAGGTGAAGAGGAGGAAGAGGAGGAGGAGAGAAGGGGGAGAGGAAGAAGAGGAGAAGAGGAGGAGGTGAACAGAAGGAGGATAGGGAGGTGAAGAGGAGGAGAGGAAGAGGTGAAGAGGAGAAGGTGAACAGAAGGAGGAGGTGAACAGAAGGAGGAGAAGGAGGTGAAGAGGTGAAGAGGAGGAGAGGAAGAGGTGAAGAGGTAAAGAGGAGGAGAAGAGAAGGAGAGGAAGAAGAGGAAGAGGAGGAGAGGAAGAGGTGAAGAGGAGGAGAGGAAGAAGAGGAAGAGGAGGAGAGGAAGAGGTAAAGAGGAGGAGAAGAGAAGGAGGAGAGGAAGAAGAGGAAGAGGTAAAGAGGAGGAGAAGAGAAGGAGGAGAGGAAGAAGAGGAAGAGGAGGAGGTGAACAGAAGGAGGAGAAGGAGGTGAAGAGGAGGAGAAGAGAAGGAGGAGAGGAAGAAGAGGAAGAGGAGGAGAGGAAGAGGTGAAGAGGAGGAGAAGAGAAGGAGGAGAGGAAGAAGAGGAAGAGGAGGAGGTGAACAGAAGGAGGAGAAGGAGGTGAAGAGGAGGAGAAGAGAAGGAGGAGAGGAAGAAGAGGAAGAGGAGGAGGTGTAGTTAAAACAACAGTAAACTTGGATCACTGACAGATTAGTTATGGTTAGCTTAGCTTAGCCTAACTCTGATGCTAACACTGATGCAAAACTCCCTTTGAAAATCAACCCGTTTAGTTTTTCTTATACTTCCTGTCGAAAACACAGAGAATAAAAGAAAAGACAATGACTTTTCCTCCACATGTTTGATGTCTGTGAAAATTCTGCCTCAACCACAAATTTATTTAGTGTAAGAAAACATTTTGATTTTGAGCGTAAACATGTTTTTGCAGCTTTGAGTCAGAAGGTTGGTGTGAGCTGGTTTTTCTGCTGCAGTGTCCTACTTTACCATCTACTCCCTCTCTGCTGCTGCTGAGTGTGTGTGTGTGTGTGTGTGTGTGTGTGTGTGTGTGTGTGTGTGTGTGTGGTGAGTCAGATCTCCTGCCTCCCTCAGCCCCTCCCCCTCCTGTTTTATCAGCTTCTTAATGAGCAAATTAACAGACAGACAGAAGTAAGAACTAAACGTCTTCCTTCATCCTTCACTACACTTTCATTTATGTTTTTTATGACAAGATTTAACCCCCCTC
Organism: Brachirus orientalis; assembly: GCA_016785285.1. Lineage (NCBI taxonomy): Eukaryota > Metazoa > Chordata > Actinopteri > Pleuronectiformes > Soleidae > Brachirus > Brachirus orientalis. The sequence goes on from JAFBJR010002666.1 coordinate 34,202, forward strand.
CATCTTCAGCCTGATCATGTCACATCTCCACATCAACAGGGCGTGTGTGGTTGAAGAAATTACCTCTGACCTTTGACTTCAGACTCCTGGCTGGTTTTCTAATTGTCTGTGATTTGTCCTGTGCACACACACATGCACCTCTGTCTTTGACATGTGACCCTTGACCCTACATTAGTTCCCAGTTGAATTTCATGCACAAATTCATTTAATTCTAATGGAGGTTCTGAATGAGATTCTTCTAACAAACACAACAACCTCTGTTCATAGGAACAGACTCACCAGGGTAAAATCAGCACATTTCTAATGGAGGTTCTGAATGAGATTCTTCTAACAAACACAACAACCTCTGTTCATAGGAACAGACTCACCAGGGTAAAATCAGCACATTTCTAATGGAGGTTCAGGGTGAGATTTTAACAAAACAAAACAAGCATATATATTATCCATATAATAACATAACACTAGATAAAACAGTTCAGCTCTTCTTCACCATGATGCTCAGACAATGATTTAACACAATGTCCTTAAGTAAAGTGTATCATCAATAACATCAGGGTTTTCATTATACATGATTATGAATTAGTCTTTTGATTAATGTCACTGAGAAAAGTCAAAAACAAAGACTTTTCATAAGTGACTGAGTACAACTGATTTACTATCACACACACACACACACAGACACGCACGCTTTAGGTATTATGTGACATTGGAATTACAGGCAGCTGGATGTAGGCCTCTCTCTGTGTTTAAGACTGATCACACACACGCACACACGCGTTTGTGCTTCTATCATAGTGAGGACCCTCATAGACATAATACATTCTCTAGCCTCTGAC
>JAFBJR010002666.1:40037-43724 GCA_016785285.1 Brachirus orientalis
ACTCTAAGGCTCCTCATAGAAAAGTCAGAAAAGGAAGACAAACAGATGGAGACAATTAAAAAACAGAGGAGAGAGAACGTCACCCAGTGATGCATTATCATTTTCTTAATCTTTTATTTCCGCTACTACATTTCCTTAAAGTTGTCATGTGTTTCTTTAGACGGAAGCGTTTCTTTTCACTCAAGAGGTCGTAGCCAACCTGCCTTTTAAGAATATTGACCGATCTGATGAATTTTTCTGTGTCCTTAAAATAGTCCTCCACTTTGACAGATTTTTTGAAAGTTTCATCAAGAAAAAAGTTAATCTCATCTAAAGAATACAGGTCCATGCTTGGGCCAGTGGACTCGGAGACTGATGTGTGATCTGAGTCATAATCATTGTCCATTTCCTCTCTTGAGCATGAGGCTTGGCTGTTGTACAGCGAGCTTTCATCTCTAAAGGTCTCTACATTTTCATCGTGACTCTTGGCCACATTGTTGCTTAGTACAAACTGGGAAAGAGTCTCCTCAGCAGCAGACTCCTCACCTACAGTCTCACTCATTTCATTATCCACAAGCGCACAGTTAACATCGTGAGGGGGAGGTACCCCCTCCTCGCCACGGTCGCCGACCCCAGGCAAACCCGCACCAGGCACGCCGGCCGCGGGCGCACCCGCCGCCGCACCGACCGCGGGCGCACCGAACGACGACACGCCATCCGCGGACGCACCAGAACCGGATAGCCAACCTGCCTTTTAAGAATATTGACCGATCTGATGAATTTTTCTGTGTCCTTAAAATAGTCCTCCACTTTGACAGATTTTTTGAAAGTTTCGTCAAGAAAAAAGTTAATCTCATCTAAAGAATACAGGTCCATGCTTGGGCCAGTGGACTCGGAGACTGATGTGTGATCTGAGTCATAATCATTGTCCATTTCCTCTCTTGAGCATGAGGCTTGGCTGTTGTACAGCGAGCTTTCATCTCTAAAGGTCTCTACATTTTCATCGTGACTCTTGGCCACATTGTTGCTTAGTACAAACTGGGAAAGAGTCTCCTCAGCAGCAGACTCCTCACCTACAGTCTCACTCATTTCATTATCCACAAGCGCACAGTTAACATCGTGAGGGGGAGGTACCCCCTCCTCGCCACGGTCGCCGACCCCAGGCAAACCCGCACCAGGCACGCCGGCCGCGGGCGCACCCGCCGCCGCACCGACCGCGGGCGCACCGAACGACGACACGCCATCCGCGGACGGGCCAGGCCCGGACGCATCCGCCGCGGGAGCGGAGGCGCCCGCGTCCCCACCCCGCTTCCTGTGAGGACACGCTAGGCGTTTATGTCCCACGTCACCGCATTCAAAACATTTCATCAGCCCTGAACTCGCATACACCATATAAGAAGAATCTTCAAATTTAACCCGAAACGACACGTCTAGAGTGGGCGAGTCCAAAAACATGAACACCTGTCTCCTCAGAGACTGGACGTGCTTCAGTTTGGGGTCTTTACACCCCAAACTCACGATCCTAAACCCGCTGGCAAACTTTCCGAAACGGCGCAGCTCTCGCTCAATTGATTCATTAGGAATGAAAGGGGGAACACCGGACACAGTGATCCGCGTCGAGGGAGCTGTTAGCGGGGAAACCTGCACGAACAGGTCCCCGATGAACACACCGCTCTCAACCAGGTGATTAACCATGGCCTCGCTTCTCAGGAACACGACGACAGCCTTGTTCATGCGCGAGGCATACGATATGTTGTCGTGTCCCACCTGCTCACCTGCAGCCAGAAGGACATCCTCCACGGTGACCGAACCATCCGGCGGTACTATGCGTACACCATGCCGGATGGTCGGAGGCGGCGTCTCGGACGCCATGCCTCTTTGCGACACCGCTCGACACTCAAACACAAACAAAGAAACTCTCTTACCTGATAAGGACAGGAGGACAGGAGAGGAGAGGACAGGACAGGGCAGGACAGGAGAGGAAAATAGGACAGGAGAGGACAGGACAGGAGAGGAGAGGACAGGACAGAGGTGTCCTGTCCTCTCACACACACACACACAGACTGTCACTTGATCTGACAGTAAATCTGCTCACATGTGTGCATAATCACATTACATGTGTGTACAGTACAGTTCCAGGAACATGACTCAGCTCCATATCAGAAACACACGTATGTTTACAGCCTGTAAAAGTATCATGGTGGTTGTTTGGACAGAAAGTTGAGAAGGAAAACATTCACACCTGATATTAACATCCATCCTCACTGATCTGATTACATGTGAACAAACAGAAATAATAATAATTATTACTGTCACCTTATCTGTGGCTCCATCTTAATCTAATTTAATCCACAGCAGTGTGTGAAGTATTTGCTGGGCCTTCTTACACCACTGTATTTTCACGTTGGTGATAATGTTGTTACTTCAGAACTCAGGATTTTCTCAGCTGGTTCTTGGTGTAGACGGTTAGAGAGCCTGAGTGCTGGTTTCATACGTGCATGCTCAGGAATGTGGCCATGTTGTCAAACTGTGATGATAATCTGAGGACGCACCGTGAGGGTCAGAGCTGGATTGACTGTGTCACACAGCAGGGATGTTAATCCCAGGTGTGAACAGGTCAAGAGTGGAGGACCAAAGTGGACCTTTGAGTGGACACTTGTGTTTACTTGGTTGACTGACTCTGGCAGCAGGAGGAGGAGGATGATGATGATGATGATGATGATGAGGAGGAAACTCTGGCTTAACTCCTCTGTGCTGTTTCCCACCAACTGTATTCACTGAAAGAATTAGTTTTCAGGAGGTGATACAGTTCATTTCATCATTAGCTTTGAGCCAAGTGAACTACATTTTAATTTATGTGACTTTAAATGTCTTGTTTAGTGAAATTAATCAGTTTGACTTGAAACTGAGCTTTAGAAAACAGAAGAATGTCTTTTTTAAGTTACAGAGGAAAAGTAGTTTATGTGTGTGTGGTGGGTGACGTTTACTCTTTCATCTTCTGTTCTCTTGCTTATTTTCTCCCTCCTCTGAATAGTGATATGCTGTCCACTCCATTCTTCTGACTTGGTTTGTTTGTTTGTTTACTTCTCTCTCTGTGGATGTGTGAGGCAAACTAAATACACTCTACATAGAAATAAACAAAACAAAAAAGGATGGCTTGATATTCAGCATCATTAATTCCAGGCTACTGTTAACTAGAGAGAAGTGACTCTAACAACTGAAAATATGAATTAAAACCAGAGTGATAATTACCTCTCAGTCCCAGTTCGTGGTAAATTGTTTAATTAGTTAGCCAGTAAAAGAGACCTGATGGAAATGACATTTTCAAATAATTACCCTTTTGCTTTTTCGTACAATTAACATTCGTTATGTGTGTTTGAATATTTTTTTCCACTAACAGTTTGCAAAGTAAATTTAGTTTCTGTTCAGGTTTTAATAGGAACATTATTTCCCCAACTCGACAATGTCTGAACTGCTGAATTATTTATTTCATAATTGATGATCACATTATCCATAAATCAGAACCCAATTTATTTGAAGAAAATAAGAAAAAAGAATGTGTGCAAGAAAAACTGTGAGGAATTACTTTTTATAGTTAATTGAGTTGTCGTTTATTAGCACCGTAACACATTAGTTCAGTGTTAAACAGCATGTTTTCCCCTTGGGAAGCTGTTTGAGGAGGAGAAACTGTTTCTGTCTGTGGTTTAG
>JAFBJR010002676.1:0-213416 GCA_016785285.1 Brachirus orientalis
AATCTGGTTGTTTTAGCCAAGATTATGCTACAATATATTTTCCCCAACTGTATTTAAGTTCCCTGTTGAGGGCCAGCCTTCACTTTTGTAAATTTCTGTTTTATTCCCATAAATTCCTGTTAATTCCCATAAATAAATTCCCAGAATTTTGCAACCCCAGTCTGCAGACGGATCCATGTTTCTGCACATGGATCCATGTTTCTACAGAATCCATGTTTCTGCACACGGATCCATGTTTCCGCAGAATCCATGTTTCTGCACACGGATCCATGTTTCTGCAGAATCCATGTTTCCGCAGAATCCATGTTTCTGCACACGGATCCATGTTTCTGCACACGGATCCATGTTTCTGCACACAGATCCATGTTTCTGCACACAGATCCATGTTTCTGCACACGGATCCATGTTTCTGCAGACGGATCCATGTTTCTGCACAGCACTCCACTCTCACAAACTACTTCTTTGCAGTTGCAGTGAAAATTGGTTTGTTTATATTTCCGCCAGTGGAGCCGTTTCCTGTTCCTGGAACAAGATGAAGAAGAGTAAAACGGAGAAGAGCGACTGCACGGAAACGCCGGCACCTTCGACTGGAGATGATATTTTGACACTTTCTTGAAGACAGAAGACTTTTAGTCAGAAAGAAGAGGCTGAAGAACAAAAAAGCTCGAGTTAAATGAAGGAGGGGAGAAGAAATCCCTATAGGAACTTTATTTTTTTACTCTTTTTATTTGGCACTGCTTTGTTCGCATCATCACTGTGTCATTTAAAAGTATTTTCCACAAAAATCTTCTGTGTGGAGCTGAGAAACTGAGAAGTCACTCCTGGACCACATTCTGCTGGAAAACACATCAAACTCCACGGAAACAGACCTTGAAGCTGCAGTTTAGTCAAACGTTTACTTGAAACTGACAAATGACTCAAGAACCCAGTTAATACTATCGTCAAACTGAAGTGTCCTGAATCGGGAGAAGCATTTTAAAATTTAGGGCTGCGACTAATAATTATTTTCAGAACCGATTAATCAGTTAACTGTTTTCAGTTAACTGATTAATTTATTAATTAGTTTAATTAATGAGTTATTTTGTCCCTAAAATGTTTCTCAAGTTCAGTTTTAATGATTTCTTTGTTCTGTGAAGCAAAGAAACCAGAAAATATTCACATTTAAGAAGCTGAGAAAAAATCAGGGCCGACGTCACTTCCAGTTCTGATGTAAATACAAATTCAACACTAGAGGGCAGCGTTTTAGCTATGTACCTGTGTAATGCTGATGCTAATTGATATTTTTCTTGATACTTTTCTATATTTTAATGCCACACTGTTGTGGATAACTGAAGAGTGGGCTTCTTAGGGTACATTCCAGAAAACCTCACGTTACCCGAGTTTGGTTTCCAAGATGGCTGCCATCGTACAAACACTGCGTTGCTTTTACTTCTGTCGTCGTCTTTGTTTCACAGTAAATCAGTCAAACCCAGAACGTTGTTACATTTGTAATGGCAGACATGTTGCCACAGGTAGAGCGCTGTTATCCACTGGTGTTGCTAACATAACTAGCCTGAGTACGTTTGGGTTTCCGACTGTATGTAATTGAAGCGCAGCATGACTTCACCACTGGAGGGCGCACTCTTCTGTTCAAACCAATGAATTCCATTGCGGTGAAATGTTACAAATGTTTGACCTAATTTATTTATTTTATTTTTTTGTATACTGAAAACGAGTTCACATTCTTATGGGTGATGTCACAACCTCGTGCTTGGTTTGAATAAAAGTGAAATAATTATCCATATTGTTGATACAGTATATCGTCCAGGTATCACTTTAATACCGGTTCTCAAATGAAGGGAAAATAGTTTGACTTCTGTGGAAATGTCAGATTTCTGAAGGTCTGAATTAAGGGAAAATAGTCAAACTTTTCAAAAGTTCTGAATTAAGGGAAAATAGTCAAACTTTTCAAGGAGAAAAAGTTAGATTTTGGAGTAAAAGGTCTGAATTAAGGGAAAATAGTCAAACTTTTCAAGGAGAAAAAGTCAGATTTTGGAGTAAAAGTTCTGAATTAAGGGAAAATAGTCAAACTTTTCAAGGAGAAAAAGTCAGATTTTGGAGTAAAAGGTCTGAATTAAGGGAAAATCTCAGATTTCTGAGGGAAAATGGGCTTTTTTGGAGGAAAAAGTCAAAAAGTCTGATTTAAGCGAAGTCAGACTTTTGAGGGAGAAACAGTCAAGTACAGTATATTGCCCACACACAGCTACAAATTTCAGACCTCTATGTCTTTGTCATGTCTCTGTGGCGCAATCCGGTTAGCGCGTTCGGCTGTTAACCGAAAGGTTGGTGGTTCGATCCCACCCAGGGACGATGATGTGATTTTTCTCCATCATGAGACTATTAATGTGATTTGTATGTTGTAATAAAAATATAAAATTGTCTGAATAAACCTCTTGGATTAACTCCGAAAAGTTCAGTTAACTACTGAAGACACTGGATCAATGTTGTCACACAACAAAAGATCTACAAGGCTCCTCTTATGGTTACCAATAATCATATGTCAATTCAACAGTGCAAAATTAATATAATTATAATAAAATTGTCATTAGTTAAATCAGGGAACTGAACTTGTCTGAGTTAATACAAGAGTCTTATTCAGTCAATTTCAAACTTTTATTACAACTCACACATTATCAGCTTCATTGCAGAGAAAAGTCACACGATCGTCCCTGGGTGGGCTCGAACCACCAACCTTTCGGTTAACAGCCGAACGCGCTAACCGGATTGCGCCACAGAGACACTATATAAAGATATGGGAATTTGAAATTTGTGTGTAGCTGGTCTTCCTCATGTTGTGGAGACCTAAATGTGTCTCCACACTCACATTATGGGGACTTGTCTTCCTTATGGGGACCTAAATGTGTCTCCACACTCACATTATGGGGACTTGTCTTCCTTATGGGGACCTAAATGTGTCTCCACACTCTCATTATGGGGACTTGTCTTCCTTATGGGGACAGAAATGTGTCTCCACACTCACATTATGGGGACTTGTCTTCCTTATGGGGACAAAAATCAAGTCTTCATACTGTAAATGACTGCATTTTAAAGACATGTTGTGTGGTTAAGTTAAGGTTAAGGTTGTGCTGAGGTTAAAAGTTAAGGTTAGGCAGGTAATAGTTATGGTTAAGGTTAGAGTGTCTCCAAGAACATAGGTTTAGATTGAGGTTAGGGTTAGGGTCTAAGGAACGTTTTATGTCTCTGTGGCGCAATCCGGTTAGCGCGTTTGGCTGTTAACCGAACGGTTGGTGGTTTGATCCCACCCAGGGATGAGCATGTGATTTTCTCCATCATGAGTCTGTTAATGTTATTTGTAACTTATAATAAAAATATAAAATTGAATAAACCTCTTGGATTAACTCAGAAAAGTTCACTTAACTACTGAAGACACTGGATCAATGTTGTCACACAACAAAATATCTATAAGGAGCTTCTTCATCCATTGATGGTTACCAATAATAATTATCATCAATAATCATGTCAATTCAACAATGCAAAATTATTATAATTATAATAAAATAAGAATTTAAACACTAATACAAAATAGGTGGAGAGAAATAAAGTTAGGTGTTCTCCTCATGTGCTTCTTGTTTGTGTTAAAGTTCTTATTTTAATATATTTATATTAATTTTACATACAATATTTTGGTAACAGTCATTAGTTAAATCAGGGAACTGAACTTGTCTGAGTTAATACAAGAGTCTTATTCCATCAATTTCAAACTTTTATTACAACTCACACATTATCAGCTTCATAACAGAGAAAAGTCACACGATCGTCCCTGGGTGGGCTCGAACCACCAACCTTTCGGTTAACAGCCGAACGCGCTAACCGGATTGCGCCACAGAGACACGATGTAAAGGTATAGAGGACTGAAATTTCATCCTGTGTGTGTTTGTGTAGCTGTGTGTGCGCAATATACTGTATCTGACTGTTTCTACCTCAAAAGTCTGACTTCGCTTAAATCAGATTTTTGACTTTTTCCTCCAAAAAAGCCAATTTTCCCTCAGAAATCTGACTATTTCCCTTAATTCAGACCTTTTACTCCAAAATCTGACTTTTTCTCCTTGAAAAGTTTGACTATTTTCCCTTAATTCAGACCTTTTTCACGCGATATAAAGATATGGAGGACTGAAATTTGTGTGTGGCTGGTCTTCCTCATGTTGTGGGGACCTAAATGTGTCTCCACACTCACATTATGGGGACTTGTCTTCCTTATGGGGACAAAAATCAAGTCCCCATAACGTAAATGACTCCATTTTAAGGTGAAGACATGTTTTAAAGTTAGGCTGAGGTTAGGGTTAAGTTAAGGTTAGGGTCCGGGTTAGGGTTAGGACACTAGTAGTTATGGTTAAGGTTAGAGTAAGTCTGCAGGAAATGAATGGAAGTCGATGTAAATGTCCTCTGTAGTCATGGAAACCTGTGTGTGTGCGTGTGTGTTCTTTGGAGCTGCAGGTCATACGTGTGTGTTTCTGCAGTGACAGAGATAATTCTGTGTCTTAAAGCCTGTCGTAGCCTCATCCAGCAGCTGCTGGGTTTGGTCAGATCTTTGGGCCAAACATATCATTCAGAGTTAAATTAATCTGTCTATTATTTCTTTGATTGATCAGTTACTCGTTTTGTTCATAAAATGTCCGAAAATAATAATGTTCTCAAATGTCTTGTTTTGTCCGCAAACCAAATTGATTCAGTTTGAATGATTTCTTTGTTATATGAAGCAAAGAAAACAGTAAATATTCCCATTTAAGAAGCTGAAAAATCACAGAAACTGGTTTTAATTGTTAAAAAAAAAATCCAAAAACCAATTAATCATCATTATTTCCAGGCTTGGGAAACAATTTTTATGGACCAAATTACTAATCAGTGAATGGAGATAATGATCAACAGATTAATAACAGCCTAAAAAAAAAAAATATTGCGATATATGGATATTGAATGATATATCGTGATAAGATTTTTTTCCCCTTATCCGTCTCCCATGACGCTTTGTGTGAATTATTGAGACTTACGCAGAGACAGGAATGGGAAAATGGTTAGAAAATATCACAGAAGAGTTTATGAAATGTTCTCAGTTTAAAACAGTGAAATTAGGGCACAGTTGGAGTTTCCTCGCGGCTGCTGTTTGAAGTTTTCGTGGTGAAGCTGCTGCAGGGAAGAAGATTTAATGGTCTGCGTGTTTGTGCTGCGCCAGTGAAGCACACGGAGAAACGCGAGCAGAGGAAAATGTGTCACATTTGTACCTGAGGAAATGAGCTGGAGGCTCGGCGGCACAAAGACAGGTGGAGGGAGGAAGCAGCAGCAGCAGCAGCAGCAGCAGCAGCAGCAGCAGCAGCAGGACCGTCACTGCACAAACCTCTTTTGTTCTGCGCATGTGCAAACCTCTAATGAATGAAGACTTAAAATGAAACTTAAAATAACATAAAAACTGGTATTTAATTTCATAGAGTAAACTGAAGGAATGGAAGAAATAAAAAAAGGTATTTTATTTTGTAACAATGATTACAAAATCAACTCCAAGCAATGACTTTAGTAATTTAAAAATTTCCTGTATCCAGATGGCATTTCGGATCAGCACCAAAATCCAGTCATCTCCTCCTTGTCCCATTACACACCTTTCCTGAAAAATTCATCAAAATCCATTTATAACTTTTTGAGTTATTTTGCTAACAGACAGACAGACAAACCAACACTGGCGAAAACATAACCTCATTGGCCGAGGTTATTTTATTTTGTAGGAATAACTAAAAAAATGAAAGATAACATAAAATATGTACTTTATTTTGTTGGAATAACAAATGAAACAACATTAAAATGTGCATTTTATTTTGTAGGAAAAACCAAAAAGAAAATGAAAGATAGCATAAAAACATTTCTTTTATCTCATAGATATAACTACTAAAACATAAAACGTAGATTTTGTTTTATAGGAACAACTACTAAAAACGTAATATAACATAATTTTAATTATAATCCCTGAACCTGGTGTAAATTGTTACGACAGGAAGTTGTCACTTTGCACGTGTGCAGAACAAATTCTGTTTCCAGCACAGATCAGGTAAAGAAAGTCTGGACTCGCAGGCTTCAGAACCAGGTCGAGAGAAATGAATCGAATTTAAATTTTTATTCACCGTCTACAAAAACACCAGCCGTGTTGTTGTTCTTCAGCGTGTTCTGTTCTTTCCTCCGAGTCGTCCTGATAAAGAAATGAGCCGCTTCAATCACGGAGGATTTTCCTCTTTTCTCCATTATGAATACAAAGTGATGAGCGAGCGGTTGTTTTAGCAGAGCGGAGAAAGAAAACACAGCTTTGACCTCAACAAACACAAACAGGAGAAAGTCTAATTTTCACACTGAGAGTTGAGACACAGTATTTTTTTACAGATTTTGGTCCAAAAGTGATAATTTAAGTTCTATAAATGTGGTGATTCAGGAAACAGTTTCCTTAAATCATCAGTCAGACACTGAAGCCTTTTGAATTTCTTACTTATGTAAGTAAATTCAAACTCTGCCGCTGTAAAAGGATTCACTTATTTGCTTATTTTTGCTTTTTAAGATGTGTTTTTTAATTAATACTTATTATGTGGGACGTTTTTTGACAACAAAGAAACTGTGATTGATTGGTTACATTCCCAGAACTAAATCATACTTCAGTCAGCAGAACCTATATACTTTTGAGGGGAAATAAAAGTCAGAATATAGAGGAAATTGTTTGACTTCTGTGGGAAAAGTCAGATTTTGAAGAAAAAAAGTCTTAATTAAGGGAAAATAGTCAGACTTTTAAGGAGAAAAAGTCAGATTTCTGATGAAAAAGTCGGAATTCAGAGGAAATAGCATGACTTCTGTGGGGAAAAGTCAGATTTTTGAGGAAAAAAAAAATCAGAATTATGGAAAATAGTCAGACTTTTAAGGAGAAAAAGTCAGATTTCTGATGAAGAATGTCAGAATTCAGAGGAAATAGCTTGACTTCTGTGGGGAAAAGTCAGATTTTGAAGGAAAACAAATCTGAATTATGGAAAATAGTCAGACTTCTGGGGAAAAAAAATGGATTTTGTAGAAAAGAAATCTGAATTATGGAAAATAGTCAGACTTTTACGGAGAAAAAGTCAGATTTCTGATGAAAAAAGTCAGAATTCAGAGGAAATAGCTTAACTTCTGTGGGGAAAAGTCAGATTTTGAAGGAAAACAAATCTGAATTATGGAAAATAGTCAGACTTCTGTGGAAAAAAACGGATTTTGTAGAAAAGAAATCTGAATTATGGAAAATAGTCAGACTTTTAAGGAGAAAAAGTCAGATTTCTGATGAAAAACGTCGGAATTCAGAGGAAATAGCTTAACTTCTGTGGGGAAAAGTCAGATTTTGAAGGAAAACAAATCTGAATTATGGAAAATAGTCAGACTTCTGTGGGGAAAAGTCAGATTTTGAAGGAAAACAAATCTGAATTATGGAAAATAGTCAGACTTTTACGGAGAAAAAGTCAGATTTCTGATGAAAAACGTCGGAATTCAGAGGAAATAGCTTGACTTCTGTGGGGAAAAGTCAGATTTTGAAGGAAAACAAATCTGAATTATGGAAAATAGTCAGACTTCTGTGGAAAAAACGGACTTTGGAGAAAAGAAATCTGAATTATGGAAAATAGTCAGGCTTTGGAGGGAGGAAAAAGTCCGATTTCTGACGAAGAATGTCAGAATTCAGAGGAAATAGCTTGACTTCTGTGGGGAAAAGTCAGATTTTGAAGGAAAACAAATCTGAATTATGGAAAATAGTCAGGCTTTGGAGGGAGGAAAAAGTCCGATTTCTGACAAAGAATGTCAGAATTAAGGGAAAATAGACTTTTGAGGGAGGAAAGACGTGAGAATTCTCTGCTCTGCTGCTGTATACACAGTCCAGTCTGTTTACATCTTCTTCACAGTGAACCTTTTACCTGCAGTAAAATAAATAAAAACAGAGTTTGACTTGACAAATCAGCAGTTTGGTCGTAAACAGCTTTCAGCGGCGACCCGTGGGACTGATGCTGCTTGTTTTCTTGATAAAATAGAGCCTCGCGTTGCTAATGTGACTCTGTGTATAAATATTGACGTATCTGTCAGCGTGTTTAATCCTCGCTGGAGACTCTCTGAGCCTGCAGGGCCTCCTCTTCCTCCATCTCACCACGCCATCAGTATTTTCTGGATAAACACGGCTGAGTGTGTGTGTGTGTGTGTGTGTGGTTTGTGTCAGTGGGAAACAAATTGTTCCAACCAAAGTGACAGTGAATAGATGCTGTTTCATAATTCGGATTCTCTGTCACGACAGCAGAAATCTCTGGGATGGTTAGGATTTAATTATTCAAACTCTTAAATTGTTGTTGTTGTTGTTATTATGCTGAGAGTTTTGGTGTTTACCAATATTTTGGTTTCTGTTGACACCGTTTTAGAAAGCTTGTTTCTAAAATGGTGGCCCCTGATCTTTTCTCAGAAGATTTAAATGATAATTGAAACATTTAAATTCAAGCATTCTGTGTTTTCACTGAAGTTCACCTGATAATCCAAGATATTTTAACTGTTCTGCAGTTTGTACAAGTTGAAAATAATATCAACTCTTTAGTCTTTGACACATTTATTTATGGTTGACTGCTCCGACATGATGGTCGGAAAATAATAATGTAATAATAAGTGTATTTTAAGATCATGTAATCCAGATCATTAAGGGTAGAGTATATTTTAGGGTGCATTCACTCTTTGAAAAGATTCCACATATGTCTCCTATATCAGGATATAGACTAATAATAAACAGAAGTATTGATGATATACAACCCCAATTCTAAAAAAAAAGCTGAATGCAAACTAAGACATTTTACCATTTCATGAAAAATAATAGCTCATTTTGAGTTTGATGGCAGCAATACATCTCAAAAAAGTTGGAACAGAGGAAACAAGAGGCTGGAAAAGTAAATGAAACCGATTTAACAACAACTGGAGGAGCATTTGACAACTAATTAGGTTAATTAGAAACAGGTCAGTAACATGACTGACTATAAAAGGAGGATTTCTGTAAAGATGGACAGAGGTTCACCAATCTGAGAAAAGCTGTCTCTGAAAATTGTGGAGCAATTACAGACAAATGTTCCTCAACGTAAAACTGTGAAGACTTTGAGGATTCGCCATCTATAGTATAAAATATCATCAAAAGATTCAGAGAATCAGGAGCAATCTCTGTGCACAAGGGACAAGGTCAAAGGTCAAACTTGGCCACTGGTGATCTTTTGTCCCCGAGGCAGCACTGCATTAAAAACAGACATGGTTCTCTACTGGAAATCACTGCATGGGCTCAGGAACACTTCCAGAAATCACAAACCACAAACGTTAGTTAAAGCTGGATCATGTAAAGAAGACTTTATACATTGTTAATGTGGTAAATGACTCTTGTAGCTGCAAACGTCTGGTTTTTAATGCAATATCTACATAGGTGTATAGAGGCCCATTTCCAGCAACCATCACTCCAGTGTTCTAATGGTACATTGAGTTTGCTAATTGCGTTACAAGGCTAATGGATGAATAGAAAACCCTTGTGCAATGATGTTAGCACAGCTGAAAACAGTTTAGCTGCTTAGAGAAGCTATAAAAGTGACCTTCCTTTGAGCTAGTTGAGTATCCGGAGCATCACATTTGTGGGTTCCATCTAACCTCGTCAATGTCTCGACTATATTTTCTATTCATTTTGCAACTCGTTTGATGAATAAAAGTACGAGTTTTCAGGGAAAACACTAAACGGTAGTGTAAATGCTCAATGTAAATTTGCACATCATTAAAACAACAACGACGATCCTATCGCAGACGATATATATCGCCCGCCCCTGCACATCCATTACAGTGGATGTAATGGATGTGCAGTGGCGCTCTCGTTGTCAAGAGTGTGCGCAGGGAGTATTAGCTCTATGGTGTGGGGTTATTTTTGCACCGAGCAAGCGAAATGCAGTATAGAAACCCTTAAGGGACGACATGGAGACATTTTTTAACATGGTATGAAAAGGAAGGCGGAGAAAGACGGAGATAATGAGACAAAACAAAATCATCTGAAAGCTAAGACGAGGAACTATGACGAAGCACCGTGCCTACGGTGGGAGACGAGGAAAGACCGGTGTGTTTACCGTGTCAGCCACTTAAAGACATTACACCCCAATCACGCTGATAAGCCGCTGGAGTTTTCTCAGCGAGAACGTGTGGAATATCGCCAACAATCATCCCGCTTTGTGAATGCTACTTCAGTAAACCAGCGAGCACTGTTAGCATCACACAAGGTGGCGTACCAGAGTATTGTTTTCTTCTTCCTAAGGGGGGCGTTACAGAAAATAATTGAGAAGCACTGTTCTGGGGGGAATTCCGAGGCGTTCCCAGGCCAGGGAGTCCTGGGTCGTCTCCCAGTGGGACGTGCCCGGAACACCTCACCAGGGAGGCGTCCAGGAGGCGTCCTCACCAGATCCGAGCCCGAGCCGCCTCATCTGGCTCCTCTCGTCTCGATGTGCGGGAGCAGCGGCTCTACTCTGAGCTCCGATTTTTCGTGGAACTGTAAAATGTCTCAGTTTAAACACGTGACATGTTGTTTATGTTCTGTTGGGAATAAAATATGGGTTCATGAGATTTGGAAATGATTGCTTTTAGTTTATAAACGGCCAGAGTGTTATAGAATTATGAATTTCCCTCACACATGGGAAAAGCCTGATGGAATTCCAGATGGAATTCAGTGTCAGCAGAACGAGGATGGCGTCTATATATAGACTCACTGCTGTGGATCACGAGACTCGTGCAGTGTAGAGCGAGTCGAGTGGTCGTTAGGCCCAGAGATGCTCGACACAAACGCGGGCCAGTCACAATGAGGCCGCGACATGCGTGTTAAGACTCTTGTGTCGCCAACACGATGGTAGCCTTTACCTTTGCCTTCACGTAAACCTGTGCATATAATGTGACTCGCCAAATGAGTATTAGATTATTCCTTTTCAGGAAGCTTCATGCAATTATAAAGCAATTATTTCTCGGAGACACTCGCAGCCTCTATTAGCTCATCGACGGGCTCGTACCTGCGTTTATCTGCCGCTGCCGCTGCAGCGGTGAATATGATAAACAAACATCCCCTCCTGCAAATATCAAAATGACTTAACGACACGTTTCAATTATCGTCGGGGCCGTTCCCTCCCCCCCCCCCCCCCTTGGTCTGGCAGACGGTGGATCATGAGCAAATTAAATGACGCGCTAAAAACCGCAGCTGCACGGCCGCGCGCTGCTCAGTCAGAGCGGGAAAGCAAATTTATTTGGCGTTCGCCGCGGTGATGTGGTCGTTACAACAAATGTCCACAGGTTTGCAAATAATGTTGGTTTTAGGAGACGGAGTGTTCATAAAAAGTGAGGGGGGGGGGAAACAGCAGCATGTTGAGAAGGAAAATAAGCTTTCAAGGTGCAGTGTGTAAAATTTAGCAAAAATAGCAAGAGTTAAAAGTTAAAAGTCTTGGCCTCATCCTTGACACGATCATATAATGTCAACCGTCCCCTGCTATCCTGGTCAACACCCACTTCAACTCCTGTATTATTTATTTATTCATTTATAGTTTATTTTTATGGGGGAAGATACAATAACACTGCTGTCCAACAGTTGTCCAGGTATAATAGACCTTTTTCACAGCAGCTATTTGTTGGCATGAAATAGTAGGAGAAACACAGGTTTGACCAATAACATTAGGGTTCCATTCCAGGTTTTAAAGAGCCATGGTTGTGTTATTGTTCAAGTGGAAATGTAGCTCACACTAAATATTTGATATTATACAAGCATTTTTGTTGAAAAAGATGTTATTTTCAAACTGCATATGTGTTTCTCCATATTTTCGGGATGTGTTCCAATAAAGTGATGGAGAAATAAATAATTGTACAGTTTGGTCATTATAGCATCTAAGGGTGGCCTAAGACTTATGCACAGTGCTGTATGTAGTATCAACCGTCCCCAAACCACTGCTATCCTGGTCAACACCCACTTCAACTCCTATATTATTTATTTATTCATTTATGGTTTATTTTTATGGGGGAAGATACAATAACACTGCTGTCCAACAGTTGTCCAACGCATACACCAGTGGCGTCGCCAGTACTGGACCTGGGTGGACCAGTGCCGTCCACATTACTCACTTGTCCAGCCCAGTCCGGCCGCCTTGAATCAACAAATTACTCTTTTTTTTTTTCACAAAAAGACTTTACTGTATGTGTGATAGATTATTAGAGAATGTGTTCTTTCTCAATTCAAATATTTCTCTGCTGCGTGTTTTTGTTCTATAATTTCCTTTTATCGCTAATTTGTGCAGCAGCTGCGTGTGCATGTGCTGTTATTCGCGAGTTATCTGACGCTGCTGACGTTACGTTAACACAGGACCATTGTCTGATGTTTCTCATGTGTTAGTTCACACATCATCATCTGCTGTTTGGGTTTATGTTTATGCGTATGTTTTCCACGTCGTGCAACGAAACGATTCCGTTCCGTGCAAATGTGCGGCCGATGCTGCTGCCGGTCTGAAGATTGTATTCAACCTCAATAGACAGCTTTGTTTGTTAAGTGTGTATTATGTATGTAGGCAATGTGTTGCTGTTATTTCTTTTGCACCGCATGATATGGAAATTAAAAATTATGGCTGACAAGATGGTCCGCCCACTTTTGTATTGGTGTGCACCACAGGGATTCTAGCCGACGCTTGTCCTCAGAAGGGTTTTCAAGGCAGGAATGGACAGAGGTAGATGGTGATAATATAAAAGCAGACCAAGTATGAAACATACAGTTTAAAAAAAAACAAAAACAAACATTTAATGCAGATTTGCTGCAGAATAAACCAGGATTTGGTAGCTCTCTTCAAAATGATGAAGTGTGCAGGGTTCACATCCGGCCCACCGTACAGCTGTATTCGACCCTCAAGATAATATGTCTTTCCTGCTGCTGTATTGAGTTACCTCGTCTGTATGTATAAATAAATAAATAAATGGTTCAACTAGCACAAATGATTTTGTATTATTAAGTACAGCAAATAATTGTCTAAGATACATGTGACGACAGGCCTGCATGTGAAATACAGCAGACGAAATTACGTTACTATATATACAACTACTGTATGAAGCTGATTCAAATATAAAATATTCATAAATTATTTGCTCCATAATATTTACCACTGTTTGTAGATTTTGTAGATACAGTAAATTTGAAACTGTCACCCAGTGTTTTAGATATTTAGCCCTTCCTGAGTCTATTCTATGGGTAAATCAGTTAAACCTATTTTATGGAAAAGGGTATTCATTGCATTCACTAATATTTCTATTAATATTTTATATTATTCATTTCTGATTTCTTTCTTCATTTTATCTATAAGGCTTCTATATTATTTGACCTCGTCTGGCCCTCAGCTTGGACACGGTTTTTCATTTTGGCCTCCTCTATAATTGAGTTTGCCACCACTGACTACAGTATAAAGCCTCCCGCTCTTCAGTGTCTCCTCCTCAGTGTCACCGCCTTGTTTATTTTCCTCCACAGGTTCCAGAGAGTTCAGTCAAACCGTCCCTCGACTGCAGAAGTCGCTGCTTCAGAATCACCTCCTCCCTTCAGCAGCAGCAAAGTGTTTCACTTTAAAAGTCCGATGCAGCTGAACAACGTGCTGACAAACACCGCGCGCATCCGTCGGCCGGATGACATCGGGGGGGGGCCAGACAAGAACAGAGCCGAGGCAGATAATGGGCGACAGACTGATGGAGCAAACTGTGTCTGAATGACAACCTGGTGAGAAGGTAGAGCCTGTTTTCCTCCCCGACCAGGAGGTATCGACCCGGCCGAAATTGATTATGACTTGAAATGGCTCTTCAGTGGACTATGGGATGAGTGGAAGTGGAGTGATTGGGTTAAGATGTATTCCTGGCCATTAGTTTGAATAAAGAGACGTCCCTGCCGAGGCGGCGAGTAAACACAGGCTGTTCTGAAAAAATGAGGCCGAGGCGAACGTTGGCAGATGCTTTTTACAGGCGCAGATCGAGTGAGTTCTTCTTTTAAGCGCCGATGCTCATCATGCTGCCACACACACTTAGTCCGGACCGCACTCTGGTTTATTGAGTTAAAGAATGAATTGAATCATTTATTTTCAACAGGAAATAAAAGGTAAAATCAAGAGAAAACTGACAATAAAATACAAATGTCTGTAAAGGAGTCGGTTAAAGTAAAACCCAATCGTCCCTGTTCCTTTCAGGCTTCTTAATTAAATACCTACTGTAAGTCATTTTGACAAATATCTCTTACTGTAAAGCTGCAGTGCATATGCCAGACCTGTAGACGGCGCTGTAACGCTGTCACAGTCATACATTATAAACAGAGGAAGATTTTTCATTTAATAAAATAAAACTAAACCCTGACTTCTAAAATACACATTAATGTTAGTCTGATCGTAAATTGAATTTCTCAATAGGTCTGAACTAAGAGAAAAGGGGGACATATCGCCACCTAGTGTAAACTGGGACAAAGGACAGGCGTCCAATTAAATTGACCGTAGCTAACTAAACTAAGTGTAAAACCCAACAACACACATTTATAAAAGTACCTATAAATAACCTAATAGGATAAAAATGGAACTTAAATATTTAAGTTACTTGTACCCTCGTCAACAGTTGCACTCAAATTGTTTGAGCTGATAAATTTAAATGATTCATTGTAGCAAAACTTTAAAATGCCATATAAGGCAGAATTCTGAGATTAAAGTCAGAAGTCTAGTGTTTTTCCTCAGACTTTTTAGCTATTTATTTATATTAAATATTCACATGTGGCTCTAATCCTCCTCCATACTGTATATATATTATTAAACAGAGAAATGTATAGCTTTTCTTTATTTTGTCGGCTTCTTTAAATTAAAGGTTTCTCATTTTATCCTGAACTTTCCTCCAAACGTCTTCCATTCCCTAATGTTTTGAATCTTCGCTTCCCAAGACAATCCTCTCCATTGTTATGACTGAGTTCTTTGAAAGATTTATTTAAAACGTGTCTGTGCAGAATCATCAGTCCCAGTTCTGTCTCCCGCGTATCGTTGTTTCCTGTAAAAAAAAAAAAAAATCTAAATGGTTATGAGATTTTTCCACCGTCATCGATTTTTGTTTTCATTCCTGAACTGCAATAGTCTGACTGTGTCACGACTGCGTTGCCTAATTTAGTTGCTAATCCCTCAAATTCATTTATCCTGTCATTTATAAGTGTCTATCATGTGTGTAGTTTAAATCCCTTTCCTTCCTCAAATTTCAACACCCACAACATCAGTTTCATCAGGTGGGAAATCCGGATCATTTGTAATTTCCAAACATTTTTCCACTTAATTAATGCATTTTCGTCAAATCCACACACAACTTTCTCATGATGTGTTTTGAAGACGTTGTCCTTTTATGAACCCGAGTGTTGAATGACACAGTAGATGTAAATCAAGTGTTAGGAAAACATACTTTGTGCAGGTCAGGGTCATATATATACATACATTAATTGGACTTTTGGTTTTGACAGACAGCTCTTCATCGATCCACAAACTCGGGCGGCTTTAAGAGGATGCTCTTTCAATTGATGTCCCATTAAGAGCAGAGGAGGACGCTCGGAGTGGAGCTGCCTCCCAGGAAGTCGGTGTGTTGGATGAATCAATACTGAGACAGATACAAGACTCTCAGTGTCGCTGTGGCTCGGCCCAGAACCTCACCGATAAGAGTTCAGGATGACGAGCGCTCCAGGTTTACCAGGGAGAGAGTTCGAAAACGCACCGCGTTGCACTTTTTCATCCTGAAATCTACAAACTCGTGGAGCTGTTTCAGTTTGGATGCACATCAATATACGCACAGAACCTGAACGCTCCCATTCAGCCCTGAACGTGTCCTCAGATCTGATCTCACAAACCATATCTGGAGATCATCGAGGACCCGCGTCCACACGGCTTTTCTTTCTTTTTTACTTACTTTGTACTCGTCACTCGTTCACCTCTGACCCTTTGTGCTGCAGTAAAAAAAAAAAAGAAAAGCGCCTTATCTACTTTGTCCTCAGGACGTCTCCTCGGCTGATGTCCCCGCTCGTCCTTATTATCATATACTGCTGCTCTGTTCTGTCCCCTATGGACGCTCACAACAGCCGTGTCCATCATCCACACTTTAACATTACAAGGAAAATATATACTCTATTATTTATAATTTTTTTGGGTGTGTGTGTGTGTGTATATGTATATATATATATATGGTTTTTCTTTATTTTCATGACTATTTACATTGTAGATTCTCACTGAAGGCATCAAAACTATGAATGAACACATATGGGATTATGTAGTAAACAAAAAAAAGTGTGAAATTTCCATGCGTTCATTTCTTGTTAGAGTTATTTCACACTTTTTTGTTTACTACACATAATTCCATATGTGTTCATGAAAATAAAGAAAAACCAATTAAATGAGAAGGTGTGTCCAAACTTTTGACAGGTAGTGTATATCCTTTATTTAAGCAGGTAAGAAAAGTCTCACTGCGATTAAAGAGAGACCAGGCCAAGACAGCAGCGTCACTGCACTTTAAAAGTTGCATATTAAACGCAGACAATACAAATAACCACAGCACAAACAGAAAGGTCACAAGTTAAAAGTCACTTAGAGCAGCTACATCCGTCAACCGAACGCCTTTCTTTGTCCCTTATAATTGATTTAACTTCACCCGTGGTGATTAGTTCAGATGTTTCCCAGTCCAGTCCAGGATGTCGTCATTAAGAAGCTCTTGTTTTCACTCAGGATCATCATCATCATCATCAGGAGAGCAGTTTGAGAACGAACAGCACAGTGAGTTTGATTCAGAACCAAGAGTTCACATAGAGATACAAGAGGAGTAGTTATGAGTATTAATGAACGTGAATATCCACTGAGCCGAACCTGGATAACCTCAGTCCTAACCGGGTCCCTAATCCCAACCATAATCTCTGACTTTTATTTGGCCTCTGCTCTGCTCTGAGTATCTAAATGCACCACCAGGGGGTTTAGACTGGAGTCATTTCAGAACCTGAGATGCACAAAGACACTTTGGGTATAAGACACTCTCAGGACAAAAAATATGTTGGCCGTTCTCACGTACACGTTTTATTTTTATGTAGTCATTTACGTTATGGGGACTTGATTTTTGTCCCCATAAGGAAGACAAGTCCCCATAATGTGAGTGTGGAGACACATTTAGGTCCCCACAACATAAGGAAGACCAGCTACACACACACACACACACACAAAGACGCTGAAAACGTTAAAAACACCAGTTTGTTCTCACAAACAGATTTTACTATGGATTCGAATCAATGCTTTGTAACATCTGACAGTAAGATCATGGTTTTCTTTCTATTTATGGTCATTTCCTGTTTTATTTTGGTAACTTACATTCTCTCTTGTTTCAGATTACTTCACTTTCACCTGCCAGTTTGTCTGGAGTTTCTGTTGTCATGGGCGTGGCTTTAACTGTAAGTTTGTCCTTCTGTTACCAACTTCCTGTCTACACTTCTTGATGTTTCACTGTGAATTTTCTGTGATGCAAAACCCATTGAATTTGAACAATATTAATGAAACACTTACTCTATTTTTTTCAAAGTTAGTGGCACATTTTAAGTTAAGTTTCCCGTTAGTTTCCCCTTTACTTCCGACCATGTATTTGTTACTATTTTTCATCATTTCCTGTTTTATTTTAGTCACTTACATTCTATGTGATTTCAGAATAGAATAGAATAGAATAGAATAGAATAGAATAGAATAGAATAGAATGCCTTTACTGTAAATGTGTTTTCCCATCACTTTGATTTAGTTTTAGCAGAGGTTAATTTACTCACCTTTTCAGTTTCTTCCACTTTAAGTCTTACAACATTCACACTATGTCTCTTTCCTCATGTGTAAATGTGTGACTTCCTGTTTGCCGACTCTGCTTGGAGTTTCTGGACCAGATCTGATCTCATGTTGTCACAAGAGTCCCAGTTTAAAGGCTGGCGTGGACAGTCTGACCGCGATCAGGTCGCTGAGGACGGATGTTAATACTGTGTGTGAAGACGGTCAAACCCTGCAACATAAAAGTAGAAAAGAAATGATACAGCAGCAGATGAGCAAAGACGCCTACAAGGCTTTTACGAAATACAAATGTAAATAAAATCTGAAAAAGTTTACCAGGAAATGACTTAAAACGTACACCTTTCATATCTTTGTTCATCAAAATGAAAGGTTTAAAAAGTGGATCAGTGGCAACAGATAAACCACGATATAACACCATATATATATTTTTAAATATTGTTGTTACAAAAGTGATGACGCTGTTGCTGTAAGTTTTGTTGTTTTGTTGTGAGTGTCTTCTGCACATGACTCTGCTCAGTGTGAGGCTGCAGGGCGAGTTCTGCCTCGCTATGTGCTCTGCTCCTGCCCTGAGGCAGGCACGCACATGCACACATGCACACATGCACGCACGCACACGCACACGCACACATGCACACGCGCACACACACACTCATGTTTGTGCTTCTATCAGAGTGAGGACCCTCAGAGACATAATACATTCTCTAGCCCCTTACCCTAACCTTAACCTAAACCCAATTTTAACCATAACCCTAAAACCAGGTCTTAACCCTGAAAAGGCCCTTTAAAGAAGTGAGGACCAGACAAAATGTCCTCACTTTGACAACATGTTTTCACTTTGTCAAAATGTCCTCACTCTGTCAAAATGTCCTCACTTTGACAAAATGTCCTCACTTTGACAAAATGTCTTCACTTTGTCAAAATGTCAACACAGTGAAGTCTGAGGGGAGCAGCAGTCTGCAAACAACCACAACATTGTGTTACTGTTGCCGCATTTTAACAACAAACTGAAAAACTTTAAGTCTTTAGAGAGTCTGACCAGGCCTGCAGTTAGCGTCACTCAAACGTTTATTTCCTCACACTGTTACTTCTGACCCAGAAAAGACCGGAAATGTTTTTTCCTATTTATCTCGTTTCTTCCTTTTAATGTGGTTTTTATTGTTTTGTTGTTTCATTTTATATCAGTGTGATTCTGATTCACGTCCATTAACAGCGTCAGCGCCGCCGTTTATCACATGAAGTTTATCAGTGTGTCGAGAACAGCAAAGCACTACATCAGTAATGCTTAAGCAAACACAGATACAAGAAAGGAAGACAGCTTTTTTGTGCCTGCCTTCAAATGGAATCACGTCTGGAAGAGTGGCAAACCAAGGAATTAAAAGTATTTGACAATAAATGCTTTTAAAATGTGATTTACAGGAAAAAAATCTCAGTGTTGGAAAATAATTAGATTACTTTTAGAGTCAATGCAAAGATGAGAATAGAGGCACATTTCTTGTCACTCACACACTGGGTGACATAAACCACATGTGACAAGATGTTACTGGACAAAACAGGCAAATAACATGACAGATGATGTGGAAAATGACTTCAGGTTTGGTGTGAACACGCCATCAGGGCTCTGACAGTAAATCTGAGAGAAATCTTTTTAAATTCAGGCGTCTCCTCTGCTCATGAGGGTAGATTTGTCTTTGTCTTCAACAAATGTGCTCACAAGGAGCCATATTGCTATTCTGATCTGGAGTTCATTTCCCCTGCTCTTCTCA
Source organism: Brachirus orientalis (assembly GCA_016785285.1). Classification (NCBI taxonomy): domain Eukaryota; kingdom Metazoa; phylum Chordata; class Actinopteri; order Pleuronectiformes; family Soleidae; genus Brachirus; species Brachirus orientalis. The sequence goes on from JAFBJR010002676.1 coordinate 19,667, forward strand.
CCCATGACTGTGTGGCAACACATCATCAAGTTTGTGGATGAAACGACCGCGGTGGGTTTGAACAGGAGAGGAGGTGGACTGGACACCTCAGCGACTGGTGCAGCAACCACAACCTGTCCCTCAACGTGAACAAAACAAAAGAAGTGGTCTTTGACTTCAGACGATCCCTGCATGTGTATCAACAGCCTTCCCATAGAGACTGTGCAGAGTACAACGCTTCTGGGCGTACACACCACGGACAATCTCACATGGACTCTGAACACCATGCACGTCACTAAGAAAGCCCGGCAGCGTCTGTATGTTCTGCAGAAGCGGAGGAAAACCCATCTCCCAACCTCTATCCTGACAACATTCTACAGGGGAACTATTGCGAACACCCTCTGCGGCGCCATCACAGCGTGGTTTGGCAACTGAGCTGCTGCGGACAGAAAGGCCCTGCAGCGAACTGTGAGGACAGCAGAGAAAGTCAGGGGGGCAGATCTTCCCTCCCTCGGTGTCAGTGCAAAGCCACAAACATTATCAAGGACACGACACATCCGTCCCGCGCACTCGTCTCCTGACTGGCATCAGGCAGGAGGTACCGCAGCATCACTGCCCGCACACCCAGGATGGAGGAAAGCTTCTTCCTCCAGGCAGTCGGACTGCTGAATCACTCCTGACACAAGTTACACACTTGCACTTTATCTTGGCTGCTATATTTATATAATATACTGCTGTAATTTATACACACACAGTCCTGTGCATAAGTCTTAGTCCACCAGCAGCAGCTTTGTTGTTCTTATGTCACTTTTAGATTGAAAAGCTGTGACTAAAAGTCAGTCTTCTACTATATGATCAACCTGTCAGTGAGTTGAACTTGTGCAACATGTGTATGTAATGCTCCAACATGTCTGGAGTAAACCAGGTATAATAGACCTTTTTCACAGCAGCTATTTGTTGCCATGAAATAGTAGGAGAAACACAGGTTTGACCAATAACATTAGGGTTCCATTCCAGGTTTTAAAGAGCCATGGTTGTGTTATTGTTCAAGTGGAAATGTAGCTCACACTCAATATTTGATATTATACAAGCATTTTTGTTGAAAAAGATGTTATTTTCAAACTGCATATGTTTCTCCATATTTTCAGGATGTGTTCCAATAAAGTGATGGAAAAATAATAGTACAGTTTGGTCATTATAGCATTGCTGAAACAACAAACCTAATGGTGGCCTAAGACTTATGCACAGTGCTGTATGTATATAATATATATATGTACTGGTTTATTTTTACAGGCATTTTCATGTGTGAGGATTTTTTGAAATTTCAGAAATCTATCAACAACACTTTTGTCTTTGCTTTAAGAAGACCCTCGTAAGTTTGCATGTTCTCCCTGTGTACGCATGCGTTTTCTCCAGGTTCTCTACTTTCCTCCCACAGTCCAAAAACATGCAGAGGTTACAGTAACCAGACACTCTAAAGCGATCGATCATAGGTTTGAATGTGAGAGTGGATGGTCGTCTGTCTCCATGTGGTCCTGTGATGGACTGGATCCGTCTGGTCCGGGTCGTGCCCTGCCTTCTGTCGGCCGGGATTGGCACCAGCGCCGCCTTACGCCAAAACTATCACCAGCTCAGCTCACAGTTCGGGCCTCTCTGCACGGAGTTTGCATGTTCTCCCTGTGTGTGTGCGTTGGTGGTTCCCTCCCACAGTCCAAAAACATGCAGAACTTAATTGGACAATTGGAAATATTGCCAATTTCAACTCTTTTTTTAGCCTGCTAATGATAAATTTAAATTTCAGTGGCCACGCCCACCCTGCGGAAGTGTTTACCTGTATAAATCCAAATGTCAGATACGAGTCACTTTGAAAAGACAAGACATCTTCATTTAAACTAAAACTAGGGTTGCAAATACTCCCACTGATTACCATGGAACGTTTGCCGAACTAAAGTTCCCAATTTAATGGAAAGTTTCTGTAAATTTACTGGGAATTTTCTTTTTCAACCATAGGTAAAACACATAGAATCAACCATTGCAGAAGAAGGAGAAATGTAGAGGGAAATTTAAAACTTGGAGGAGTCCTCTGTTTGTTGCAATCTGCAATCTCACCATTAGGTGTCACTAGTTCTTCCATATTGAACCTTAAAGGGGGAAAAAGAAAAAATCACACTCCAATTTGCTAAAAAAATAAAAAGTACAAAGTTAGACGGGAACGCCTGCCAAAAAGTTCAAGTAAGCACACAATTAAAACAACCTGTGTCAAATATTCCTTTGTTTTTCTTGCCAGTTTCTTTTCATTAGTCTTGAAATGTGCAGGAAGAGAGGACAAGCTGCTGAAGGAAAAAGAATATCCAAAATATTTGTTTCTAAGGAAAAAAAAAAAATACCCAGCACAAATCCACAACAAATCAAACAAAAACCCCACAAACTAATTCATGTGCTGCTCCCTGACAGCACTTCAATACCAGCAGGCTGTTTTAACACGTTCAGTGAGCGGAACGAAAATCACAGCGGAGGCGACAAATACGTCACTCGGTTCACACAGTTTCAGGCACAGCTGCCTCTCGCATCAGGGGACAGATCTGCATCGATCCGCTGACAAGCGAATAAAGCGCCGCTTCGGCCGGATATGTGCGTTTGTCTTCTCTCCCAAACTAATCGCTCAAGGCCACGGCGGCTCGACACCTGGAGCTGCTGGGACCAGACGAGTGCGATGCTCCGGGCAGAATAATCAGTCCGGGTCGGTGGCACCGGCACCGGCACCGGCACCGGCACCGGCCCTGTTCTTCCACTGAGGCGTCTCTGGTGAAACCGCTCCGCAGCAGCTGTATCATCAGTGTTTGGGTCAATAGTTGCAGTGTGAAGTCAGAAGAATGAAACACCCTTGTTACAGTAAATAGTGGACTGATGCTGGGCTGACCCATGTGGGACAAAATTGGTAGTTTTCCTCGTAACACAACGATGCTGTTGCACAGTAGATTAATAGTACAAACAGCAACAGCAGCTCAAGGTCACGTCCGTGTTGACTTCTCACCTTACTGCAGTATAGTGCAGTGGTTCTTAACGACTGGGTCGGGACCCACAGATGAGTCATGGGGGACTTAATTTTGGTCCTGCTAAAATTTAGATTTTAGTAATGATGCTTTTCCATTATACTGCTGCAGCACTAATCTGTTTGACTCTACTGTACCCTGTGCTCTGTGGAGGTTCCACTAACATACTAACATGTGACGTGGACAGACTGCCGGCCGCTGATTGGTCAGAGAGCGTCGTCACTGGAAGAGTCACGAGCGCGACAAAGTCCGACACGAGAATCAAAGCGAACGATGTTGAACTGTAGATGAGTTAAAAAGACTTGAAAATCCTGAAAACATGCGTTAATCTGCAACATTTAACAAGGACATTTGTAAAATGTCCATATTTAACAGAGGAGTCTGGTGTATTTAGCGACAGCACTGCTGAAAGACGGAGATGGTGAGCCCAATCACAAGCCGTTCAGCCGTATTTCACTTCAGTGACTGTGTCAGACGGAGTCTGTGCTCCGCTCATGCAGGAAGTACTGAACCATTCAGTGAACTCATCTGTTTAGAAAACTGAGGAAAATGATTCACTGCAAAGAAAACAACTGCTTTGACCGTCACGTGTTTGTGTGTTTGTGTCGCGGATAAAACCACATTACGGCAGTTTAGTGCCGTGACAACCCTGTTCACATTGACGAGGATATCAAACCGAGTAGAGTCGAGCCAAGTAACGCTAGAACGCGCTTTTAGTTGGCCATTAATTCTGTTTGGAATTTTGTTATTCTCCTGTTCTTTACCTCGGGCTTTTAGCTCAGTTTCTAGCTTCCTTGTTTACTGCTTCATTTTGTGTTTACCTTGTGAGGTTTGACTTTTTGTCCTGTTTCCCAGTTGATTGTCTGCCCCGCCCTCATCTGATTCACCTGTGTCCTATTTGTCTGATTGGCCCGGCCTCACTACTGTATTTGGTGTCTGTGTTGGTTCATTTTCTTTGCAGACAGTAAATTAAATAGCTTGTGGTGTTCCACAAGGTAGCAGTTTGGGGTCACCTTTATTTCCAGTTTTATAAAATGTGAAAAATGCCAATATAGTTATGTTTGCTGATGACTCTTTGTTTTTACGTGTCACCTTCATTAGTGGAGCCGTGGGAATATTTACATGATTTTAAATACGTTTACTATTTTTATTTACTTTTGGCAACTTCTTGTCGAGCAGTAGAATCTACTTTTAAAACTTGCTTCTCTGCGTTTTCAATCGAGATCCTATCGTTAATCTGTTTGACAGGATAAAAATGTGTCTCCACCCGCCCCAGCTCTGCTGCTTTATACACAAACGCTCCCTCAGTCAGGTCTGATGACAGTTTTCTCATGACGGATGCAGCAAACAGATAATCTCTTGTTTCTGTTCACAAAGAACAGATTCTTCCACGATCAGCTGCTCATCCTTTAAAGGCTGCTGCTTCTTTAACCAGAATATATTTGTATCAGAATCATTATTTAAACTAATGGCAGAACAAATATACACAGATGCATTCATTAAATATTCTTCGGTGAAGGTTAGAAACTCCCCACGGCACCTTCACATTTCCTCACTCACCTGTTTGTGTGAAAACTTGCCCGTCGTGTTTCTCGTGGCTCTGTGAAGCACAGCCGGCCTTCACAGATGTGCAGCCAACATGTGGGCGAGTGCTTTGGCTCCCCCGACGTCCGTTTTCCAATCCGGTGCGAAGTGTTTGTCACACAGGTGCGGAATATCAGCATCCCTGTGGATTTGTGAAGCAGCTGGCAAATCCTCAACCTCCCAACTATCTGTTAATCAAATGATAACCATTGTTTATTCAGGAAAGTGTGGCTACGCATGGTACTATTTTACAGCAGTGAATCAAGTTTCTTCCGTGGGGTGTCGGGACATCCGGGAGAGGCTCAGGGTTTAGGTATTGATCCTGCTCTTCATGCAAGAATCTACAGTAGAGCAAGAGAAACTTTTTTTTTGGAAGGACTTTAAACTTCTGTCTTGAATAATTTATTAGAAGAAGAAGAACTTTAGCTGTGATTGAGAGCTTTGAGCTGTGGAGGACACTTGGTGTACAGCCTGACAGACATTATTATTATTAGAAGAAGAAGGATTAAGAACTTCAAAATGTAATTAAGCTTAGTGGAGATTATAAGAAGAAGAAGAAGAAGAAGAGGGTAAAGGACAATATCCCTCCGTGTTGGGGAGCTTCAAGCTGTGATTCTGAACTCCAGGATGTGATTGGGAACTTGGAACTGTGGAGGGAAACATTACACGTCTTACTGTAGAACCTGATGGAGATTAGTGGAAGAAGAAGAAGAAGAAGAAGAAGAAGGAGCCAGTTGAGGTGGTTCGGGCTTCTAGTCGGGATGTCTCCTGGACATCTTCCTGGGGAGGTGTCCAACCAGAAGGAGGCCCCAGGGTAGACTGAGGTCACGCTTGAGGGATTATATCCCTCAGTTGGCCCAAGGAACACTCAGTGTTGCACCTGGAGAGAAGTGTGAGGAGGCTGCCCCCACAATCTGGACCTGGAGAAGCAGCGGAAAACCACAACAACCACCCACATTTGTTTCACAATATTCGAGCCACATTTTCCACTTTACATGTGAGCAACTTCAGGCTCACGTCCATGTTGTGTGGAAGAGATGAAAGCTGGCATATAGCCCACACCCACATGATCTCTGGTATGAATTAAGCAGAGAACGAAGAAAACAAACAATAATATAGATTTCAGCCCTGAGCAGCGTGGTCTAAAAATACGCCGACTCTCTTCTACCATTTCTCCCTGAAGGCTTGAAGCTGCAGCATGAAGCTCCCACTTCACTTCCCCGCAGAACTGACAAATCATTGAGAGAACGTCGTGTGTGCTGCTCCATCACATGGGACTAGTGTTGCAGCTGTTCATGTCGGTGCATCACTAAAAATACCCCTTCGAAAACCCCGCCTCCCGTATCACTAACACTGAGACTCGGAGATTCCATCGATGCCCTGCAGCTTTGGGACAACTCACAGACTCTACGGGGGGGGAAGCTGCTAGAATCTAAAACAGGAAACGGTGTTAGGGGTTCAAATTATTCCATGTTAACATCAGTCGGTGTGAAAAGTGGTGTGCACAAGATGCATCTTTACAAGATCATTTCATGGAGGGAAGGTTTCTGATCAAAGACTCGTCAGGATATTTGATGTGAGAGTTGTGGTGCAGCGATCTGGAAACCCGGACCAGGAACAGTGTGATCGACAGCTGGGACTCTGTGATTCTCAGAGTCCCAGCTGAGCGACTCGTGAAGCTCATGAAGCTCACACACACCGTCGAATTGACACGAGACAAACCTTGTCTTTGCACAATTCTCTGATTATGTTCACGTCACCAGAATAAAGTCAATCTGGGGAGATCTTTTTCAGGTCTGTGAGGACACAGAGATCCTAACGTCACTTCTTCAAACAAGCTTTTAAAATTCCACGTTTGAACTCCAGGAGAAAATCCTACGTTTTCGGCCATTTTGTGTATGTTGTAAGAGTATTTATTGTTTTGTATGCGCAGTCTCTGTGTTTTGTACTCGTATTCTATGTTTTATAGGTGCAAAGTCAAGTCATCTCCTCTTACTACATGTCTGCGTATCATCCAATCGCATCGCTAGATAGACAAGCAAGAGGCCATACGGTGGGAACACTAGCATATAAAAATCTTATTTATTAAAATGTATTATGCAGCTGCCCCTTGAAATAGAAGTGACTTAGCTGTTAGCTGCAGAAGATATGAAGGCCATGTCTGTGGCTGAATGTCAACACTCACTATAGATTTTAACATGACAGCTTCACATTAAACCACCTATAGAGCTCCAGTAGCTGACACCACACAGCCACGTTGGCGCCCCCTCTGGTTGAAAAATGACACTGGAGTCACATGATGTCTGGTTCAATAATAAAATCAATAACTAACTGAAGAAAAATTTGTTGATATCCAGTTTGGTCGCCGGCAACAGGACTTGTTTTAATTAATATTTTTTACAGCGTTCCCACAGTACAGCGCCATGCAGCAATGTGATTGGATGACTGGCTGTCAGCCAGTGATTGGTTGTAATCATGTGACATTTGTAACACTGCTGTGCTGAGTTAGAGCGAGTATAGGAACTGGTGTATGAGCAAACAGTTCCGTGTGAGCAACAGAATCTGGGGGGGGGGACATGTTTGCATGTACAAAACATAGAACAGATGTATAAAACACATGGTTTGCATGTACAAAACCTAACGCGGGTATAAAACACATGGTTTGCATGTACAAAACAGAACACGTATAAAACACATGGTTTGCACGTACAAAACATAGAACACATGTATAAAACACATGGTTTGCATGTACAAAACAGAACACGTATAAAACACACGGTTTGCATGTACAAAACATAGAACACACGTATAAAACACACGGTTTGCATGTACAAAACCTAATGCGGGTATAAAACACATGGTTTGCATGTACAAAACAGAACACGTATAAAACACACGGTTTGCACGTACAAAACATAGAACACACGTATAAAACACACAGTTTGCATGTACAAAACAGAACACACGTATAAAACACACGGTTTGCACGTACAAAACATAGAACACATGTATAAAACACACAGTTTGCATGTACAAAACAGAACACACGTATAAAACACACTGTTTGCACGTACAAAACATAGAACACACGTATAAAACACACGGTTTGCACATACAAAACATAGAACACACGTATAAAACACACTGTTTGCATGTACAAAACATAGAACACACGTATAAAACACACTGTTTGCACGTACAAAACATAGAACACACGTATAAAACACACGGTTTGCACGTACAAAACATAGAACACATGTATAAAACACATGGTTTGCACATACAAAACATAGAACACATGTATAAAACACACGGTTTGCATGTACAAAACATAGAACACATGTATAAAACACATGGTTTGCACGTACAAAACCTAACACGGGTATAAAACACACAGTTTGCATGTACAAAACATAGAACACACGTATAAAACACACGGTTTGCACGTAAATGCCTCATTGGTGTTTCTTGCTCAACAAGCAGAAGACAGTCTTCAGTTTGTCTTTGTGTTCATTTGAAGGCTCGTAGGGAACAGTCTGCCGTAGGTCGTATAAATAAAGCTAATCTCCATTGATCAAATTAAAATCCAGTTGGATTGACAGAGCATGTTTTCTTTGCATCAGTGTTGTCCCTCGTGTTGACGTCCTTGTCCCGTTTGATGAATTTCTGTTTGTGTGCTTTTATTGTTGTTGTGCAATTGTCAGACAATGAAGCTTCCTCTTTAAATAGGTCTAGATTTCATTACGTTCTCAGAAGTGGCAGCCGAGATGCCTCATTACCTGAAGACACTCACTGTTGTTGCTCTTCCTTTCTTTGCTGTAATGGTTTTCAAATTGAAACATGGCTGGAGCTGATGGTCAGGAAGTGTTTATCTCTGTCTTTGTTGGTTTTTATATTGTAAAAATAACAACATAATGCTTGAAATTCTGTGTGGAATGCAGTTTTTTTTTTTTTTTATAAAAATGGAGAGAAAGAAAACTCTGCTTGAATACTAAAGCATTTTACCATTGTGCACAAACTGTACACAGCTGTAACGTATTGGTTTTGGGAGTGTTTTCATTGTGCTGCTGATAATTAGACCCTGCTGGTCCATGATTAGACTCATCAGCAGCGAATGACAGCCACATTTCAAACTGTGTAGACGCACCAGGGACTGTGGCCTGTTCTTCAAATCGATGAAGGTTAAGGTAACTTCATTAATCCCTGTGAGGAAACATGTCATTTGCATTTTACTTCTTCTACTAGGAACCTTCCCAGAACTACACTCTGAGAAAATAAGGTTCAGAGTTTGGGATACAAAGGCTTGTTACCAGGGTGGGACCCTTTTTGGTACATACAGTACGTGTTCCCTTGACATTGGGTACTTTCTTTGTGACCTTGGGGTTTGTACCTTATAGCGACCATTGCTGACAATTTGGCACCTTCAGTTAGTTTCGAATCCAAAACTGAACCTTACATAAGCTATTTATCTACAGTACTGTGCATAAGTCTTTATTAGATTTGTTGTTTTAGCAATGCTATAATGACCGTACTGTACAATTATTTCTCCATCACTTTATTGGAACACATCCTGAAAATATGGAGAAACACATATGCAGTTTGAAAATAACATCTTTTTCAACAAAAATGCTTGTATAATATCAGATATTGAGTGTGAGCTACATTTCCACTTGAACAATAACACAACCATGGCTCTTTAAAACCTGGAATGGAACCCTAATGTTATTGGTCAAACCTGTGTTTCTCCTACTATTTCATGGCAACAAATAGCTGCTGTGAAAAAGGTCTATTATACCTGGTTTACTCCAGACATGTTGGAGCATTACATACACATGTTGCACAAGTTCAACTCACTGACAGGTTGATCATATAGTAGAAGACTGACTTTTAGTCACATCTTTTCAATCTGAACGCCAACGATCACAAAAGTGACATGAAAACAACAAAGCTGCTGGTGGACTAAGACTTATGCACAGGACTGTATATCTGTATAAATATTTATTATGAATTATTACACAAACTCTAAGCAGGTAAGTTTCACAGTATTTCCTGGTTTCAGTAAAATTCAGTAAAAATGTACCCTTACTTCTGACAGTGTAGGACCAAAGGGCAGCCACCGAGTGGCGCCGAAGACCAACTCCAGACTGAGCTTTACCCTAAAATGTGTGTTTGACGGCAGGAGAAAACTGGAGCGTCTGGAGAAACCCACATTAACTCTGGGAGAACATGCAAAACTCAACACAGTATGGACCTGTGACGGACTGGGGTTCAAACACAAGACCATCTTGCTGTGAGTCAACAGTGTTAACCGTTAGCTCACCATGGCGTGGGGAGATTCTGTCACTGCTTACCTCCAGGTGAGTGTTACACACATTTAAAACTGGAAATATTTGGACACGGACATCCTAAAAATGTCCTTTTACAGGGAATATGTGTAAGATTCGTACAGCAGCAGCCTCTAGCGTTTAAAAACAGTTACTGCAATCACATTTTTAAACATTGGAGAGCATTTTTGCCAAAGTTGACGTAACATGGAAGCAGGATTTACAGTAAATACAACATTGTTGTTTTTCCAATGCTATAATGACCAGAGTATAATTATTTATCTATGACTTTATTGGAACGCATCCAGACAATACAGGAACCATTTATGCAGGTGTAAAATAACAACATTTTCAGATTAAAAGTCAGCTTCTACATGTTTGGGTTTCAAGTATGTAAGTGTGATCTAACTCTTATATTTGAACAATAACAAGAACAACAATAATCCAGGAGTGAAACCATAATTAATGTTACTGCTACTGATTTTTATGATTATCCTGGGATTTTATTTTTGTTTAAACTATCACTGTTGTTGCATCACAATTCAAAAAACAGAAATGCTCCTGCATCGGAGGAACAATACTTGGTGCCAGTTAGTGATATTATTGTTTACATGTATTTGTGTTGCATTTATTTTCTGTCCTTAAATACTTTCATTCAATGATTTCATTAAAACAAAGTTATTTGAGAGACACCGTGGACTCTCTGCTGCTGGCAAAACTCAGAGCCAAGAAATGATCTGATACAATGGAGTTTTATGTCTTGTACACGTTGTATTCATTGTGTGATGTAGAGTTTGACTTTTTGTTTTTAAACTGAGCATTTTCTGTCGCCTTTATGCTAAGCTAACTGTCTCAGCATGAAAACAAACAAGTGAACCTTCCAAATATCAAACTGTTCTCTTAAATCCATAAATTATTCGTCGACTTTATGTGTCTGCAGGCCGACGTCGCATTGGTTTGCTTGTGTTCAGGATTCCTGCTGTGCACCGACTCAGACGGTCTCTGTTGTGTTTGCAGTTAATTGGACGTGTCCAATTTGGCTTATCACTTAATTGTTCCATGCAAAATATAACTAAATTGTGCGGTATGTGGCTCAACTAGCAAAGATGCTGTGGCTCTTTGCTAGTTGAGAGGAAATAATTTCAACAATTATTTACTGGCCTTGTTTGTCTTTGGTCTATAGCAGCGTTCAATAATTTGATACTGAGTAATAAGGAAAGGTAAGATAATTGTATACACTGTTAAAACAGAGCGGAAATAACACATCAGGAAAAATTAAAACAATTATAGAACATATTGGAGTTAACACAGTTTTTAAAACTGTGAAGATAAAAGCATGAAAGAACATTGTTATATAAAAGAACACACATTAAAATCACAATTATGAATAAATTAATAGATTACATTATACTGTAGATAAGCGTTTTTCATTCTTAAAACTGGCCGACAAAATGTTTCTCTGTGCTTTGTTCTCTTCCCCGTGACCATGCAGAAATTGGACAACACTTTATTTTGATAGTCCTTTGTTGACATCAGCATTTTATTAGTCGACCATCTAAGTACTCATCTGTTGACATGATACTGAATCCTTGTTCCTTACTAGTAGCGAGAACAATGGACTATCAAAATAACGTGATACTAGAAATGGAATAGAATGGACTCAAGGATTGATCCCTGAGGGACGCCACACACCAGTTTTACATAAACTGCTTCTTTTTAAACGGATGCATCGTTCATGAAACTAAAGCAGTGTCAGTGCTGTGGTGAGGCCTGGAAACAGGTGCCTAATGTTTTCATTTCATTTCATTTGTTTTGATCAGCATTGCTAGGAAAAAGCACAATATAATAGAAATAAAAGACAGAAATCTATACATCAAAACATACATTAAACTCTTAATATTAAGTCCTAATGAGTTATATAATTTTACATGTATTGTTCCTACACTTTTATTTAAAAAAAATCTCATTATTGTTTTATCATATCGTGATGTCATTTTAAGCTCATATCACAGACTTTTTGGCTGTGATTAAAAAAAAAAATATATAAAAAAACAAATAGTGTCAAAATATTGTTTTTGAAACTAAAATAAATTGTTGGAAAAGTTTGATGTTTTTAGAGTCAACATCAGCACTTTAAAATCAGCAAGAGGGAAAATGAAATTTAATGAAATTCAACCCTGAACTCACTAATAACAACAAGAAAAAGTAGATTTTTCAGTAGATTAGGATTATTATTTGCATATTGTCTCTGGATTCACTGAGTCTCCACTGGCCTCAGTTTAAAATGCAGCCGGGCTGCGTTTGTGGAAGCGGAGCACGTCTGAGCTCCAGAGGAAATGTAAGCTAAATAAATAGACAAAATAAAAGAGGTGGAATAAGAGAAGGGCTTTTAGAGAAAGAGCTGATATTAGCTTTGTGATTGAACGGGGAGACGGGGACTCAGAGAAGGTGTGGGACAGAGTTGTGGTGTCTTTGTTGGTTTGTTTGGGGTTTTTTGGGCTCTTAATTATCGTGTCCTCTCCGTCCTCTCTTTTCCGACTCACCCACTTTTCTGCAGCTCCTTTTCAATTTTCTAATTGCTTGGTTTTAATTAAAGCCACACAGTTGTAACAGTGAGTCAGTTAGCAGATACAGTCAGAGACTAAGGGTTTTATCCACAGTGGTATTACACCTGAGGACAACACACACACACACGCACATGTTTGTGCTTCTATCACAGTGAGGACCCTCATAGACATAATACATTCTTTAGCCCCTTACCCTAACCTTAACCATCATGACTAGATTCCTAATCCTAACCCTAGCCTAAACCCAATTCTAACCCTAACCCTAAAACCAGATCTTAACCCTGAAAAAGCCATTTTAAGTGGTGAAACAAAGTGAGGAGCAGACAAAATGTCCTCACTTTGTCAAAATGTCCTCACTTTGTAGGAATTATACGAATTTTGGTCCTCACTCTGCAGCAAGTACAACACACACACACGCACACACCTGCCTCTGTACAGAGGACATTCACAAATGTAACAAACCTTAAATCCACTCTGATCAACACACAGCATCAAAAATACCCAAACACTTTGGATATGACATGTTAATAAGTGACAGAAACATTTTTAGAAGAAGAAGAAGAAGAAGAAGAAGAAGGGTGTGGAAACTGTGATGAGAGCTTCGGGCTGTAGGGGGCAGTATTGCACCTCTTGTTGTGCAGCCTGCTGGAAATGAATATTATTGTTTTTCTTATTATTATTATAAGAAGAATTTGTCACAGCAATCAATCTGTTCTTTATCTAAATTGCAGCTGTTTATACTTTGCCAAAAACAGACAAACAATTAAAATATTTCATGTTTTCATTAAACGCACAAAAGTAGGTGAAATTCGGTTGGCAGAAATTTATGCTAAAATATTACTTTTGTATGAATTGTTGTTATATTTATATTTACATTCTGCACCTTTAACCTGAAGTTAATTAACTGTAAAATTTACAAAAAGAAATTTACATTTTTGCCACTGTTTTGTAAACAACGTTACCACAGTGACGGAGGCTTTTATGCTCATTTATCTGAGAAGCCCCGCCCCTTTTTGCTCCTGCAGGTTGTTATAAATAGATTGAGTGAGTCTTTCTTGTTTTTGTCGAAGCCTCATACTGCTCCTTTCATTAGGAACCGGGCAAATTTACAGAAATCTGAATCAGTTTAAAGTCTCCGTCTTGTTTATTTTTTGTTTTCAATTTTGTTTCCAAAAATGTATTATTCTAAACCTCTTCTGTGCATTAACAGCTGCAAAACCTACGTATATATTTAGATTTTTCACAATATTTTCATCAGAAAGTGGGAAATTATAGCAAGATTATTAATCTAAATTAGTGCAGATTACACTCTTAAAAGTAAATTGTTGATTTTTTTTGTGAAACACAAAATAAGTCAATTTAAATAGTTTCCCTTATTTTATGAATTGAGTGAATAAAGGTAAAAAAATAAATAATATTGATAAATACAGCAGATAATACTGCATATAAAAGTGAGTAAATGTAATTCAAATGCTGAATTAGTGTAATTATGAATGAAACTGGATTTCTTGGGAGATTAAACTGAAAAGTTGACCATTATTTAACAAAATCAAAGTTTTAAACTGTTAATCACTGTTCAGTTTTTGGTGCCAACTGAAGGATACGCAGTTTCACATTAGATGAAAGTGAATTTTCATCATTTACAGTGAAAAGCGCTAAAGGAGTGAAGAACTAAGTCTGAAAGCAGTCAGGCTGTAGTGGAGCTGGTGTTTTGAACGGGTAAAAACACTCCAGCCTCTTCAATTTGCTCTCCACATGCAGCTTCCTCTGAAGAAGGGACCACTTCCTGTTGAATTTCTCCTTCTTCCTTCTCTTGAATCTGCATGGACACTTCACACGTGACAGTTCTGCACTTATCTCAAAGTGAATTACACAGACTTTTCCTGGATTAACGTTTAAATAATCCCACAGTGGAGCGAGGACATATTGGAATTCCTGGAACTTTGCTTTTTTATTTTTATTCCCAGAAGATCGCATTTGGACAAACTGAATTTTGGACGAAATTGACACGCAAATCAGAGCTTTTATGAAAATTTTATGAAAATAAGGAAAGTATGTACAAGTGGTGCAAAGATGGCTCAGTAGCGCCCCCTGAGGTGAAACCTGGTAGGACAAAGCCCAAACTAAGTTGCACCAAATTTCACGGAACTTGGTGGGAACATGTCACGGCCCAGGACAAACCAAAAAGTCCATTGGACCCATGGCCTCAACTCAACAGGAAGTCGGCCATTTTGAATTTGGTGCAGCCTGCTGAATTTGTCATAGAAATCAGGCTGTTAATCTGTTAATCAACACTTCAAATATTTAATGTTTTCATTAAACGCACAAAATTAGATGAAATTATTTTCCGTTCAACAGGAAGTCGGCCATTTTGAATTTGGCGTCCATCTTTGCATGTTTTGTAAATGAATAAGCTTCAAAAAGAGCACGTTAATTGTCCAAGCCTAAATCGTGTCGTTTTGTACTTGACACATCAGAGAAGTTACCAAAACGTGTTGCAGATTCTAAAGGGCGTGGCCGCGGCAACCATCGTTGTCTCCGGCGAATTTTGACCACTTTCCACCAAACAGGATCGTAACTAACTAACTTTGCCGTACGTTAACCGAACACCGGGAAACTTCATATGTGACACAAGGAACCGACCCCAAACATGTCTATGTACATGAACTTCACCCAACAGGAAGTCATCCATTTTGAATTTAGCCACCATTTCACCACAAACAGGAAGTGCCCTGTAACTTTCCGGTGTTTTGACCAATCTGTACAAAAGTTTGCATGTGAGATAAAAGACCTGGACAGAAAACATCATTTAACGGAATCAAATTTAATTTCATTTGACTTAATGTGGTTGGATTGGATTCAACTGGATTGGACTCAATTGGAACGGATTTAAAGAAAATGGGTTGGATGCAGTTGGATTTAATTTGATTTATTTTGATTTAAATTGATTATATTATATTAGAATGAATTAAAATGGATTGGATTTGATTAAATTGAATTGAATTGGATTTAATTTAGTTATATTAAAGTGGATTGAATGAGATTGGATTGATTTGATTAGATTGAATGTGATTAGGTTAGACTGGATTAGACTGGATTCGACACTTTCTCATGTTTTCTCTGTGTTGCTAAATAAGCAACAATTTGTGAAAAAACTTTTGTCACCATGATCATTTTACAAGGTTCTTTTCTGTTTCTACATACATTTATTTATTTATTTTTGCCAGTGTTATAAAGACCCAGCTGTGGTTTTATTTGTGGCAAAGGAAATATATTTCCACATTTATCTGACTGTTTGTCTGTTTGTTTATTAGTTTTTATTTTTTAAACAGCAACTACATTGAATGCAGGTTGTGCGTTGTGGTGGTAAAACTCTAAAGTGAGCAGCTTTGGTGGAGATTTGTGTTTTTCTGTCTTTCTTCCCCCTTATTTCTTCTTCTTAGCTCGGTTTTGTTACTGCGGTATCACTTTAGCTTGTGTTCATTTGAATCCCAGTCCATTTCCCTGCCTCTAACTGCTCAATTACCAGCGTAGGCTGCAGCTCGCTGTCTCCTCATGCTTCTCTCATTTCCTTAATGACACCACAGTTCACATTTTAAAACTCATCTCTCCTCATTTTATCTTTTAATTATGCAGCAGCGTTTTGGCTCCGGCTTCTAACGGTTCGGTCGTGTCCAACCTGGTTTTTTTTTCCCCCCCAAGAGAATCTTCCAATTACATTTACAACCCCGACTTTCATCTGCTTTACAAAATAACTGGGTCGAGTCGGATGAGAACATCTGAAATTTAGATTCCAGTTTACCTCCATGTCCAGGAAAATCAAAAAGCTTTGTGTAAAACTCAACATCAACAAAAGGCAATTTGGAGCTGACGAACGCGCGACCAAACAAGTGACCGACTCTTCTGACTGTTGTTTTGTTTGCAGGGTTTTATCTGCATTTAATCCAACTTCTGTTCACAATGTGGTTTTATGTACATAAATGCTGCAAAGATAACACAAATCAAGTCAAACAAAAGTGAAAACCCCACCAAGGACAATTTACACTAGGTAAAATAATTATATTAATAAGTAATAATAATAATAAATAGTACATTTTATTTGAAGCACCTTTCAAGATACCTAAAGATGCATTTAAAACTAGTATAAATGATATTTATTTGAGATCATATTAAACAAACAAACCAAATATAAAACCAAAAATTATACAAGTAATAAAATAAAGAAAACTATAATTTGTTTTGCAAGACTACGTACATTCAGTCTTGCATAAAATAAAAAGTTCTATATATATATATACTGTATATGATAAAAGTACAGCAAATACGACAGAAGATCACACTCTAAAAACTAAAACGGTAATTTTTAACTAGTAAATTAACCATTTTTTAAATTTATTTTATGAATTGAGTCAATGAACGTAAGGAAAGGAAAAAGACAAATACAGCAAATAATAAAAAAGTTAAATAAAATGAAGTAAATGTAATTAAAAGGAGCCGAAACACTATAAAAATTTTACATAATAAAGTGGTTGTTGCTTTATTGAATGAACAATATTTGAATTTTTTTAACAAAACAAGTTTTGTTTTGTAGGTTTTTGGGCTGTTCTTGTAATAAAAGAGGATTTTAAGAGAAATCGATAGTAAAACAGTGGAACCTGCAGGGTGCAGGCCAGTTTTTAATTTAAATACAATTACACAGCACTATCATCCATATCATCCACATATAAAACCTGCGCTCGTTTATCATTTAACAGGATTTAAGAAGAAAAAAGAGAAGGTTACAATGAACTCTTACTGTAAATCAATTTCTATCACGGTGAAGGATATTTAGAGAAAAGGAAATAAAATTTAGGTTCTAAAGATCCATTAATAATAATCACAGTAATAATAAAAGCTGTGAGTCTCTACATATTCTCTCTGACACTTTCATTAATATCCTGATGATTTATTGATCTGCAGTTTATCAAACCACAGTCCTTGTGGCTCTCATTATTTTTCACCCTGGTGGTCGGAATTTATTTAATGTCACACTTCCTGTGTGCAGGTAATAAAATGTTTCTTTTTCTTTGTAAAATCCCTTTACTAAGCGACCTTTCTCCAATCATTATTTGTTGTTATTACTGTTTCCTTTAAATGTTTTATTTAACTTGCTCTTATATATTTCTTGTCCTCCTTCATTATGCTTTTGCTTTATTCTTCTTTTACATATGTATTTTCCTTTTGTCAGTGAATTTAATGTTTTATTTCAGTTATTATATTATTGTATCTTTATTTATTGTTAGATAAGTATTTGTCTATAATTTATTTCTTATTATTTTCATGGACAGACGTAACTCACAATGACTATTGTGTTGTTATTATTTTTTACTGTTGTTAAAGTGTGTTTATGTAAAGTCTTACTGTAGTTTAAGACAAAACTGTGAAATAAGTTAAATAAATTAAAGTTCAAGTTAAAGTTAATCATTGTGAGTTAATTTTTGCTTAAGTTTCCTCTTAACCGCCGACCTGGTTTATTTTACGTGCTTTTATTGCGACATGTAAGCGTTCTCCGGAGTAAAGTTAATTAAGTCGTAATGCTGCAGGTCTGGAATAATGTCCGTACTGGTGAAAAGCACCAGGGGGCAGTATAAGGATCAGATATAATCAGTCCGTCAGTTTCTGTGGCTTTAAAGTGACAGTGAACTCTTACGGCTGTGAAACAGCACAGGGATTTTCCTGCCAACAAGGCGGAGTAAACAAACCGAGTCATGTGACTTCCTGCTGATAAGGTCAGCTGTTTATTTTTACAGGATTAAAACATGTTATGGTCCGTGTTCAGCGCCCCCTGCTGAAATTACATTCCTGTGTGTTCAAAACACATTGGTTTTCAAGTTAAACCCATGTTTCTCAAGCTGTGGTACGTGTACCACCGGTGGTACGTGAGCGTCTTCTGGTGGTACTTGGAGGAAAATCAGAAATACACATGACAAACAACATGTAACATCATATATAATTCCACCAAATTATATTTTGCTGTCTGTTGTTTTACCAGACAGACATGTGGAACTTTTAATTTCATTTATATGTTTCCCCTAATGTCTGTTTTTGTGGCTGCACACGTGACTTTCTGCTCTGAAACACCAGGGAAGACGCTGGTGACTTTTTCATCTCATATGTTTTGTGCTGTAGCTTCATTATTAATTTATATTATATTTCATTATATTTCAAGTTATAATTTTCTAATTTTTGATGTTCAGACGATCCACGTGTGTGTCTGACTGCTGCTTTTCTCCATCATCTTATGCACTTTCTGTCACAAATAAATGTAGACTGACTCTAAAAAAGTACGGTGGCCCGGAAGTGCAAACCATTATTACAATCCTGAAACAAATTTCACAGATACTGTTCCGCTAAAACAATAGCTCACAGTTTCCAGCTGACCAGACAATTTTTTTTTTCATACACAATAGTCAGTCAGCCAATCTTATATACCCCCACTTCCTTTCAACCTCACTTTCAAAATAAGAGCCACTGACCTCAGCTTTTTATTACTTCTTATATCAAACTCCTGCCGTGACGTTCACTGTATTTGTTGATTCTGTGAAATTAAATAAACATTTTAATGTCATTCTATAAGCTTTGTTCTGGAAGTTTGTACGTTAAATAGTTTTTTAAACATTATTAAAGAAAAAGAGAATGGATTGTTCACTTTATCACTTCCACGTCACTGATTCCTTTTTCTGTAAGGACTGCGGATTTGTACATTTCTTTTGGGATTTGTAAAAGTGTTTCACATTTTTTAACAAATAGTTTGCACTTCCAGGCCACCGTACAAAAGAGTTAGTTGATACATTTGCTTGAATTTCCCGTGGGATTAATAATCTCTCTGTCCATCTGTTTTGAACATTGTATTATTTTTATCCTCGATGAGCGACTGGTTTCCACTAATATTTTTTTTTTTGTATTTTCCCCTCGTAGACATTTCTCCAATGTTTACATTACACATAAATTCTATACATGTAAAGCGTGAACAGTGGAGATGGACCACACAGCAGAAGTGAGACAGATGGACAAATGTGAATTTGCTGACAGAGTCGATTTCTGGTTTACATGAATTAAGAGGCAAACAGATTGAGCCCGACTTTTACTTTCTCCAAATAAAACCACAAATGCTGCAATAAACAGACTCAGGCCGCAACGGTAGACATAAGAAGATATAGAGTTTTAATATCTTTATAAACATTTTGTACTGATCATGTACTGAACATTTGAAATATGGCAACAACAACAGAAATGAAAGAATGCACATGAAAAGGCATACAGTGGGAGGAGAGGGAGGGAGGTGAGGGACTGTGCCTGTACAAATAAAAGGATGTAAAAAAATATTGCATGAAAAATAAAGAAATCACCAGGAAAAAAAAAGTCTCCTGACACGAGGAGCAGAAAACCCTGTTATTGTTTTTGTCATAGTTATACAGTAAATGATTACTATCAGCACTGCAGTAAGAAGAAGTCCTGCTCTCCACCGTTCACTGACACAAACACCGCGGCCTCGTCTGCAGATTCTGAGGACGAGGCACAAAAGCGTCCCGGCGTTCCGGAGTCCGTTCCCTCGTCACTTCACCAGCGATTGTCTCGGTCTTAGATCCTCACATCCGTGGACAATCCCGTCTCTTAATGAAGACGATCGACTTCCCTGGGTTTTCTCCATGCTCCGTTCACGCTCTTTTATTTTGTTACTATTCATTTTCTTTTTTATCTTTAATTAATTTTTTTAATCACAAGTTATTGACACATCCCCCCCCCCCCCCCGTCTTCTTTTTCTGTCCCTTTTGAAGTAAAGTCAGAGGGGAAAGAGATAAGAACGTGTTCCTCATGTTCTCAGTGAGGGATCAGTTCGTCATGACCTCACCAGGAAACTGAGACCCCTCCCCCTCCCCGCGTTGTGACCCTTGACCTCTAAAGCTCCTGTAGGTCCATGTTGTGTCTTAGAAAGAAAAAAAAAATCAAAAATAAAAGAACAACATTTGACACCAGATATAGAGACGGACTCGTCAATATTCACAGCTTCATCTTCCCTTTTTGTTTTCCCTCCGAGAGAATGAAAATGTCTCCTGTCAGTCCTCGTCCTCGTCCACGATTCAGTTGCACAGAAGACGAAGATGGAAGCTACGGAGGCCGGGAAGGGACATCTGTATTAATTACACATGTTATTGTTATTGTTGTGACACATGTGGCGGATTTTTCCCACCAAAGTAAAATAAACACTCGGATTAAACGTGGTTTTCATCCAAACGAGCAGCAGACGGTGATGTGAGCGCGAAGGCAGGGACCGTCTACAAACTGCAACACTTGGCGACGCCAACGTTACATTTCTTCTCCAGTGTCTCTACAATGGAAACACACCTCTTTAGTCTCCTGTACATTCGGGTTTCCCACTTTTTTGAAGATGGCAAAACTATCGGGACGCAAACTGTGATATAATTTACATAATTTAAAGACATATGTTGTTTGGTAAATGAATAATTTCCATGAGATGTTTGGTAAATTACTCAAAACTTAATTTTATGCAGGTCATTTAAAAAAAATACACATAAATCTTAGCTAAAAGGTGAAGAGAAATTCTTGTTTGGGGTTCTGACCCAGTCTTTGGAAAACACGAGATTATACAACTATTTGGCAGAAGTTCACACTTTTTCCTAAATTTTGGCAATTATAATTCAGAATGTTAGTTAATGTCATCACCATAATGCAGTGTAGTGCCTATTATAGACTTCACTGGCCTCCGGTAAATTATACTACAACATCCTTTTAGGAAATAAAACATACTTTTTCATCATTTCTGAGAGTTTTTATTCCAAACATTAGTTAATATCGTCACCATAATGCAGTGTGGTGCCTACAAAATCACTACAGACTGCACTGGTCTCCTGTAGATGATACTACAACATCATTCAAATAAAAAAGAGATTTTCATTTAATTCAGAATATAAGCTAAAATAATAAAATCATTATAGGAGTAGGTGTTTTGTTTTGTAGATGGTCCCTGTCTTCAGAATGTATAGATGAAAATGAGGTTGTTGCTGATTGTTTACTTTACAATGGTAGGAAAAATCCACCAGTGACTCTAATCATAACAATAACTCGCATTATTAATGTGTGACTTGTTTGTTTTTTTAACAGATGTCACCTCTCAGGATTCGTAGAAAACAAAGACGTGTACGACAGAGTTATAAAACAGACGGAGGTCGGTACAGTGCTGGGCTAAAACAGTGATATGATGAGGACAGTAGTTGTGATTTATTATGGCTTCAAACCAGGGAGAAAATAACTGGTTGTGCTTTTTATGGCCTCAATATTTCCAATAATTAAATTCATACCGTTTGTCTTAAGCCAGATTTATAGCCCGTCTCCCGTCACACACCTGTAAGACTTTCCTGATGTTGTGGACACCGTCATTAGAGGAAGACGGATTAACTGGTCAATATTCGCCTTTTTTTTTTTTTCTTTTAATAAATATTATGCATTGGCCTGATTATTCATTCATTGTTCTCTCAATAAGAGTCAGTTCAAAATCTCCTCCTCCTCCTCATCAAATCCATCTTTTATCAGATTAAAGAAGAAGACGCAGCACAGATGTGGAGACAAATCAAGACGTGGACAAAGATAAACTGAGGATAGGTGTGTGGTTGGTTACCATGGAGACGACTGAAAACGTAAGTATGAATAGGAAACATTGCGCAACTCATCATGTTTTGTCGAGTGACGGCGTATAAAAGAGGCTTTATGGTGACAGTTAATTGACACAATCACTCTTTATCTTTTGTTTGTTAGAAATTTCTGACATCGTGTTTGGACCTGCTGCACCAGAAAAACACTTTAACAGTAAAGTATTTTACGTGTTAACATTTGTTTTGCGTCTTCATTGCAGACTGGGGTGAAATTTTTAGGCCTGATTCTCACTGGATGCAGATGTTCACCTTTGAAAACCATAAAAAAATTCCATTTAATATACTTTAAATAATCATCCCTGCTCAACAAAATACCATTAGCAAGCTGTACATACACCTCTGTCCAGCAAATATTTCACAATAAAGCTTCATGGATTCAGGGAACTTAAACTGAGTGCTTTTACTTTGAAATGGGAGTAGGATGTGTCGTGTTTGTGACAGATTTAGACGCTAAAACTGCAGTGAAAGATCATTTTCACCGTCTACTTTTTGCTGTGAAACGCACACAACACGCGGTAAAAACACTTTTAGCCTTCTATTTCCAAAAACAAAAACCCCAACACTTCAACGTGGGTCTGATGAAATGTGATGCAGCAGCATCCAGTGAAAACCTGGCTCCACTATTTTGGTCTATTTTTTTTTTCCACCAAATGTTGTTCATCGGCGCTCCAGTTTCAGAGGGAAAGCAGAAGCTAAGCAAAAAATAAAACACGACAAATGTAGGTGAACCCTTCCCGTCTTCGGCGGCAGTGAGAGCTTGGTCCGTATTCACGGTTTTACTCGCTCTACTGTGCTGTGAGTCTCGCTGCTGTGAACGCATCACAACATTTACACACAGAATCACATTCACACACATACGTAAGACACAGGCCTCGAAGTGCAGGAGCGGAGAGTGTGCGAGGGTCTCAAGGTCTTTCGCGTCTCTTTTGTGATGCAGACGAGGAAAAAGCCTCCGCAGGTCAGCGGAGAATGTAGTCCATGTTTGTCGTTATCAAGGCCACACAGAGAGCGTAGGTGTGCACTGAGGACCGGGACCAGGTCGCCTTATTGTTGGCTTGCTGAACCCCACTAGGGGGACGAACCGTGGTCCGCGGAGCGCACTTGTACTTCCTCCTCGTGACGGTGCCGTCCGGAGACGTGTGGTCGTGTTTGCCCCCGTCTGTGAAATCTGGAGAGGAATCCTCCTTGTCGGCCATGACCTCCTTGGAGTGGTGAACCTCATTGTCACCTTTGCCTTTGCTCGCTCTGCCGCGAGGCTTTGTGCAGTTCCGAGGACGGCCGGGCCTCGACGGCTGCACCATGTGGGTCTGTCCTCCGGAGCCCATGGCGACGCCGCGGTTCATCGACGGGTTCACCGTGCCGGATAAGTTGTTAGTCTGCGCTCTGGACTCGGAGTTCGGGACGGTCGGCGAGCAGTTGGGGAAATCCTCTTTTCGCAGCTCTTTGACGTCTTTCCCGACCATGTCAGCTGGCGACTGGCAGCCCACCGACGACGTCGAACCTCGGAAGCGTTTCAACCACTCCCACAGCGACAGCGCCTTGCAGTCACATGCCCAGGGGTTGTTGTTGAGCCGCAGGTACTCCAGAGCGGGCAGCATGTCCAGGCATTGTCCAGACAGCTGTATGAGGGAGTTGTTGAACAGGTAGAGGGTTGTGAGGCGCTTTAGATCGTGGAAGGCCTGGCGATCCACCCACTCGATCTGGTTTTGGTGCAGGAGCAGCCGGTCCAAGGCTCGCAGGCCTCTGAAGGTGTTCTCGTTCAGGCTCCACAGTCGGTTTCCGTGCAGGAAGAGGTGGCTCAGGTTGTGGAGGTCCATGAACGTGTCATCCTGCAGGAACTTCAGGTGATTATCCTGAGGACACACAGATACGCATTTTCACTTCACTGTTATTATACCGTTTTACAGTGATTTAAGATTTTGTCTGCATAACATGAATAGGCTCTTTTTCCACCATAGGAACTTTTCTCATTTTTATTATAAAACATCTGCATGTTTCCAGTGAAATTACAGAGTAAATATTACCCTGGTAAATGCGGGTAAATTTAGTACCTATTCGTGACTAGGGATTTTGCAGCTGTTTCCGTGTTGTTAACGTAGCAACTTTGTCTCTATATTTAGCGAGTATTTAGATGCTCTAGTGACCATTTTCCAAAATGCGACTAGTGAAAAATCAAGCATCTTTTTCTTGTGTTATCGGAAACTTTTGGACTTTTATAGTTTATTCTTGTTTATTAACACTCATTTGCCCGGGTAAATGAGTTTCTGGTAATAAAAGTTCCCGGTAATTTTGGTGGAAAAGGGGCTAATATCATTAAATCATCTGCATATCATCTCAGAACAACGGTTCAAATGTGACCTAATGTTTGAAAGTGGGAACAAACTAAACATCACATGTGTTAATTCTCATTTAAGTTCTCATTTAAGGCGCCTTGTACGTTGGTGGGCGTTTGTATGTTTCTAACCCTGTTGCATCAGCCATCAACCAAATACATTTACAGAACTTTGTCCAAACTTTTACTCAAGATTTATATCTGCAGTAAATTTGTGAGCCACATGAGTGGACTCATTCATTTTACACCTCTGTTTCTGCCATAAAAACCCGTTCAGCAGTCGGGCATTACAAATTGATGCATGGCTCATAAAAAGTGTCCAGACCATGCAAATGCAGCATATACAGTTCATGTTTTAAAAAGCATATGCATAAAAGTTGTGATTCCTTCATCAAGCATACAGGGTTAGGAAATCTTAGAAACGACCGGTTTGTCAACTGAAAATAATAACAGGTGTTAAAGAAATGGCTGTAAAAATAGTCCGAGTCACTAAATTACTCACAATTTTTGCTCTGGTCATGATTCATATTGGAATTTGGGTCACAGTGGTTTGTCATCTTGAAGCACTGAGTCTCCATATAATAAGTTTTGGCCACACTGAACTAGACTAAGCTAACACAGTGAAACACATTTGAGCAGTTCTGAGCGGATAATAATAATAATAATAACATCATATTTGACTTACATATATGACATATTTCACCAAGCATGGACATTTTATGGATCTTTGTCAGATTAATATGTTAAAATGAACCAATGAACACATTCAGGCTGGAGCCCTGCACTCCCGCGGGACCTGACGCAAAACAGTGGGACACATTTTCAAAGCTTATTGCGGGCGGGTGGGATGATAAACTGCAGTCCCGCAAACTAAATATGAGAGTAAAGTAAAATATACAAATGATTAACGTGTGCCTATCATACATAATTTGTGCTGGATATTTTATTTGGCATTAATTAATATGTTACCAAGTTACCACTTAAGGAGTAATGTGTGCTCGTGGTTTTTTTCTTCCAAGCCAATGAGACCTTTCGTGAGACAGAAAGCGAACGTCCCGATCTTGCGGGATTTGTGGGCGGGAGCGGGACAAAATATCACAGATGCATATCGCAGATGTGGGCGGGAGAGGGACAAAATATCGCAGATGTGGGCGGGAGAGGGACAAAATATCACAGATGCATATCGCAGATGCGGGCGGGAGCGGGACAAAATATCGCAGATGTGGGCGGGAGAGGGACAAAATATCGCAGATGTGGGCGGGAGCGGGACAAGATATCGCAGATGTGGGCGGGAGAGGGACAAAATATCGCAGATGTGGGCGGGAGCGGGACAAAATATTGCAGATGTGGGCGGGAGAGGGACAAAATATCGATTATCAATTACAATTCTTTGTGGGTGCGGGACTGCACAGTGCGGGTGCAGGACTGAAAATTCTGTCCCGCGCAGACCCGCATTCACTAAAGTCTCTCAGACAAACATGATCTGTGTCCAGATGAGTTTCGGCTCCATATCGGCAGTAAACTACATTCACACTGGAGAATGAGAAGATTGGGAAAAATTGATCAAATTTGTTGTAGGACCCAAAAAAATCTTCCGTGACCCATCTGCAGGTCCCGACCCAGGGTTTTGGAACCAGTGTTCCATAGCATGGGCTACTTTTGTTGTATTTTTTGCCAGATTTGATCTTTGTGGTGCAACAAAACAGAAACGGTGTGTGACGTTTACCTGCAGGTAGAGATACTGCAGATTTCTGAGGCCTTGAAAGATGTTGTTTGGAAGCGAACTGAGTCCACATCTGTACAGGTGAAGAGCATTGAGGCGACTCAGGCCGTGGAAGGTGTCTTCAGCCAGCGAGCGCAGGTGTCGGTTGTCTCCCAGATCCAGTTCCTCCAGCAGCGTGAAGCCGTGGAAGGTGGAGGGCTCGATGTATGTGATGTTGTTGGAGTAGATCCACAGCGTGACCGTGTTGGAGCTGAAGTGACCCCGCAGTAGACGATGGATCTTGTTGTTCTGCAAGAAGATGCGCTCGCTGTCGGGGGGGATGCCTTCAGGGACGGACAGGAAGTTGTGGGCTTGACAGGAGACGGTGCTGGGCGCGGTGTAGCAGATGCAGTGACGAGGGCAGGACCAGGAGAACTCCAGACCACAGAGAACCAGCAGGAACTCGAGCCCACAGCCTAAAGTCAACAAACACACACAAAGACAAAAGAGGTAAGTTAAGTATAGTTGGATAAAAGTTGAATTTAGAGCCTCGTGATGCAGAACGACAGTCAGTATATTTCTGTTTACTCTTCAAATTAAAAGTCTTCTTGTATTCTTGTAAGCATATTCTCATGAAATATTGTGATGGAATAATATTTTTATTCACACACTTGTGATGGTTTTGGAAGTAATGTTTGCTGTATGTAGAATATTGTGGCACCACTATCTTTTTGTGCCACCAGATATAAGTGTTTTGCTGTGATGTGAGTCAAAGAAGGCAAAGGAATGCAAGTATTTTGTCCTTTTGTGGAACATGCTTTGATTCAACAGTCCAATAAGAATTCCACTGTTGAAGCACAAACTCTTTATCAAATTAAAGTCACACTGCACAGCAGGTCTGAATCAATCCAGGATGGATGGAGTCACAAATGCAATTCTTCATCTCATTATAATTGATTTTTCTTTTTATTGAGGATGTGATTTCTCATCATCCGTCTCCTTTGCGTTCGGTTTTCTTTCTCGTCCGCTCGACTCGCTGTTCAGTTCCGCCTTTTTTCCAATATTCCGCCACCTCAGAGAAGCGGCATTATTAAGAGTCCGATCGCTGATGTCAGTCCGGCGGTGCGACGGTTGTTCAATGGGCCGTGGAATGCTTATTTAAAGTATGGAGTATGTGAGCTGCTCTGATCTGGCGACATGATTCCCTCAGAGGCGTGAGATGTGACTTATCCACAGACTCATCTGTAAAATGAGCACATGCCTCTCTCTCTCTCTCTCTCTCTCTCTGCCACCAGCATTTAAATCCCTACGTGACAACTTCTGGACGCGTCCTGCAGCAGAGGCCCGGTTCAGCGCTGCTAATCGATACGACTCTGTTGCCTTTGAACTCACTCTCTAATCCTCCGTCTTTTATGCCCAGAATCCAGGAGCTGCAGAATAACCTTCCACCCAGAGACGCACATATTCATCCGAATGTATTTTTCTTGTTCTAAGCCGCGACGTTCAGCGTCTGACTCCGCTGGCCTTTCGCAGTAATTCTGCGTCTGCTCGCCGAGCGGCGTGTCACCCGAGCAGGCGTGTGCTCGGGCCCCGGAGCTAATCCCGTTTGTTAAGCCCTGCCACCGGGCAACAACGGAAATGGACGTGTCCTCGTGAACCAGAACGGTGTTTGCTAAATGAGGTGATTATTCACGGTTGAACACTTGAATGTGAGCGAGATCTCACAGGTGGTGAGTGGTTTTCTACCACATGAGGGTCGCGGGGGGGGAGCTGGAGCCAATCCCAGCTGACGTTCACATCCTGGACGGGTCATTGCAAGGCAAACGTGTAACGGGTAATTTAGAGTCTGCAGTTAACCCTTAACATTCTTCCAATATACTGTATATCAGCGTCAATTTGAAGTGAATGGGTTATTAAAATGGTCTTTTCCCAGAAGAGCTAGAAGTGGCCAGAGAGAAGGAAGTCTGGGCTTCTCTGCTTAAGCCGCTGCCCCCCCGCGACCTGGCCTCGGATAAGTGGCAGAAGATGGATGGATGGATGGATGGATGGATGGATGATGGATGGATGGATGGATTGATGGATGGAAGGATGGAGGTGAAAAAATAAAAGAGAAGTTAGATAAAACACTTTAAAATGTAACTAAACCTGCTCTTCTGAAGCCGGCCTCGCCCAATATCAGATTTTGAAAAATGCCAAGAAGTGGGCTGAACTGTGAGTCGAGGTGGAGAGAAGGTTTATGTTGCCAGATGAAAGGGGAGGAGTCTGAGTCATTTCACTGCTATGATTGGCTTAGTGTTGTCGTCTGGTAATTTACAGTGCCTGTCATTGGTCTACATGTCCTTTTATCAAGTCCAGGTCTGGTTTGGATCCAGATCCAGACCGTAGTTTGCGACTTGAATGGTCAGACCACTCAAACCTTTTACCCATTCAAGCACCACATTTTCTATCACACGTCTTTCACACCTGTTCACATGCTGCTGGCACAGGAGCAACGTGAGGCAAGTTGTCTTGCCCAAGGGTGTGTAGACTAGCAGAGCCGGGAATCAAACCCACAACCTTCCAGTTGAAAGAAATTGGCTCTACAGTAGATCCGGGCCGTGGTCTGCTATTTAGTGACCTGTAGTTTACAGGTAAAAATGTTTTAACCATTTTTTTTAAACATTAAAGTGTGTAATTTATTGATATGGTTGCCGTGGTAACCCAAACAGGGCGGCGTTCGTCTTCAGTTATTTCTACACACACTCAAAAATAGAAGTAGTGATGTGTATCAGGGAAGACAGTGTTCTACCAGTTAATAATCCATGTAGGTATCTTATCAAACTGTACCGGAGAAACACTGAAACACAAATGTAGCTTCACAGTATAATGTGTTACAGCTTCACATAATAGTTACATTTTCCTTAAACTGCAAACATACACATAGAGCGTGCAGTCTTAATGTAAATAAGACTGCACAAGGACCGTTTTCTCTTATATTTAAAATGAATGTGTGCGTCTGTGGCCTTGGCGGGAAAATTGTTTCCTTCTTTTGATTCAAGTCACAGTGTAGCGTCGCCGATATTCAAAAGGAGCATTCCTGCTATTGTGTGACACGTTTAGTGACACTGTATATATATATATATCCGTGGCATTTCTCATCCAAACACAGTCACAGTTGACACTTGGACAGTTGCGTCTGTCCTAAAAAGACACTTGTTCCTTGAATTAGAGGGAAAATGGTTTTATTTCCCTTTTTGTTTCATTGTGCAGATTTTCCACCCTGTGAGGTCACACGTTAAAAACCCGTGACTTTAAGCTCTTTTTTCCGTTCTCGTGTCTGAAGTACGGCACCGCGGCCGATTTGCATCAAAGTGTTTCTTTACTTACCAGGTAAATAAACGAGACGAGACGCTGTAAATTGTCCAGGCACTCTTTGCATTTAGCAACAGCCACTGAGACGCAGCTTTCTTTGTAATTGAATTTAGTATTGACACGTTTTTATTAGACTATGAGAGAAAATTTATTCCGTCTTTTTGCTTTTTCATTTCTGGTGAGATGAAACGATACCTGCTCCAATCACCTGCGCTCGCAGGAATTCATCCCGCAGATTGTGTTATTCATAAAACTGATCTTCCTCTCACGAGAAAATGATATTTTTCAAGGCCTTAAAACTATCTCCATTAACTCCTCGCTTCATGCATGTCTTTAATGGAATTAGGGATCAGATTTCTAACGGTGACATTATCAGGGAGCGAAACGCAGGGAGAGCGAGCGAAGACGCGAGAACGTAGATGCTGCTCAGATAGTGAGACAATTTGAATTTGTGAACATATAAGGACGCGTCTCCTCTCCGCTCGCTCTGCTCCGGACAAAGTAAAGATTCTAAAGATAATGTTTCCACTGCTGTGGCAAATATGAATAACTCAGGATGGGCAACATCCAGGGCTAGATTTTTGAAATTGTCACTGGGACAAAACAAAAACTACTATGTTTTGCTGTTTTTCTGTTTGGTTTTTTGGCGTGGAAACTTTTTTAGTAAGAGTTTTATTCCGGAGTAAACACACACAGAGCAAACAAGACAACATTTCCCATGATCCCATGCTGCTTCCCGACATCGTCGAACCAGGTCTTGTGTTGCTGTTTGGACTGAGTGACATGTTGTGGCAGAGAAGCATCATGGGTAATCAGACCACCAGCGCAGTCGCCCACAAAAAAAGTGTAAATGTGATGAATTTTATTCCACTGCAAACCTGCGTATCACGTAGACTGCTCTTCCCTGTCTCTTTTCTCTTTTGTTCTTAAAATGCTTTCCCTCAATACGACATTGTTTGAAAGAATCGTCTTCATACGCATGAAACCCTCCAAAAGGCTGTAAGTGCTGTAGTTTATATGCCAGGCCTGTATGTGGCGCTGTAACAGAAAGACTCCAAACATGGAGAGGAAGACATGGAGCATGTGCATAAAGCATGTGGGCCGCGTTCAAACTCCAAACAAGAAAAGGAAGAAGACAATGTGACGAGGAAGACGACGAATACAAGAGCATGAGGTAAAGCTATGACATCGTCGTCACCATCATCATCATCATCATCATCATCATCATCATCTGTGTGTTTGATGTTTGCATGGAAACATAAAAGTAGTGTTTTCCTCTTTTCCAAAAAATAGTGTTTTAGGCTCAAAAATGCGGATTTTTGTGTGAATAAAAAGCCAATAAAATACAAAACTTGAATTCAAATTTAAATATGGTCAATGTCTTTGTGAGCTGTGACCAACACTACATTTACATGGCTTCAGAACAACAACCTGAGCCTGTGTGTTATCTCATAACATCTATAATACAAACCTGTTTTCTTGTTTTCAGCTACATTGAAGACTAAGGAGATTCTTTCATTAATTATCAGTGAGTTTTTCCTTCTGTTACAAACTTTCTGTCGACGGTTTTTGACAAATTGATCAGTTTTTTTTTGTGTGTGATCCTCAGTATTGGTAACAATCTCCCCACTGATGATGTCGCAAAAAAGTTACCACATTTTCAAGAAATCACTATTTAATTGTTATGGGCAAAAACTGTAAAAATAACAAAAATATTTCTGTCAAAACTGATTGGATTTGAATGAATTTTGATTGGTCTATTCAGGATCAGACTCTTTACCATCAGACTACGGTCCATCCAGATCTGATCCAGATTATGGATTTGGCGTCAATTTAAATGTCCCATTGAACAAGTTCAGATGTTTATATCTCGGCGACATTTTAACAGATCAGAATGAATTTTGTCACGTTTATGTCACATGGTAACAGCAGGTAAAGTTGTGTACAGATCCAGAATGTAATGAATGATTCAGAATGTCAACATTTCAGGTGCTGCTTTGGAAAAGTGCAGATGAGTAATGATGCTTTTCCACGACACAGTTCCAGCTCGGCTCGGCTCTACTCGCTTCTTTTTTCTTTTCCATCAGTGACAGAACCTGGTACCTGGTTCTTTCTTTAGTCCCTGCTCTGTGGAGGTTCTGATACTAAAATGTGACGTGGACAGACTGCCGGCCACTGATTGGTCGGAGAGCGTCGTCACTGGAAGAGTCGCGAGCGCGACGACGTCCGACACGAGAATCGAAGAATCGAACAATGTTGAACTGTAGATGAGTTAAAAAGACTTGAAAATCCTGAAAACACGCGTTAATCTGCAACATTTAACAAGGACATTTGTAAAATGTCCATATTTAACAGAGGAGTCTGGTGTATTTAGCGACAGCACTGCTGAAAGACGGAGATGGTGAGCCCAATCACAAGCCGTTCAGCCGTATTTCACTTCAGTGACTGTGTCAGACGGAGTCTGTGCTCCGCTCATGCAGGAAGTACTGAACCATTCAGTGAACTCATCTGTTTATAAAACTGAGGAAAATGATTCAGGGCAAAGAAAACAACTGCTTTGACCGTCACGTGTTTGTGTCGTCGCGGCCGTTTCTATGACGACCACGCCCACATTTAAGAGGAACTATGGAGTCATGGTGAACGATGAGTCTGATGCCAAACCGAGACGAGTCGATCCGTGCCGGAACAGTGTAGAGGACAAGTGCTGAAAGTGTTTTGGTGCAGGTCCGTGCCCTCTGATGGATCTTGTGCTGTGTCTGTCACGTTCTTCCAGTGTCGACTTTAACCGCGAGCAGCTCGCTGATCCCAGCAGCTAACGTAAACCTGCACATGCATTTACATGGCAGTGTCACACAATGTGCTGTTAGAACCACTAAAGTGAAGTGAGCCATACTCCAGCGCACACTGGGACTGAACGGGTGAGGCCGCGTCTGCGCGACAAGCATGAAAACCCCAGCGATGCTTGTTTACGCCGCTTTCAATAGAGAGATTGGTTTTCGGCACAAAGGAAGAAATGACTATTGTGTGAAAACTCTGTCCTTAAATGAAATGTAGGAAAATTAATGTGTGTCATAAGCACATTATGCTTCCGCACAATGAGCCATTCAGCTCAAATTGCCTCATAAAAATAGCGTTGGACACGACAGCACTCAAACATATGCCAACGGTGCCTACTGGAATTTGGCAGGATGAAGGAAGAAGCTCTGTAAGAGAGATAATGGCTTTTTGGAAAAGGAAGAGGTGCATCTATTTCTGTCAGGAGTCTGGACTGTGTTTTAAGACTCTAACAAGTGTTTCGCCTCCAAATGGCTCCCCGTGCAGCTTTACATCAGCCACTTTTCTTTACTTTACTGCTTACTGATGACACATGCTTCACTGCAGAAACAGCCCCAGTGAAAACAGGCCACGCATTCTTAAATCGATTACATGTTCTTGTCGTTTTTGGAAAAAGAATCTGCCATTTGGGTAAAAGTAAATGTTGCTTGGTTATAACTTAAAGGCAGCTTGTAAAATGGCAGTTATAATGTTCCTTAAAGTGAAGAAAAAAAAAAAAACAGGCCAAAATCGAGACAAAACTTGGCAAAACATTCAGTTTACTTTAAATTAATCTTCCTTTTTTTTTTTTGGTAAAACTGACTGAAATAAATTTTACCTTAAAATATCTTATATTTGCGCACACACCAGTTTGTTATAGTGGACTTTACTTCTGTATTGAACACAGTAGCAGAGTTTTTACTGTTAAAATGAGAATAAAATTTTCATGCAAACTGTTGTTTTAGTTCCTTTGTCTGAAATTAACACTTGTCACACGCTGTACACTGCAAAGCGAAAACATTTTCTTAAATTGAAATTACATTTTGTTTTAAGAAAAAACTGTGATGAGGGAAAACAGGCTAAAATCTAGACAAAACTGGCTAAACTATTTAAAACATAATTTTCCCAACCTGAAGCTTATTTTACCTTTTTTGCAGTGTAATAGTTTGCTAAGACAAATATTCTTAAAATTAGAATTTTTTTTCAGTGTAAGATAAAATTGTTTTCTTTTTAGGCAAAGAATTAAAACATATTTTACAGATTTTATTTTATTTATTTTTAACTTTCTTTAAAATCAAATTTTACAGTGTCATCCCTTCTTTGGTCAAAATTAGACATTTTTTCTTAAAATATGCTTATTTTTCTCAGCAAAAAAAAGGCTGTTTTTTAAGCAATGTTTAGAACAATTTCCTTCAAAATCTAGTTTTGCAGTGTACTGAATTTCTTTTTTGAAAACTGCAGTGTAATTTTTTTTAGAACAATGTTTCTTTTTGAAATGTACTTATTCTTGTGCAAAACTTGCTTGCCAATGTTATTTTTCTTTTTCATCGTAAATAAAAAAATAAAAAAAGAGAACACATCTCCCAAACTAAGGCTTATTTTACTTTCTTGGAGGAGCATTTTTTTGCAGTGTACTGAAAGCTCTTCATGTTTGACTCCAGGACCTCGTCTTCACCAAAATGTCTCTTTCTTTGTGGACTGTTGAAAGAAACTGGATAAATAGATGAATAAAACAGAGCGGTGCAGATCCCTGGACGGACGATGAGAAGTTTCTGGGTAGAATATCAATGAAGGCACAGTTCACTGTAGATTTGGCCTCATGAATAACACATGTGTGCTAATCGGAGGCAAAGAGCCGTGTGACTCGGACCATCATTACTCTGGACAAACTCAATTTCCTGTGTCTGTACAAAGACCCTGGAAACCCCCCCGCTGCGTTCGCACCCTGTTTACGGTCGTGTTCACGCACACGCTGCCTAATCACGGTCAACTCTGCTGAACTTTCAGATTTCCATTTATATTGTAATGTTCCAGTAAATGTTAGGGAAGATTAAAGTGATGGCGCCGCGGCGGGTTTGATAATGTCACTTCCACCTCAAGTGCTTTTCTTTTTCTTTCCTGTTAAATCTTGTTTTAGTGACTTTTTTTTACAAAAATATAACCATAATTATCTAATAACCTTTTAATTAGTTTGGAAAATGCCATTTAAAATGAAAATAACTTCATTCTATCTATGTGTATCACTCAATATTATATCTATTTGTTAGCATGTCATTATTAAATTCAGTTAAATTAGGCGATACCAAATAGGACAGACAAGGAGTAACACACGGATTATTATTATTATTATTATTATTATTTTTATTTTTGCATAGACACACTGTTTTCTGTTTATATAAAATTTAATTTCACAGTGAACTGAGCAATGTTCCCAACAGCTTCTGACATTTCCCATCCACGGGTCAACGACTGCATATTTATTTTAATTAGCAATTTCGGGACAAGAGCTGAAATGCAAGTATTTGTTCCTAAAGAATAAATAAGCAGAAAATTCATTCGCACTCGCTGTTTCTCACTTGTTAAAATCAATGATGACTTGTATTTTGCGACTTGAACGACGCCGCCGGCAGCAACAATATTTGTTGAGTGAATGCAGACTGTAATAGATATTGTCTTCTTTGCCATTCAGCCGCCGGCTGCAGGCCGCGTCGCCTCATCACGGTCCCTGACTATTCTTCTGCTGAATGAAGAGAGAATGAGGGAGGACGACGGCGGCGCTGATGTCTCTGAGAAAAGCAGCAGAAGAGAAATATTTCAGGAATATTTCACTTTGCTGTGATTTTCTTCTGCTGCAGTTTTTACAAACACTGTGTGTTTTGAGAGTGTGTGTAGCTGGTCTTCCTCATGTTGTGGGGACCTAAATGTGTCTCCACACTCACATTATGGGGACTCGTCTTCCTTATGGGGACCTAAATGTGTCGTCTTCCTTATGGGGACCTAAATGTGTCTCCACACTCACATTATGGGGACTTGTCTTCCTTATGGGGACAAAAATCAAGTCCCCATAACGTAAATGACTCCATTTTAAGGTGAAGACATGTTTTAAAGTTAGGCTGAGGTTAAGATTAGGTTAAGGTCAGGGTCAAGGTCAGGATTAGGGCATATGTGTGTGTGTGTGCGTTTGTAATTGTACATACACATTTGTGGGGACCGAAGAAACGTATAAACCACAGGAAGTGAAGATCTTTTGACTGGTCCTCATGTTCCGTCAAACCTTAAAATGACTGTTTATGGTTTAAGTCGTAAGGATTAAGTTAAGGTTAGGCTAAGGGTGAGAGTTAGACTGTGTCTGTATCTTTGTGAGGACCAGAACACATTTAAACCATAAGAACTGAGGACAGTTTTTGTGGTCCTTTTCTGGATTTAAGGGTTAATGTTAGGCATGTAGTGATGGTTAAGATTAGGGATCAAAAATCCACATGTACCATAGGAACTGGGGACATTTTAAAAGGGTTTTTTATAAGGTTATGTTAAGAAGCTAGGGTTAGCGTTGGAAATAAAGCTTCTTGATTCTTGAATTCTGTTCAAGAATGTGTGTGTCTGTGTGTGTGTGTGTGTGTGTGGGGGGGTGTTCTTGTATGCATATCTTTGCAAGGACACAAAAACATATAAACCATAAGAACTGAGGGCATGTTGTCTGTTCCTCACAACTTCAAATGGCTTTTCGGGGATTAGGACTTGGTATTAGGGTTAGAATTAGGTTCAGGATTAGGCTAGGTTAAGGGTTAGGGTCAAAATGCACAAGAATGCGTGTGTGTTCTTGTATTTGTTTCCTCTTTAGGACATTTTTTGTCCTAAACACTGACCTTGTCAGGACCAGTAGTCCTCATGGAGACCAAAACCTGGTCCTAATGAGGCAGAACCTCATTTCTGAGGATGTGGTTAAGACTGTGGTTAGGTTAAGGTTATGATTAGTCATTGACTGGTTATGGTTATGGTCAGTGATAAGGCTTTGCTTAGTTTGTTTATAATGAATGGAAGTCAGTGCAGAGTCCTGAGAAGAATAGCTGCGCAAACCTGAGTGTGTGTATGCTCTTGTATATGCATGTTTGTGAGGACTTAAAAACATATAAACCATAGAGATAATGTGGACATTTTGTCTGGTCCTCACAACTTTTAAGGGATTTCGGGGGTTAAGATGTGGTTTAAGGGTAAGAGTTAGGCATTTAGTTGCGATGGTTAAGGTCATGTGTGTATTTTGTTTTGCAGCATCACTGTTAAACAAAAGAGCATGAAGGTATAAAGGGGAGAAGAGCTTCAGGCACAAGTTCTGCCTCCAAACGTAAGAAAGTGGAATCAGCATCTACTAGATATCCATTAAATCCGTTCATTAAAATGTAGGAATTAAACATTTGTGGGTGGTTCAGTGGCTCCGCCTCTCTCCGCCTGCAGCTCCTCGGCATCATCGTTCATCCATGTGCACACTCTGTCTCACTCTCTTCTTCTTCATCTTCATCTTCATCTATATTCTGCTCGTGCTCCGTATGGTGCAGCTTGTTTGAAGGAGTTATTTTTAGTTGCGACCTGAGAAACGCCACCGTCACTCACGTCCTCTCTCATGTTTGACTTCCCTCTTTGCTTTGCTTAATGTGCTGCTGCTGTGTGCGTGTGCGTGTGCGTGTGCTGTAAAAGCACTTGAAGCAATTTAATACACTTGTACAGTGTCACGTTTTTGTTTCCCATCGTCTTCTCCCCATCTGACGTTTCTCTCATGTGTCCATTAAAAGACGGAACCAAACCACAAATTTTAAATAATCATTAAGTAGCATTTAGCAGAAAGAAATATCAATATTGAAATAATTTGGCTCGGTTTTTGCCAGCCAGGATTACAACTAACTATTATTTTTATAATCGATTAATCTGGTGATTATTTTCCCAGTTAATCCATTAGTTGGTCTAAAATAGTTTGAAAAATGTTGATCAGTGTTTGTCAAACCTGGAAATGATGATGTTCTCAAAATTATTCATTTTTAATGATTTTCTTTGTTACATGGAGCAAAGAAACCAGAAACTATTCACATTTAAGAATCTGCAAAAATCACAGAAACTTAATTACAATCAAACTGATTGATAGTGTCAACTATCAATCAAGTAACTGATTTATTGTTTTTTACTAAGCATTCTCAATGTGCTTTATTATAAAACACGAAAACAAAAATATAATAAAAGATTTACACAAGGATATGTCCTTGTATACATTAACCTATAACATTAAAATACATTTTTTATAAACTCCAACTGTTCCATACTGTTTGTTTTGTGGAAAGAATAGTGGGCAAACAAGTTGTTTTTTAAAATGGCTTCTATACAAACAGCACAGCACAATTATTTGTTTTATTGTTGAATTTTAAAAGGAAAAAAAATTCTGAAAGACAGAATCAAGAATATGAGAAACAGTTTAGTTTTTCGAATCAGGTTCTTGATCATGGATTCTCCTGATTTCATTCCTGATGTCCATTTATGAGCAAATATTTTTTCCATCTCCCATTCGTCATGATCCAAATAAAAATATATATTGTTTCTTTTGTTCCCTTTGGTGGGTAAAATGAAACATGAGCTAAAAATGGAATGTTAAAAGATAAACATCAACCAATGTCTAAATAAACAGCATGTACATTAGAAGGAAAGGCAGCCACAGATCTCACATATGTTTCCCTGCTCTTGGATTTCTTCTTCTTCTGCTGCTAATTTCATTAACACTTTGATTAACGACGTTTGTAGAGAAGGCAACACAAACCAGAGGAAGAGACGCTGACTGTTAATTAATAAAGACATTTTTTAATCGGGTAAATACTTTACGCCAATTATCCGACAAACACTTAATCATTAACATCCCCACACTATACATTTACAATTACACAATCAGCACCGTGTGACCTGATTTATTTGCAGTGTGTGACAATGAGATAAGAGCAGTGCAGCACACACACACTTGTACAGTATTCTAACCCTGATCCTTATCTTAACCTAAAACTAAGTCTTAACCCCAAAACAGCCATTTTACATTTTACGGAACATGAGGACCTGTCCAAATGTCCTCACTCTCTTAGCTTTATACATTTTCCTGGTTTCCATGACTACAGAGGACATTTACATTGACATCCATTCATTTCCTAGGAGACTTACTCTAACCTTAACCATAGTTACTAGTGTCCTAACCCTAACCCTGACCCTAACCTTAACCTAACCTTAACCTCAGCCTAACTTTAAAACATGTCTTCACCTTAAAATGGAGTCATTTACGTTATGGGGACTTGATTTTTGTCCCCATAAGGAAGACAAGTCCCCATAATGTGAGTGTGGAGACACATTTAGGTCCCCACAACATGAGGAAGACCAGCTACACACACACACACACACACCCATGTTCTCATGCAGCATTGTTACTGAGGACACTCGAAGGCAGAATTCATTCTCTAGTTCCTCAATACAAAACCATCACAACTAAATGGCAAACCCGTAACTTAAACCTAAAACAGTTTGACAGAATGTGAGAACACTTGGTTTTTTTTTGGTCCTCACAAAGATGTATGTACAAGTAAACACACACACACACACACACACACACACAAGCGCTTGCCAAATCAGTGCACTTGGGTCTAACACTATCAACCACCAGTTAAATTATCATGACAGCACAAAGCCATGATGATTCAAAAATATTGCTCTCTCTCTCTGTGGCTCTAACTAAACTAATGGCTCTGCCAAACCTGCATAAATCACCCTCAGTGTCTCCACGTGTAATTCATACACTCTAGTTCCATCTCAGCCAGAGCATCTGTAATGCACTTCCTGACGCTGCACAGGCTAATAATGGACTTTCATGGTGGGTCGTCTGCGGCTCTAACGTAGACTGTGCATTCATAAAATGGATGCAGTTTTTCCACTTTCATGGTGAAACCTAGGAAGGGGCAGCTAGCCACTAGGGGGCGACACCGCAGGTCAAAAAAACCATAGAGATTATGTGGACATTTTGGGAAAGTGAGGACATTTTGTCTGGTCCTCGCAACTTTTAAGGGATTTCGGGGGGTTAAGATGTGGTTTAAGGGTAAGAGTTAGGCATTTAGTTGCAATGGTTAAGGTCATGTGTGTATTTTGTTTTGCAGCATCACTGTTAAACAAAAGAGCATGAAGGTGTAAAGGGGAGAAGAGCTTCAGGCACAAGTTCTGCCTCCAAATGTAAGAAAGTGGAATCAGCATCGACTAGCTATCCATTAAATCCGGTCAAGACTGTCAGGGAAGCTGTTGGCAGATATTATATAGAAACAGGTTTTTCCTTTTAGAGTAAAATTAACAATAAAGTACAGCACATATGAGTGGATCATCCAATAAGAGCCTGGTGATGATGATGTCTGGATTTTCAGGTGAGGAAACTGAATGTTAAAGCTTTAAAACAGGAGTTCATTTTGTAACTGGAAGGTTTTAGTTTACTTGAGTTTTATTTTATTTTGCACACATAGACAACATAAAATGCAGGAAAAAGATTATCTTATCTTATCTTATCTTATCTTATCTTATCTTATCTTATCTTATCTTATCTTATCAACCAATCTTTATTTAAATAGCAATTTCATACCAGAACTGATCATACATTTTTTTCTGTCTTTCTTTGTAAACTGTAATTTAACTTATATTATACATATATAAAGTCTAATTTCAGTCAGACTAACAACTTAATATGAAGTTCGGAAAGCGCGGTTTTAGTCAGAATGACTGAATAATTCTGTTTTTTTCTTGCGTCATGTACAGCAGTGCTGGTACATCACCAGCGGTGGTGAGGACGTGTTGCAGTTCGGTGGCCGGAGGATTGTATTGTTGCTTTTTCGTCATCGGTCTGTGATCCACAACGCTCACTGGATCGGTTTGCAGCCGAGTGTGAGGCGGTGGGGATGAGGATCAGCGTCTCTGCTGCTCAGACCGATGGATTACCGACTCCGGTTTGGGAATGAGTCTGATTGGCCAGAGAATCGGAGCAGTGGGACCAAAAGGAAGCTGGTCGATCTTCGTTCCTACCCTCACCTATGGTCATGGGCGAAAGAACAAGATGGCGGCTACAGGACACAGAAATGGGTTTTCTCCTCAGGGTGGCTGAGGTTTCCCTTAGAGACAGGGTGAGAAGCTCGGAGTAGAGCCGCCGTTCTGGTGGTTCTGGCGTCTGTTCAGGATGCCGTCGTGGAGCCTCAGGGTGTTTCTGGTATGTCCACCTGGGAGGAGACTTCAGGGCGGACCAAGGACCAAGTGGAAATCTCTCATGTCTCCTAACTGGCCTGGGAGAACCTGAGGATTACCCAGTCACAGTTGGAGCATGCGGGCGGGTGAAGGGAAGTCTGGGACTTCCAGGGTTGACGCTGGTCATTTTCACTGGGAAGGACCACACTTACACTGCTGACGTAAACGTCCTGACAGAGTCGTGTCATATGTTGTTGTGCAGAGAGTGTGTATTTAGCAGACACAGACTGGACACTTGTCGGCGTCCATGACTCGCCCGTCCTCTGTCTGTTGTTCAATCATGTGTGTGTGTGTGTGTGTGTCAGTGACAGACAGCTATGCTGCCAATCAGCTTGAGTCTCTGTCACAGAAACAGCTGACGGTGATTCTGTGTGACAGCGAGCAGATCCACACGCAGACAGAAAAAAAAAGGGGAAGGGAATCAAAACTCCTCCTGGTGAGAAATAGACTCATATACTGCAGGACAGTCCAGAGGAGGAGGAAGACATGAGATAATTGCAGTCTCTTGGTGAAACACATCTATAGCTCTGGTGCTGTCGTTACTCTGTGAACCAAATGACCTGGATACAAGGCGTGTGTCAGCGAGCATCTGTCTTATGAAGAATCTGAGGAGGCTGCTGCAAATAGACTCATATACTGCAGGACAGTCCAGAGGAGGAGGAGGACGAGGAGGAGGAGGAAGACATGAGATAATTGCAGTCTCTTGGTGAAACACATCTATAGCTCTGGTGCTGTCGTTACTCTGTGAACCAAATGACCTGGATACAAGGCGTGTGTCAGCGAGCATCTGTCTTATGAAGAATCTGAGGAGGCTGCTGCTGCTGCTGCTGCTGCTGCTGCTGCTGCTGCTGCAGCTGCTCACATGTTTCTGCTGCAGAAGCAGAACAAAGTGGTGAAATTTCCCCAAAGGAGTTGAAATAGTAATGCGGTGTTTACAGTGATCGGAGCAGAGCTGCAGCCAGGAGCGGCAAAAACGTCTGAAAACTGATTTCCGGACTCACATTATGTTGTTTAGAGACGGAAACATGTGGAAATAAGATCAGTCAGTGAGCACAGACCTTCACCAAGACAAACCCGGCACCTGAAATGTTTACATCCTGATCCACTGGATCCAGAAGAACGTTCTGGATCTGCACAGAACTTTAACTGCTTATAGCTGGTACCATCTGACATAAACGTGACAAAATTCATCCCGATCTGTTCGGATGTCGCTGAGATCTAAATATCAACAGACAATTTATTCTGATTCCTGATTGTTTGTTGTTGCCTTTTCCTGTAATGTCAGTTTTAATTTCGTCGTTCAGACTGTGACAGCATCAGTCTTTGTTTAACGACACGGAACTGCCACTTAAAATTACATCATGTTGACATGACATGCAATAACCACACGCACACGTTTGCGCTTCTGTCAAAGTGAGGACCCTCATAGACATAATACATTCTCTAGCCCCTTACCCTAACCTTAACCATCACAACTAGATGCCTAACCCTAACCTAAACCCAATTTTAACCCTAACCCTAAAACCAGGTCTTAACCCTGAAAAAGACCTTTAAAGAAGTGAGGACCAGACAAAATGTCCTCACTTTGACAAAATGTCCTGACCTTCTTAGCTTTTTAAGTGTTTTGGTTCTCACAAAGACACACAAACAAGAACACACACACACACATGCTGTTTCTCTGGCTACAGAACATGTAACTTTCCTTCAGATGAATGATTTAAAAGTAACTATCAGGTCAGAACAGAGCTGCACATTCACTATGAGGTGGAGTTTTCCACTACACTGGTCGCCACCTTCATGTCTCTCCTGCTGCTGCTGCTGCTGCTGCTGCTGCTGTTACTACTGTCCTCACAAACAAACCTCATACGCCCTAGATTCAACTGATCAATTATTCATAGCAGGTGAGAGTTTGCTGCTCCATGTGTGTAAAAGTGCACACACACAAATGCATAAACAAACATACAGAGAGAAGATGGAAGGGCAAATATGAAGTCAAACAGTGTGTGTGCGTGTGTTTGTATTTAAAACCTCCTTCGGACCTTTTCTGTCATAAACACTGACCTTGTCAGGACCGGTAGTCCTCATGGAGACCTAAACCTGGTCCTGGTTAAGTTTAGGACCCTAGTGATAAGGCTTTGTTTACTATGTTCAAATAAATGGAATTCTACGCGGGCCCTTAAAAGGACAGCTACACAAGCCCGAGTGTGTTCATTTGTTCCTGGAACACACATGGAAAAATTGTCTCATTAGTTTAGAAAAACAGTTCAAAATCTAATTACTTCAGAAAAACAGAACCATTTTTTTGCCAATTTGTTTTAAAATATGAAAAAAATATTCTTTCAAGTGAATACAACATTCTTCTGTCCGGATTTTTATCAAAGTACAAAATTTAGCAAGGTCACACCCTTTATTAAGTGATTCTGAGAACAAGTCATCAGCAGTATTAGTGACGCACAAGTCATCAGCAGTATTAGTGACGCACAAGTCATCAGCAGTATTAGTGACGGACGAGTCATCAGCAGTATTAGTGACGCACAAGTCATCAGCAGTATTAGTGACGGACGAGTCATCAGCAGTATTAGTGACGGACAAGTCATCAGCAGTATTAGTGACGCACAAGTCATCAGCAGTATTAGTGATGAACA
This sequence comes from Brachirus orientalis, assembly GCA_016785285.1. Taxonomy (NCBI): domain Eukaryota; kingdom Metazoa; phylum Chordata; class Actinopteri; order Pleuronectiformes; family Soleidae; genus Brachirus; species Brachirus orientalis. Next base: position 63,017 of record JAFBJR010002676.1, read on the forward strand.
AGTCATCAGCAGTATTAGTGATGAACAAGTCATCAGCAGTATTAGTGATGAACAAGTCATCAGCAGTATTAGTGACGGACGAGTCATCAGCAGTATTAGTGACGGACGAGTCATCAGCAGTATTAGTGATGAACAAGTCATCAGCAGTATTAGTGATGAACAAGTCATCAGCGACGAACAAGTCATCAGCAGTATTAGTGATGAACAAGTCATCAGCAGTATTAGTGATGAACAAGTCATCAGCAGTATTAGTGATGAAAAAGTCAGCAGCAGTATTAGTGACGGACGAGTCATCAGCAGTATTAGTGACGGAGGAGTCATCAGCAGTATTAGTGATGAACAAGTCATCAGCAGTATTAGTGACGCACAAGTCATCAGCAGTATTAGTGATGAACAAGTCATCAGCAGTATTAGTGACGGACAAGTCATCAGCATACACACAGTGTACGACAGGACGGCCGTACGAACACCAAACAGCAGAGCTGAGGAGCAGGAGACGAGTGGACGACCCTGATCTGAAGAGACTCATGTCTTTTCATTACGTCCACATGTTCAGACCCTCAGAGCGTCAGCATCGATCCTGGTTTAATGTTACTTCATTAATGTCCTGGGTTTCTATCACCTCAAAGACCTCGACACCAACAAACACCCTCTCGTCCCTGTTGTCACACTGAGCTGAATGTTCACTTCTTATCAAATCAAATTTATTCCCACTTGGTTTCCACCTTGGTTCCCCCCCCCCCCTGTTTTTATGCTCTGTCTTCATTTTCTCTGTCTCCGCTTTCATAAAGTCCGGCTCCTGCTGAAGATGAAAACTTATCATCGTTTCATCCACTCAATTCTCAGCAGAGTATTCCAGTCGCCCTTGAGTCGCTGCTTTGTCTCCGTCTAGTAGACGCTCACATACTTTACTTCACTTGTTCCTGCGAGAAATTCAGCAGCCACCGCTGTTTCCTGATTGTTACCTGTTACATTTACATAAATGGATGAAGTTAATGTCTCATTCAAACTGCTGTTTCCCCTTTTTTTTACGACCCGTCTCTGCCACTATTTACTGCTCTCCTCCCTCCCCTTTGCTGTTTAATTGATTCTGCGGCTTGTTCCCTCGAGCTACGAAAGCAGGAGTCTTTGCTGGATGAAACACTCTCGCTGTCTCGTTGTGATTAAAGAAAGAAAAAAAAAAAAACACCCGGTCTGGCCGTTGGAGATACTATAGCAGCTTATATGGGATTTAGTGAGTCAGAGAAAAAGCACAAATGCCGAAAACAAAGATTCACTTCAAAGTGTTTCTTCACCGAAACCTTAAAGACATACCCCTATAGGACTGTCAATGAAGTGAAGACAGACTGTTGTTAACTATCACATGATAGTTAACGGGTGATTCATCGCAACCAAAGTAGCGCCCCCTCTGGCAGGAAACGATGCTTTTTCCTGCATCTATATACGTACGGTATATACTAAAAACACATAAATCAGACAATTTGTCACACAACTGGTCTCTTCTCTGGCTGTTTTTATCATAAAAGTGAAGGTGGTGGATGGATGTTGTGCCAAAACAGTCAAGCTAACAGGCTAACAGGCTATCGGGAGAACATTTTAGCGGATCTCCGCAGAACCAGAGAGAAGATGGAGGCGAATCATTGCTATGAAACGTGAAACTCACAGCGCGCAGAAGAAGAAGAAGAAGACAGAGCAAACGCAAACTACAGATTTAAATCATGGACTCAGACTAAATTTACCAAGATCTAGTCTGCACAGCAACGGTGACACAGCAGTTTTTTTTTTATTTTACATTAGTTATCCTGCCACAACACTTAACCGCTCCGGTGATAAACAGCACCATCTTTAGCCCACCAGGGGGCAGCATAAGGATCAGATATATTCACTCCGACATGTTTTGTGATATATATCGGTTGATCTGTGCGGATTTAAAGTGACAGTGAACTCTGAAAGATACTGGTGGATGCACCGATACACATTTCCATTCATCTCACTAGTTATTGCATAAGTGTCCGACTTTGACATTGTTTGGGTAAGAAACGTAAGCAATATCGTTAAAAATGTGACCGTTATGTGGCTAAAATAGCTGCTTCCACCCACTCAGGTTCAGAATTATTTCAATCTGTCATTATTTGTCATGACCAAAAAAGACAAATATTCTCCAAAATAAACACAAATGACACGATTACTTCCTCTTGTAGTAGTGTTTGTCGTATTTTGTCTTTTATCCATTTACTTACTAATTTAGTGAGTACAAACAAGTAACAAACTGCACACAAATACAGGACATGATGGTAATGTGACGTAGTTTAGTGGATGAAACGGGTCAAATAGAAATATTGATTTATGTGGATTGGGTTTAAGACTAGACAATGATCTAATGCACAGATTAGCTCAGTTGTCAAGTCCAGTTTCTTTCACTTGTGACAAAAAGCTAAGCCCTTTCTTTGTCTGAATTACTTTGAGATTTTACTCCATGTTTTTATCCCGACTTGTTTAGATGACCGTAATCCGCCGTATGTTGGGCTTAACCCGACGTCGTTCGCTTGACTATAGTTGGTTCAAAATGCTGCTTTTTAACTAGTACGAAGAAAGGAAAACACATTTACTCCAATTTTAATGTCACTTCAGTGGCTCCCAGTTTGTTTTGATTGATTTTAAAATCCCTTTAGTTGTCTTTAAATGTCTCCGTCACGCTCTCGAGTCAGCAGATCAGTCACTTTTAGTCGTCCTAAAGACAAAGAGGAAGCTCGAAGGTGACCGCGCATTTTCGGTTGCCGCCCCAAAACTGTGGAATGTGTTGCTTTTGCACATCAGGCCGACTCACTTTGGGCTTTTAAGTCTCGTCTTAAAGCACATTTTGTCTGTAACTCAGTTTGTGATGCTGACTTTTACTGTTTTATTGTTTGACTGTCTTTAATTTCTTTCCTGTTTGTGCTCATTTGTCCTCCTGTCTGTGTACAGCACGGTGGCTAACTGTGTTGTTTTACAAATAAAGTTGGATACATTTTGGCAAATGTCAGGAAAACGCTAGTCATTTTTTCAGACATTTTGATGCAGAAATTATTTTGTTACACATTTAAAGACTCATTAATAACGAGTTTCTTTCTCGAATGACCTCATCTACCGGCCGTATCCGTAACGTGTCACATCACTTGATCTTTCCTCCTGATGTTTTCCCTCGTGTCATGTCGGGGCGTCTGCTTTTTGCTGCAGCTCTGCCATTTTCAGTTTCGGCGTTGTCTTCCCCTCCTCTCCATCGTAAACTTGAACCCTCGGAGGCGAACCACACAAACTACTCAGCTTTCTCGGTGAGTGCTCTCTCTCTCTCCTTCTCCTACCTCTCAGTCCACATCCTGCAACTACCACTCACTCCTGTGTTCTCCAAATTCCCTCTCTCCTCATAAAGCTAAGTGCCTCTGCTGCAGACGCTCCGCAGATAAGTGGTTTATTTTTTATTTTCCCCTCCACAGTGAAGACCTGAGACTAATTTTCATTGCACATAATGACTCGGCCCCTTGAACTTTCCCCGACAATTGACTAAAAAAGAGAAACCTTCAGAGCCTTTCTTTTAATTTTTTTGCTCCGAGTCCTGAACAACAGCAACGTTCAGACGAGCGGCGGAGAAAGAAGATGTCAGGCTCCATCTCAGTTCATGAGGCTGGATGATGAAACATGATTCCCTGCAGCCACTTTACCCCCATCTCTGCTTGCAGACGGATAACGAGAAGTAAAGTCAAGGACAGGGAGATGCAGAGAGAGAGAGAGAGAGAGAGAGAGAGCCGGTGAGGGTTTGTTTACACATGAAAACAGCGAGAGTGGTATTTGAAAAGATAGAAGGAGAGGCCGAAAATTGAGGAGGTGGACAGGGAGGTGGATGTCGAGCTGCAGAAGGAGACAAATCAACATGTGGGTAGAGGTGGAGAAAGAGGAGAGCGGAAGCAGGAGATGCCAATGTTTGAATCGCTACATTTTAATTCTTGTTTTGATATTTCACCCTTTGGAGCCGCTGCTGTCACATGTGTGATTATTGTAACTGTGTATTTAGATACAAATCTATTTTTCCTCAGGTTTGTAATAAACAGGGATGTGAAATAATATGATAACAGCACGCTAACAAGTCCACGTTTTTTTTTTTTTTTAATGGAGACCTGGTCATCATTGACCTGGTTAGCAACATTAACATCTACAAAACAAGTTAGCGATTTCAACAGGTACTATGCAAGCTAGCAATGTTGTCAACTATGAAACAAGCTAGCAATGTCTATAGCTATGAAACAAGCTAGCAAACAAGTTAGCAATGTCTACAGCTACAAAACAGGTTAGCAATTTCTAGAGCTATGGAACAAGTTAGCGATTTCAATAGGTGCTATGCAAGCTAGCAACGTTGTCAACTATGAGACAAGTTAGCAATGTCTACAGCTATGAAACAAGCTAGCAGTGTCTACAGCTCCAAAACAAGTTAGCAATTTCAACAGGTGCTATGCAAGCTAGCAACGTTGTCAACTATGAAACAAGTTAGCAATGTGTACAGCAACGAAACAAGTTAGCAATACGTACAGCTATGAAAAAAGTTAGCAATTTCTAGAGCTATGAAACAAGTTAGCGATTTCAACAGGTGCTATGCAAGCTAGCAATGTTGTCAACTATGAAACAAGTTAGGAATGTCTACAGCTATGAAACAAGCTAGCAATGTCTACAGCTGCAAAACAAGTTAGCAATTTCTAGAGCTATGAAACAAGTTAGCGATTTCAACAGGTGCTATGCAAGCTAGCAACATTGTCAACTATGAAACAAGTTAGCAATGTCTACAGCTATGGAACAAGTTAGCAATGTCAATGTCACAATTTAGCAACGTCTTCATTTGCGTCACAAGTTAGCATATTTGTCATCAGCTACATTCTTAGCTACAATGCTTGTTAACAACGTCATTAGCATGGATCAGTGATAAACAGCAGGAGAAGGTGAATTGTTATCTGGCAAATGTTTGGTTAATGTGTTTGGAGAAACATTCGAAAATTGAAGCAGTGAATTCCACAGAGTGATATTCCATTTTTAAGTTTAGCCTTTAATGTATTTACTATGTTACACTGAACCCATCATATCAAGATGGCAAAATAATCTGACATATCAACTCAGAAATGTGTTTAAACCATGGAATATTATGATTATCAAGAACCAGTACAGTGTGGTTTTACTGAAAAATAACTGAACTAAGTAATTAGAATCAGGTTAAGAGCACAAGCACTCGCCGAATCAAGGAAGTAGAAATCCCATCAATAATAACCAGTCTGAATGCAAAATGAACATCAGAGCACAAAAAACCCTGCGCTACTTACCAGTGAATAGAAAATAAACCAACTGGCAGATAATCAGTGAGACTAACACTGAGTGTGTGACCACAGTCTGACCATCAAAACAGGCCGAACGAGAAAACACACTCAGCTCTGTCAAGAGCAAAACAGCCAAAAGACAGAAAGAGAGCAGCCGCTCCCGCTGCACTCCAGCCTGACCAAAGGAATGACTTGTTTACAAAAATAAAAGTGGAATTCTCTTGACACCAAAAAAGAAATTATTCACTACTCACTACTTATGAAAAACTGGTATTGCCATAGAAACTGCAGAAAATGTGTCAGAAGAAATCACAGCCTGAGGGAAATCCGGCACAACGCGAGGAAACCTGCCTCCTCACTTTTTCTGTCGCTTTTTTTTTTTTTTTTACATTACACCTAAATCAAAACGTGTACTAACAGGAACACAATTCATTTATCACTGCAATTTTATTTTAATACACTATATTGCATCCCACTGTGTATGTTGTACAAGCATTTCGGAGAAGTAAAAAGTAAGTGCGTCCGTGTACGAGACTTTATTCTCCACAGTAAATAAGCTATAAATACTTAAACATATGGTGTGGGTTGTAAATTTTATATAGACTGATATTTGAGAACAAGAGAACGCACAACCACAAGAACACACCGGAGAGATATAATAATGTAATAATAATGTCACATATTGGCTTTGTGCATATTTGTATGTCCTATAGAAACTGTATTTACACAGTAAATTGCTATAAATTGACGGCTGTTTTCTGCACCTTCATTGTTATATATTTAAATATAACTTCCAACAATAGTTTACTGCAATTTTTCAGGATTTTTCCTGTGAAATTTACAGTTTTTATTTCACAGTAGTGATGTATATAATATATTAATATGATTTTGCAGCATTTGTCTGTATAAATAGAGCATTTTCCTGCAACTTAACAGTTGTCATTAATTAAACTACTGTGATGTTGCACTTTCCTGGACAAATACTACATTTCAGTGCACCTTTAAAACAGCTGTACGTGTATGTGATTTACCAGTGTTTCCATACTGTATTTTATTGTTCTATATTTTATTTTTATTTCAGTTATGTCCTTCAGTACATGCGTTTTAGCAGCTTTGCTGTTGTAATCGTATAGAACTGTGAGCTAGCAGTATTTTCCTGTATAAAAACTGTATTTTCTTGTATCAATACCAGAGTGATACTAGAAGGCAACGGTCCTAAACATGCGGCCCGTGTCCCACATGTGGCCCACTAACTGATTTCATGCGGCCCCCAATTAATATCAACATTTAATTACTTGTTTCTGTCTGTTTTTTAGGATTGACATGATACATTTTACATCATAGGCTACATAACCTTTTCTAATTTTGAACTACATATTGTTCCATATCAGAACAAAAACTTTTATTTTGTAATCCTGTGAAATATAGTCTAAGACTAGGTGATTTTGCAGACTTTCCTTGCGACTGTCACAATAAAACATGCAAACAGGGTACTATATTGTATATTATATTGTGACTTTTCACAGTTAAAGCCTGTGAAATGATGGTGATGTACTACTTCATTGTAAATTTTAACAGTTAAAAGCTGTGAAATCCTACAAATAACATACATTGTTGTTGTTGTATATAGGATTCATATTGTACTATGTGGAACAGTAATGTGCTTATTTACTGTGCAGCCGTGCCAATAAAGCAATAATAAATCTACAGTAGGAGCAAAACAACTGAATAAGTTAAATATGAGTTTTTCAGTTTTCTGGAACTCCTTCACAGCAGACTGGCCGAGCCTCATAAAGCACTGCTGCCTTGCATATCTCCCCATCGGGGGTTATTATCTTCACACCTCTGTGCTCTCTGCAGCAGCAGCAGCAGCAGCATCAGCATCAGCAGCAGCAGCAGCACTACTGACGTTTCCTCCTCACCACATCACCCTCACCCTCACTCAGCTCTTCGCTCAGGCAACAACTTTACTGGCATGAAGCCGTTTCAGAGGTTAAACTGGTGTCACTCAACCATGAGGAGCTGTAATGGCAAAAGCCCAAAGTCAAACACGTCAAGTTTGCCAAAGTGATTTTTTTCAGTTGGGTTCACTCTCGTGCACAAAATAACAAAGTTGATGCAGCACTTTTTTAAAAGCCATAACATAACATGTACTTTGCAAAGAGCAGTCGACCGTCATAAATGATTAATGTACAAATTACAATATGATGCATTGAACATTTTTACCTACAGGATAAATAGATTGTTAACAGTAAAACTATAAAAATACTTATTTGGCTACAGTGTTACCCATGTCTATTTAAAAATAGATTTTATTTAAATCAATTAAGGTTTATTTAAACAACGGAAAATACTTCAGTGGTATAGATTAAACCTCATGCAACCTTGAATTCCTTGGACGCTTTTTAATTTTTTAATATTTTTTTAATATAACTGTGGCTGCATTAATGCATATCACATGAAATATGCAGAATGCCCATTGAAACCCACTGTCATTAGAACATAAAAACATTTGCCATCATCAGAAAATTATTTACTGTATTATTTTTTGTAAGAAAAATAAATTATTGAAAATGAAATTATTTTTTAATAATCACATTTAAATAAAAAGGTCATTGTTGGTAATCACCAATGACCTCCAAACAAAATCTAATTTTTATGTTGTGTGTTAAATGTTAAAATTTGTGTATTTGTGTTTGGAAAAACTGGTATTTTATGACTTTTTGCGTCAGAATGCTATAAAACAAATGTAACCCTCATGCAACCTTGAATTCCTTGGACACTTTTGCGTATGGAATAAAATTTGCCAAATGCCCATTGAAACCCATAGTTAACTATTATTTTTTTTCATCCCCATCATTAGAACATAAAATCATGTGTTCATTGTTATAACCCATTCATTCTGTGGTTGTGGGCTCAACTCATCATCGGAAAATGGTTTTCTTTAGATTTTTATGATCAGGACTAATGTTGGTTAAAAATTAATTATGTGAAAATAAAAAAATATAACAGTTTATATGGGACATTTCTGTCCCTAAGGTGATGAGAGGGTAATTTTTTTTAATAATACTGCATTATTGGTAATCATCAATGACAGGCTGTTAGCCATTTAAATAAAAATCAAATTTTCATGCAATACATGGAAAAAAATGAATGTATATTTTGTTTTAAATGTTTAAATGTGTGTACTTGTATTTGTAAAACTTGGATTTTAAAGTTCAATTTGCAAATAATTTATGATTTTTTTTATTGATCAGGTTTTGCTGTTGCTTAAAAAAAATTGTCAAATAGCAGTTTTAAAGAAACAGTTCTCCCTCAAACGGTAGTTAAATAAGTCATATTGTTGTACAGGATTTCTTTGAATTCAGCCGTTCCCCCAGTTCTGTTGCTGTAACACTCAAACACCTGAAAATATTCCTTGGCAAATTCATTATTTCCTTCCGTTTGAGTAATGAATGCACTATTTCATAGCCAGTTGTAAAGGTTAATGCTACAGTAATGAAGGAGCTTGGGGCGAAATGCTGATGGGAAGACAGAAAATAGTTGTGAATAGTGAACTCATACATTGTTGGTTTGGTTTATTCGTGGGAGTTTTTGACAGTAAGAAAAAAAGATTCAATAACTTAGGGAACTCATGGTCATTGTCGAAAGAAAACACAATGAAGCTATTCAACAACATCTCTAACAAACGTTTAAAAGTGACCTTAAAAGAACTCATTCTCCCCATTGATATGATCAGATATCAATGGGATGAGCATTTTGAACGTCCTCCAGTTTTCGGGCTGTTCTGACCCATTTCACAACTTTACTGAATAAATTAATCCTCTAATCAACACTTTCAGTTCATTTCGAGTCATTTAATCAACTTAGTAACATTTTTGGTTTGCGGTCAAAAATGACCACCATAGGAAATAAATGGGTAAGAGTGTATTACGTTCATCCAGCAGACACTACGATCCACAACTTCTGAATCAGTGTTTCCAAAACTTTAAAGATGACAAAGTATTGGACCCATTTGTGCATAATTTAACTTTTGTGTCTATTTTTACAACTAGTTCTATAACACCTAATATTATTACGAATAGGTAAAAGTAGACATATTGAAAATATATGATTGATAAGTTAATCAAAATTTGAGTGTTTTTTTTATTTATTTGTGTGTTATTTAATAGATTTTAAATAAAATGATTTCAGCAACTTTGTAGGACAGCTCAAAAGACTGGGCCGGACCAGTCCTGACCCAGTGTCTGGGAATGGCCGCTCGATATGAAACAACGTCTCATACCTCCAATGTCAGCTTCTCGCTCTCTAGGGAACATCGCATATTTGATTTTTAATGCCAGATGCAACCCTCCCATTCATTTAGGCTTGGGACTAGGACTACACTGGATGTAGCCCTCCCTTGGCTACATTAGTCCAACTAGCCCAATCACTGGGGAGCAATGGGGATTGGCTACCTTGCTCAGAGGTACCCCAACCATTAACCTGTTGGTAATCCTCTGTTGACAAGCCAAGTTCTTGTCCATGGGCTGCACCAACTTATAGACCTCATATAGTGACACATGTTCACCACTGGCTATGCTGCTTCATCATGTAAAAGGGTAGTGAAGATTTATTGTGTCAACATACAGCACTTACATGAGACCCAAGCACTTAAATAAGGAAAGTTTCAGGAAAACACTGAATCAAAGTTACAAATATAGTTGATTATTTGCAATTGTTAAAGTTTTTTATAACAATGTTCAATCTTTATGTGTTGCATTTGCTGCTTAGACTTAAATTCAGTTTAAATATCTATGTTTACACAAAGACAACATCACAGTTAAAAGAGTAGAGAAAGTGTGGGCGAGATTTTGTCAGAGTGAATCGTTGCAACACAAGCAAACAGAGGGAAAATGGGTTTTCAGTCTCTTGGTAAACCAGTTCACGCAGACGTGTTTGTCATAACAGCAACACCAGCCACAGACTTTTTCCACACACGCTCCGAAGCTAATTAATATTCTGCAAACACAAAAGCAAAGAAACTTTCACACCACATAGTCGAGTGGAGCTGATAGTCTGGCAGCTGCACAGGGAAACTGTGTGTGTGCCAAACCAAACTGGCAGAGCGTCATCTGGTGCCAGAGCGCGGCACAAGCTCGGTCACAATCAGCCTAATTTGGCCGGTTACCTGGGAACACCTGAATCCGTCTATTTCTGTCTGCCCGCACGACTCAGAGCCGCACAGCTGGTTCACGAACCGCAGGAGAGGATGTGATTGGATCCCGGAATGTAAGGGAATGTGCAGCGTCTTAATGTGCTGCTCTCACTTAGCAGCTGAATTTGACACGTTCTCATTTTCAAGTTTGAAATTTTTACTCTGTTTCTTCTGTAACATCAGATGATATTTGTGCGGTTGAGGCGCTGCCATTGAACTCTGACATGGTAAGCTTATAAAAGAAACACTAACCTGCTTTCCACTAAAAATGAAGTTTAGGAAAAATAGTTTTTGTAAAAGAAAAAGCAAAAACTGATTCGTGGGATGTGCCATGACTAACTGTGACCTAGTTTCCACTAAAATTTCTTACAGATTTTAACTTTCTTTCTTTCTTTTCAAAAATAGAAAGAAAGAAAGAAAATTTAGAAAGTACGAAATTTACGATGGTGTTGTGATGCAGAACAAGAACAGATCAGTGACGAGAAGATTAGAGTCTGGGGCAATAAAAATACAGCAAATTAAGTTAAGATAAACAATTATTGTTCAAAGAGCAAAAACATATCCATGTGTCTTAACGTGACAAATTTGACCAAATTCTATCAAGATTTAAAAGAAAGAAAGAAAGAAAGAAAGTATGGAATTAACTTTGCTTTTTTTGGTGCAGAACAAACACCATGACAAAAAGGTGAGATTAGGAGATTAGAGTCTGGATCAAAACACCAAAGTTAATTCCAGTTTGGCAAATTCACTTAAGACAAATAATTGTTTTAAAAACAAATTACTGAAAAACTGGGACAAACGCTGGGAGTACTCATCATTTTTAAGTCACTTGAACTATGAATGAATGAGTTTAATTCAATTAATTTGAGAATGGATTTGTAGAACAGTGAAGTAAAAGGAATTTATGTAAATATACACCAGGACAGACGTGAACATATACTGACACTATCTCCAATTGTGAAGATCCGAATTCAAGGTATTTTCTCTCAAATCGGGAAGACACAGTTCATTTGGCAAGACCAGATACTGGGAAAAAATAACATAATTATCAATTTTTGTCTTTTGTTACTGCATTCTAGTGCAATAAAGACACGTTGAATTGAGTTTACTCACATTTTTAAGGCAGCAGGTGAACTTTAATTTCCAAGTTCAAACTGTTAAGTAGTTTTATTTTAAATGAAGAGCAAATCATTTTGAGATGATGTGAAATCATTTCTTATTTTCTTCAAAACTAATCAAGACAATCTGTTGACCCAACACACAAGTTCTTAAGTTAATCATCCAGTTATCAACTATCTTGAAGAACTCTTAAGTAAGTAATTAACTCGTGAGTAATTTAAGTCATGCTGCAAGTTTTAGGTCATCATCAAGTAAAAAAATACCAAAAATAATGGCAAACTTGATTCAGCTTAGAATTGTGGGTTAAATAATGTGGAAGTTGACGAGATATAGCAAGTTCAAACAGCAAAATGTCAACTTAAGTTTCTGTGTTGTAACAATATGTATCATCAGGTTGACTTGAATTCTCATGTTTAAAAACAGCAGATGAACTTTGGTTTCTAAGTACAACCACGTTAAAAGTGTAGCTCAAAGACCCTCAAAGTCAAATTTACTGTGTAACAATCGTGACATGTTGTTGTTGTTGGATGCTGTTGTTCCTGCAGGTTTCCATATCATTGGCAATGTTTTGTTCGGTGTTTAATTGCTTTGTGATTGATTTTTTTTCCCTCCTCCTCAGGATAATTAGTGTTTGTTTGCTGTTTTAAAGAGTGACAGATACGTGGAATAACACTCCATCAATCATGGCTCCTCTTTTGTTCAACTATTAAGTATTCAGAGTAAAAATTACTCCTGGAACATTTCACAGCTGTCATTTATTCTGAAAATCAAGTTTGAATGAATATTACGTGACACATTCTTGCCGCAAAGAAGTTCTGATATTTCCAACAAACTTGACAACATCATTTATTGTTACTTTTTTCTATTTGTCATGTGATCACACCTCTCTCCTTTGGAGCTAACAGCTAAGCTAATAGCAAAGCTAATGGGTGAATCAGCAGATTTGCTAGGTTGACTGTAAGTTCCACAGGAGTGAGGAAATAGCTAAGCTAACTGGTCAGTCGGCAAATTTGCTAGCTTCACTGTTAGTGCTACTGGGAGTGACATCATAGTTAAGCTAACGGGTGAATCAGCAGATTTGTTAGGTTAGCTGTAAGTTCCCAGGAGTGAGGAAATAGCTAAGCTAACAGGTCAGTCGGCAAATTTGCTAGCTTCGCTGTTGCTACTGGGAGTGACATCATAGTTAAGCTAACGGGTGAATCAGCAGATTTGTTAGGTTAGCTGTAAGTTCCCAGGAGTGAGGAAATAGCTAAGCTAACAGGTCAGTCGGCAAATTTGCTAGCTTCGCTGTTAGTGCTACTGGGAGTGACATCATAATTAAGCTAACGTGTGAATTTTTTACTGGTGCAGAATGAGAAATATTTCCACATGCTGCTTTTCAGATGCTTTTTTATCGTGATTTTGTTTTCGTGATTGTCCGATCAGAAGGACGTTTAGCTTGCGTCCTTTATTTTCGCAACAAAACAAGAAAATATCACTGTCTTACTTTTTTCTGCTGGGCTAAGAAGGCATTCAAAATTATTCTATGTCCAAGCTGCACTCACAGCGCCCTCTGCTGGACCTCACCGTAAGTACTTCAGACTGTTTGATTTGCTTGTAGGCTGTATATTTTCAGCTTGAACAGGTTTGTGTGTGGTTCAAACAGATATCCAAATGTAGGACAAAAGGAGACAGCAGAAACAGCTCTGTCAAATCACATTTCCTCACATAATCTGTGAATGGGTGAACGACCAGTGAGAGAGTGAGGATAAATGAAGTCTGTTTTCATCACCTTGTGTTTTTGAGTTGTGCTTTGTGCTGCTGTTTCTGTGGAGTCTGATTTCCAGCCTCAGTAATCAGACTATGACGACGTGACCATCTGTGCCGTCGCTCCCTCAGACGTATATATCCATCTGTAGTTCCACTACTTTTTGTCAAACTTCCCCTGACATTGGCTTTGCCTTTACAGATGCAATCAATGAAAGATGGAGCTCATTTTCCACAGCGAAAGAAGGAAATTAACTTTCACGAATGCTTAATCCTGTAGATTTGCTTCTTTGTTTATGTGAAGCTTTATCTAAATTCCCTTTTACTTCTGAACTAACTTCTAAAAATGACTTTGTTGACGCTGTTTCTTCTACTTTTAAAAGTTGGGAAGCTTGTGTGGCAGCATTGTAAGGGAACTTGGGAAGAATCACCACATAAATGTATGTTCACATCAAAATATCATGCTAAATTTGTAAGTAGAAGAAGTCGACCATTTTTTTCTGCCATTGCTATGGCAGAAAGATCTCAGTGCTGACTGGTTATCGCAACAAACTGTGGTAAAATATAATAGAAGAAACAGAAAACAATGATGGGCGCAAAAACGATGCAACACAATGGCAAAAATAAATGAATCATAACATGGACTGTCAAAATAAATAAGAGCAAAAGAATAATAAAAATAATAAAACAATATCAGACAAAAGAGAGCCGAACAAATAAAAGAATAAACATTAAAACAAGAGATTAAAATATATAAGTGGGTAAAAAGACGATATGATTTTGACCTGAGTTGTGGTTGACTAATAAAGGACGTTAATTTGTTATGTTGTGCTTTTATTTTTTTAAATCCAGACTGACTGTTTGCTCCTTGAGATCCACTTCCTGGAGGCGTGTCTTCATGGGGAGCCCAGCAGGTGTCACTTAGCTTGTTGGACTGTACCACGTGCTGAGGTGGACATTTTGTTTTTGTTCAGTTTAATCTCTGCTGCTTTGAATAGATCAGGTTCACAGTTTGTGTTTGTCATAGAAATCTGTACAATGTGTGTGTAAATATTTGTAAGGTTACATTTTGAATATTGTTTTTTTGTGTGTGTGTCGCTTTGCATTGCTTTGGTTCAGACCACACTGATTTAAGTCAAGATGGAGGCCGATGAGGAGGTTTGGAAGATGGACGTCAGTCAGGTTTATGTTTCCCGCTGCTGCTTCACCTGCTTCACGGATCTGCAACTATTTGGTAGGAACTGGAAAAGTGTTGTTGATTTAAAACTTTCACTTGTGGCCACAGAAAACTACAAATCTGTCTGTGTGGTTTTACTCATTTCTTCACCTCGACGCCCTCAGGTTTCATCCTGTGTAATATCCTGAAATATTCTCAAGTCAAAGTACTAATTAGCTTGATTAACTTTTGTTTGTGTGCAGTTTGACTCTAAAAATGTATTTAAGTAATAATTTATCTGTTTTAAAATGTCCTAGGACTAAAAGTTACCAAGTAAACAAGTTTAAAAATTCCAACAAAACAGAAATAAAATACAAAACTATATAAATAAGAGTAGAGTGTAATTTGAAAAAAAAGAGAAGTATGAATATGTTTATAATTTAAGAGCAGATAAATAAAAGACTGTGCAGTGAGTTGATTGTAAACTGAGCGGTGACGGTGCATCCTCCTCGTTTGCTCCTCCTTTACTTTCATGACCAGTCCTCCACAAGCCGCGTTTCCATCTTCTCCTCCTCTGAACGTCCGCGTTCATTCACTCTCGCGTCGTCACCCGCTGCAGCGTGTAAACGTAACGTCCACGGAGCGAAACTAACGAGCCGATTCCGACGGAAGAGACGGCGATTGATGTCATTTTCACCACGTTCCTCACTCGGTGTTCATGTAACATCCTCCTCCTCGTCTGACACATGATATTTTAACCTATTTCTTTTTTTAACAATAATGATTATCATTATCATATTATCATTCCAAAAGATAAAAAAGATAAATGACCTAAAACATCTTAATAGTAAAAGGGGTTTTTATCCACTTTAAATCCCCTCAGCTTTCTCAAAACGGTTAGTTTGTCAGTGTTTGTATTTAAACTGCTTCTCTGACTGGATTTTCAAAAGAAGGGCTGAAAACAAAATGTTTTCATGTCAGTGTGATGCGGCTACAGCCAGGAAAACTTCTCATTAAGACTGAATTCATATCTCTATCGAATGTCACTGAATTTGGTTTGTGTCTTCAGGATCGGACTAATCCAGATTAGAGATTTGGCAGCATTTTAAATGTACCATGGTTCAGTCCCATTGAATAAGTTCTCATGTGTTTATCTCAGCAACGTCTTAACAGATCAGGCTGAATTTTGTCATGTTTATGTCAGATGGTAACAGCTGTAAGCAGGTCAAGTTCTGTACAGACCCAGAAAGTTCTTGTGGATCCAGTGGATCAGGATGTAAACATTTCAGGTGCTTGTTTGTAAAACACTGTGTTTAATATTTAAGTGATTTCTTGAGAATGTAACATCGTCAGTGGGTCGATTCTTGCCAAAATTCAACGGGAACGAACTGTAGCAGGCTGATCATCGACCCATCACGAAAACAAAATCAGATTGATGCGTTAAAAGCCGTAGCCAGGAAGTTGTTAACGCTCTCGGCTCCCGTCCCTGTGCTTCTTCTTCTTTTTTTTTTTTTGTGTCTCATAATAAACAGCTAAACGACATCATTTTACACCCAATAAACCAGTGAAACCTGTCTGCAGTTAGAAAAGAAAAAGCAGTCAGAGGAGGAGAGAACATCCTGTTTGACATTGAGGTATAATGAACTCCTAACATGTATTTGAATGCACCATCTGCTGGAATGCCGTGCACGATTTGGCACAATTATTTATGATATTTGGACTTTCTTTTTTGTCCAGTTTGTCTCCAGTTTCCAGGGCTGTCATCTACAGCCATTTTGGCGATGTTATGCCAGATTTTGCTCAAACTGCCAATCAGGAAGCATTAAAGGAGAGACTGTGTGTCCATGTTGAGAGTGGGAGTGTGTTATCGAATCTTGAAGACACAGAATTCACAAAAACAAAATCTGCATAATTGCTGCCCTAAAATGCGACAGGCTGTCATTATCGCCGGAGAGAAGCCTCTGTCTGTGCTTTTATTTTTTCTAGATTCCAAAATATGATGTGGTCAGAATGGAGTGGCCGCAAAGCACAGACTTTGTTTTTACCCTCGGTTTCCCTGTCGACCCCACGCACAGCTGCTGTATTAACCATCAACGCGGCTCCGACCGTCTGCCACGAGTCGGATATTTAATCTTATCATAAACAATCGGCACAGGGAGCAGCTTCCACCTGCCTGGCGCCAGTCTGTCACTTCATGTTTTCACTTTGACGAGCATGATGTTTGACTTGGTATTTTATGAATGAGGCCGTCAGAGCCGAGAAAATGCCGGTGGCTCCGGCGTGATCCGTCACAGCTGAGGCATCTTCAGAACTTTTACACGATCAAACCTTTTCATTCTTCACGTTTGTAAAAGAACGGAGATTATAATTTAAAACCAAGAAGAAAAAAAAAAGGGATGTTTGTAACATTTGCTAAAGCAGAAGTGCTTTAAGATTGAAGCAAGTGAAGTGAGACGACTGTGAACAGGTGGGAATTTGACTGACGAGGGTAAAAAAAAAAGCACCAAAACGTTGCAGTAAATAAAAGTATTCTTGCAAATTCAGATTACTTGTTTTAAATTTGACTGAAAAAATAAGGAAGCGTCCACAAAAAATGTTTCAGAACATTTTCAGAAATCACATTTTCAGCTGTTTGTTGGTAGAAACGCGTCTTGTCTCCGCCCGCCCCTGCTCTGCTGCCGTTTGCACACAAACGCTCCCACAGTCAGGTCTGATAGTTTTGCTTGTTTTCAGAAAGACACGGCAAACAAATATTACGTTGTTTTTCGTCATGAAGAACAAACAGAAGCAGAATAATAGTTACGTACTGCAGCTTTAATTTTTAAAGGTCCTTATGGACAGATTAGCTAATTTTCTCATCAATATTTAATAATAACTCGGATATTCTTTTATAAAATCAGCATCTCTAAGGCAAACGTCACTAACTGTCTTGGCAGTTGTACAGTGAGGAAACCACTTATTTGCATTTTCCTCCTCAGCTCTGGAGCTTTGACTGACTTTGGCAGAATTCTGCTCTGTAATTACCGATAATTACACGTTTCCTTGTTCCATGCCAATATTTGCATGTGGATTTTTTTTTTTTTTATCGCACCATTAAACGATTTCCAAATCAATGTTAATTGTGACAGGAACAGAAATAATTATGGGGATCGTCAGTGTTTGCTCAAAGCAGTGAATCAGAGGAGGCTTTTAGTGTGAAAAGCTGTGTTTCCTGTGTTCTGTGCGCTGATGATGACAAATGATGAGGGTCTAAGACGGTTATTTTGGCTTTTTGCATCCACATTTATTTCATTTAACCTTCATTTAACCAGGAATAAAAAGATTGGGGTTCTTGTCCTGGCCAAGACAATACAATGTACAACATAGAGACAATAAAATATACATAAAAATCTACTTAAAATGTGCAAAGTGCAGTAAAAATATATATAACGGACAGTTTTTTTTTATTTAAAAAATAAAATCAATTAAAGTGCATTTAGGCAAAACATGTGAAGCAGATGTTTCTGCCTCCAAGTCATTTAAAAACACTTTTGAAAGTCTCAAATGAGACCAAACTATTTTACTATTTAGGACATTTATTTACAGTAAATGTCCTTTTACCCAATTCAGTACAGAATGAGTAAAACCTAGTAACTAGTAAAACAAGTGAGTGTGTGGACTCCAGTGTGATTGACAGCTGGTATCGTCCAATAGGAGCCTGGTTTCTATTTTCTGATTTACCTCCGAGAGAAAAGGTCATGTGATTTTTGTTTTACTCAGATCAGCAGAGACAGAAAATCTGCTCCTCCTTCCTGGGACAAACGACAGGATTGAAGCTGAGAAATATGGTTTTAAACTATTTTAAAAATGAATTGATTTTACTGAATAATTTGCAGATAATGTTATTATCTGATGATTTTTTTTGGTATATTTTATTGTATTTGTTTGTGTATGCTTAAGTCGTTGTATCTGTGCCCTAACTCCATGGTTTTCAAGCTGTGGTACGTGTCCCACCAGTGGTACACGAGCTTCCTCTGATGGTACTTGGATTAAAATCAGAAGTAGTAACGCTTCTTGTCTCCGCCCGCTCCTGCTCTGCTGCCGTTTGCACACAAACGCTCCCACAGTCAGGTCTGATAGTTTTGCTTGTTTTCAGAAGGACACGGCAAACAAATATTACATTGTTTTTCTTCATGAAGAACAAACAGAAGCAGAATAATAGTTACGTACTGCGGTTTTTATTTTTTAAAGGTCCTTATGGACAGATTAGCTAATTTTCTCATCGATATTTAATAATAACTCGGATATTAACGACAGGATTGTCTGAAACTGAGAAATGTGGTTTTAAACTATTTTGAAATGAATTGATTTTACTGAATAATTTGCAGATGATGTGATTTTATGTTGTATATTTGAAGTCATTTTTTGGTATATTTTATTGTATTTGTTTGTGTATGCTCAAGTTGTTGTATCTGTGCCCTAACTCCGTGGTTTTCAAGTTGTGGTACGTGTCCCACCAGTGGTACACGAGCTTCCTCTGATGGTACTTGGATTAAAATCAGAAGTAGTGTTCAACTGCATAAACCAGGATGTGTGAGAATGGGAGTGGAGCTGAGGAATTTTGATCAGAGTGTGAAGAAAATTAAACAGTTAGTCGGTCTAATCTCTCGCTTCATCTTAATCTAATTTCTCTAGCAGATTATCTTATTAGGAATAAATCCGCCTCCTGTGAAAAGTCTGTATCTGACTTTGCTCGGCCTTTTTGCACCGTTGAATGGTGGTGTTACTTCAGAGCTCAGTTTTTTTCTCATCTTTTCTTATTCGTCGTCTTCTATCTTTTCACATCTCACATAATCTCATCTCACACATTTTCTCATTTATCTCATATAATCTCGTGTTTTGACATTTTTCTCCTGCAATCTTGTCGTCTTTTCAAATGAATCTCATAATCTAATCTTTATTCTTTCATCCGATCTTTTTCTCATTGGGCACATGTAATCCTTATATCTCACGTAATCTCATCTCATCTCTTCACATTTATCATATTAAACTAATTTTTTTCTTTGTCCCGTCTCATTTATCGAACCGTATTTCATTTATGCCGTCCTCTCAAATGTTTTCTCATTTATCTTGCATAATCTCATCTCATATTTTCTCATTTATCTCATGTAATCTCATCTTTATACATTTGGCACATGTAATCTTTAGATTAATCTCATCTTTTCACATCTTATTTTTACTCATATTTTCAAATTGAGTTTATTTTGTCTTTTCTCATTATCTCACTGTATCTTTTCTCATTCATCTTGTTTCCACATCTTCTCATTTATCCTAATTACTATTTTGTCTGGTGGAACTTGGTATAAAAAGTTTGACTAACACGCTGCACATGTCCTGACCAGCACGTTTTTTATTCCTTGTTTAAATAAAGTTTTCCTGTGGTTGTAGCCTCCGCATTCGCAACATACAGAAATATACCTGTTGGTCTATGGACACTGAAACTACAGTGGGGCGCGTTTAGTGTCATTTCGCTGGTAAAATGCTGATATAATTCTCAACATTTGTCTTTGTTGTCTAATTTTGAGTTTCATGTGTCTCACTTAACATGGACAAAAAATTAAAGAAAAATTAAAGACACGATGGAACAAAAATAAATAACTATAGATGGAGACTCTGTCTTCTAAAATGTGGACGATTGCGTGTCCTCTCTGCCTCTAGACAGTTTTTATATATATATATTTTTCCCTTAATGAGCTCCTGTTGCGGTAGATATTCTCCCCATCATCATCATCATCATCATCATCATTACTGAAGGGACAGAAGCTGCAGAGCTGAGTCCGACTGGCAGTCAACACTGATCAGTTTACGCACACACACGTTTGCGCTTCTATCAGAGTGAGGACCCTCATAGACATAATACATTCTCCAGCCCCTTACCCTAACCTTAATCAACACGGCTAGATGCCTAACCCTAACCTAAACCCAATTTTAACCCTAAAACCAGGTTTTAACCCTTAAAAAGCCCTTTAAAGAAGTGAGGACCGGACAAAATGTCCTCACTTTTATATGATTTTAGGTCCTCATTTGGCAACAAGTACAAGAAGAGTTCCACAAGTACACAAATGCATGAAAACACACGGCAGAGAAACTAGGAATATTATATAAAATCAACTCCAATTGATTTTACAACAACAACAAAAAAAAACAAACCCAAATGTTTCCTTTTGCTCCTTTAAAGCTCAGACAGTGTGCAGAGACACGCGTGTCCAATTTCACCAAACACGACTGACAAAACTGCAAAACACAATTAGTTTCTCCCAGAAAAACAAAGCATTATTACAGACGAGGTGACGTTTCCGCTCTGAGTCTTTTCCCGCTGCTCTGACACTGTGACGGGTCTCGTTACATTTATCTCATCCTGTCTCGTTTCTCATGGCTCTTCTCATTCTTCTTCTGGTACAATTTTTTTTTCTCATTTACCTAATCTTTTTACATTTACCTCATGCAATCTCATCTTATATTTTCTTGTTTATCTCATGCAATCTCATTTCATATTTTTTCATATATATGTGTATGTGTGTGTGTATATATAATATAGACATATATGTATATATATGTATATATAATATACATATATATATAATGTAATCTAATTTCTTAACATTTCTCTCATGTAATCTTGTCATCTTTTCACTTTGTTCTCATAATCCCATCTTTATTCTTTTAGCCGGTCTTTTCTCATTTGGCACACGTAATCTTTATATTCATCTCATATAATCCCATCTCATTTCATGACATTTATCATATTAAAGTAATTTTTTCTTTATCCTGTCTCATTTATCGAACCGTATTTCATTTATGCCGTCTTTTCATTTAACTAATCTTTTCACATAATCTCATATATTTTCTCATTTATCTCATGTAATCTCATCTTTATACATTTAGCACATGTAATATTTATATTAAACTCATCTTTTCACATTTTATTATATTAAACCCTTATCTTTCTTATCTAATCTTATTTTCACTCATATTTTCAAATTGAGTTGTCTTTTTCCATGCAATCTCATCTTATATTTTGTTGTTTATCTCATGCAATCTCATTTCATATTTTTTCATATATATGTGTATGTGTGTGTGTATATATAATATAGACATGTATGTATATATATGTATATATAATATACATATATATATAATGTAATCTAATTTCTTAACATTTCTCTCATGTAATCTTGTCATCTTTTCACTTTGTTCTCATAATCCCATCTTTATTCTTTTAGCCGGTCTTTCCTCATTTGGCACACGTAATCTTTATATTCATCTCATATAATCTCATCTCATTTCATGACATTTATCATATTAAAGTAATTTTTTCTTTATCCTGTCTCATTTATCGAACCGCATTTCATTTATGCCGTCTTTTCATTTAACTTTTCTCATAATCTCATATATTTTCTCATTTATCTCATGTAATCTCATCTTTATACATTTAGCACATGTAATATTTATATTAAACTCATCTTTTCACATTTTATTATATTAAACCCTTATCTTTCTTATCTAATCTTATTTTCACTCATATTTTCAAATTGAGTTGTCTTTTTCCTCATGATCTCACTGTATCGTTTCTCTCATTCGTCTTGTTTTCACATCTTTTCTCATTGATCATACTTAATTTACCACCGTGTTGAATTTGAAATGACAGATTAAGACGAATCAAACGAGTCTCGAGGGAAAACCTGTTATTTAATGATGTCTGTGATTCTACAGTAGTGGACAATAATTAGTTTGGTTTGTGAGAAGCTTTGACGTGGGGACTGGTGATGGATGAATGGAGGAATGAATGGGTAAATATTAACTGCCTTTTAAAACAAATGAATGTGAAACTTGTTGGAAACTTTGAACCTAGTTTAAAATAATAAAAGTGAACAGGTTCGTTTTGTGCGTGACTGAACTTTGAGAACAGAATTAGAGCAGAGGTGAAGTCGTCGTATCGTTTGCTTTGGTCTGAAACTGTTGCACCAGAACAGTTTTCTGTCTCATTTATTTATTTTCCCTCTGTTGAGTTGTTCATTTAATGCTATTGTTTCTTTAATGATGATGTTTTCCTCCTTTTTTTTACCTGTGTGAACACGACGTCTGCTGTTGTGTGTTAATGGGTCGACTCGGTTGAGCTCAACACTAATTTCCCATTGAGGACAATAAATGATCTACTGTATCTACAACATGCGCATAAATGTTATATATATGAAAAAAAATTAAACTTTTGCTCCCATTGGCATGAATGAAAATAAGAGCTGTATGATGTCCTACAGTAAATGCAAGTTCACAAGATAACTGTAAAACAAGCTCATCTATTATCTGTATAACTTTTCTACTGTTGACAAGAATTTTTAAATATCAGGAGAGCTAATGCCGATTTTCATGTACACTTTTATAAAAGCAAACAAAAGCGAATTTTCCTCAATTGGTTCTTAATTTAACTGGAAACTGAGTGTATTTATTGTCTGTGTAGCCACATTTTGTGACCAATTTAAAAAAAATGGCAACGAACCTACACACTGTTTATTTATTGACCAATTTTACTTGGTCACTCTGCAAATCAAAATTTGCCATTAGCTAGTAAAATGTTAATTTCTCTTAAATTTGGTTCACAAAGTACTTTATTACAAATTGAGTATATTTATAATCTATAGGCAGATAAGGGTTTTTCTATGGCTGATTCAATGCCAATTCTTTTCTTTCTTCTTTTGGCTTATTCAGATAAAATATAACTGTTTAATAATAACAAATAATACCAACAATAGCCTAACTTCAGTAACCAGTTATTAAAACATTAGGTTCTCTCTCCTCTGCAGTACAATTATATACAGGGTTTTCAACCAAAAAAGTCTATTGACTAAATATTAAATACATGAAACAAGTCAACCAAATAAAACTATGAATTCTTAATATTTTTAATTTTAATATGTGAATAATCAGTATTGGCTGATTATTTCAAAATAAATAAATAAAATTTAAACATTGGTAAGTTTCCCTCTGCCAGTAATTTAACATCTACCAGTCACCGTTTCATTTTTAACTGCTTTAATCCACGACTTTTGCCTCTGCTGATGATTCTGACATTGAATTTGCAGCTTGAAGGACCTTTCGCTTCCACATTTAATGGAAGTATTTATAAAATAATATTTGACTTCAGTCATTTCCAAAGAGAGAATAAGGATTGCAGTTATCTGTTGCTGTATTTACTGCGGCGAGGAGTCTGGAGGTCAGTGTGGATATAAAACGCAGCAGCTGTAGCAGATTCACGCGAGACGTCGACCGTTAACCTGCTGTTAAACCGCTTGATTTGAACAGGGACATAAATACAGTGGTGGATTTTCCCATTTTCCTCTTTTATACGACTTTCTGAGAAACGACAGTTAAAAGTTTAAAAAGTGCAGCCGCTCCTTCTCTGATTGCGTGTCAGCCCGATGATTAATAATACTTGCATGGCTTCACGATGGCTTTCACGTCACATTTCACAGTATTGACTCTGCCTGCTGGCGACGCACAGGCACTTTAAAGTGCCGATCAAAGCCGGAGAGAGGAAAAGCTTGAAATAAAGAGCTGCTGCCACTGAAACATGCTGTATTTACACCTTCGTGTGACGACGGGAGGGAAGTGACTGCGGCGTCGAACGTAGATCACAGTCCCGGTAGAAGCCACAGGCCGCTGAATGATGATGGTTCACTCAGGGACACGTGGAAGCAAAGAGTTCTGCTCTGTGAAACTGAACATTTACTGTGGGGAAACGTTTAAATTCTCCACTGGGGTCTTTTGCTGCCAAACCAGAAAGTAGGAAAATCTTTGCGTTATAAGCCAATATTGTCAAATAATTGTTCTAACGAGGAACCATAAGTCCAAGTTTCACGTCATGCAACGCTTCTATTTCACGTTATAACAAGATATTTTTTTCATTATAACATAAAAGTATATTGCGTTCGAACAAAACAGGACATAATTCGTCACATTATAACAAGATATTTTCACATTATTATGACATAAAACTTTATATAAATCATATATAGTTTCACGTCAAACCAAACTTATGTTTCATGTTATAACAAGATATCGTTACATAAAACTTTAACAAGAAAAAACGTGAGAATTGATCACATAACGAGATGTTTCCACATTATTATGACAAACAGCTTTATCAAGTTATAAATTATATAAAAACTATAAATTATGACCTTTGTAATTATTTATTATGAGAATTTATCATGTTCTATCAATAGATAAAACAAGATAATGTATTACATCATAAAATGAAGCCAAAAAGAGAATATTTACATTACATGTAAAACATGACATTATGTTTATCATGTTTGAAGGTGAAACATTAGACATTTTACATTATGTGTAACAAAAAATTGCTACGTAATTATGTGAAATGTTTTGTGAGATCAGTTTTTATATTGTTACATTATAACCTAAAATGTATAAAATACATAAAACAAGATCATGTATTACTTTACATTATGTTTTTATTAATTTTATTTTTTTATTAAGTTTTGTGTGTGTTAATACATGAAATAACACCATTACTACATAAGTTATAACATAAATTAAACAGAGATAAACGTTATGTTAAACATGAGAATTTATGATGCTATGAGAATTTATGTAAGAAAGTATTTTATTTCATTATAGCGTTAAAATATGATGTGAAACAACTTTCAACTTATGACATTATAGTTTTTCTCACCAAAATGTATGAGAATGTGGAAAATTTCATGAGGTTTACTTTTATGTTGTAATGTGATTATGTTGTATGTCATAATTAAAAAAACAAAAATTCTTGCTAAATCTGCTTTTCACATTAGTATTTGATATTTATTCATTTTTTATTTTTGTCAAAATAATTTTTACTGTTATGTCAGGAAGCAACCAAATTCAAATGACTGTAAAGGTTGACCACCAGGTTTGACAGAATACATTTTATAATCATATATTTAATGTATTTAAATACATTTGTTCTACATATTTTAGTTAGAGAAGTTCCACCGTAATAGTTAAAAGAAATGAAAAAATAAAACCATAAATGAACAATAAATTTCCATTTTAGGTCTAAATGATTTACACACTCGCAAAATCAATCAAACCACAAACAAACCAGACCAAAACAGGGTCTTTCTATATTTGTCAGAATAAAAGTAAGTTTGATATTCCTTATTAAATCTGTTGATTCAGACAATTTGAAACTATAAAATCTGACACGTAAAAATGTGGAAACTTTCTTTTTCTCCATTTAGGCGTGAGTTGAACGTTTAATGTTGTAACCCGGAGGTTTTTGTCGTCACAGAAGAGTTTCCCACTTTGTCAGGTTGTAAATCCACTTTATATTTTGAGTCAAAAAATAATTTCCCTCTGCAACCTTCTCTTTCTGTGCTTTGCATGATGACATAAACGACCTGCTTCTCTTCCTGAGCTAACAAAGGTTGAAAAGGTATTAGTGCGGTTTCTGTATTTCATTAACTCGTCTTATCGCTTCTTCTGAAGTCGCTCTAACATTTTACATTAATAAAATTCAATTAAATTTACCCTCTAATCTCCTGTTTGCTTGATTTGGAGGAAAATCGCTGCTAATTTACAGACTGTGGGATGTTTATGTATGTTTGTGTCACAGTAATGGATAATTGACATTTTATTTCCTGTCTTTTCAAAGTTTAACACTATAAAACAGAAATAAATGTCATTTGCTAGTTCTCTGTTGAAGAGCAGCATTTACATATTACAAGGACATTGTGTTTTTTTTTTTTTTTTTTTACTAATGTTTTATGAAGAACCTTTTAACTGCAGTGAGTGGAGGAACAAACAGTTTACTTTTCTAATATACATGTATGTTTACTAAATCAATTAGAAGTATCCTAAATTTAAAGAAAAAAAAAAAAATATATATATATATATATATATATATATATATATATATATACAGTATATCAATCCAAGAGAGCTTCATTGTTTATTATGAAACATTTATAAATCTTGGTACGGCTGTGAAATGCAAATAGTAAAGTAGCAGAATGTGACATAACATTAAGAATATTCTGTGTAATATCATAAAGTCACAGCCTTTTATTATTATATAGTGCTATATTGTGATTTTTTTTGCTGTAAAATTACAAATAATACTAGTATTATACATTTGTACAGGGTTTCCTCTACTTGTACGTAAATCTGAATCTGAATACTTTATTAATCCCTGCGGGGGAAAATTGGATCTGTTACATTTGCCTCTTCAGAAGTAAAATAAAACTCGGCAAGAAAATAATGAATAACATTTAAAAAACACGGGGTTTATAAGAGCACAGTTATTTAAAGAAGCAAAAGTTAAATCCTCCACATGTGGAGCAAATCAGAGTAAAGTTTGAAGGCACCTAATGTGAGTAATGTATTAGAAGAAGTCATAAAATTACAAAGCATCATCAGAGATTTGGGAAACATGTTAAATTACGAAACTGGCTTCAGTGACACCAGATTATTCCTAAATGAAAGTTACATTTGTAGGTTGTCGGCTCTGGTTTCATGTTTTTGTTTTTTTTTTTTCACATCTATTGCTCCGCCCACTACCACCACCTCCCACCCAATAACAGTTCATTTACCTTCCATCCAACTGCCCGTTTGAACAAAAGTCTCAGAAATTTCTTTCAACTTTTTGTTTTCCTTTTCATTCTGTTTTAATTCGTCTGAGTCTCTTGCCTTTGTCCATGTTTAGTGTGGATTTTATCCGTCTCAGTGTCTGCGTGTCCCTACAGATGTAGTGTACGTTAAAGTCACATGACCTGACACAGGTAGTGGGACAGCTGTGTTGAGAGAAAACTAACACTGCGTTGCATCTGCACGGCAGGAAAGCTGAAGCCGCGAGACAGGGATTTCTCTTGGAAAATAAAAACCTACAGGTGTAATGTAAACACAAGAAACAGATGTTTCACAGGAGAATAACAGGAAGACGCTAAATTTGCAAGTGTTGTTGATATAGTTAAGTGAAACAAGGCATGGTGTCAACATATTAAGTTTAATGCGATAACTTCCTGTCAAATAGAACTCTTACACGACTTTAACGACCGGCCCAACTGCACCAATCAAAATTAGGACGTGAACGTTTACAAATTTGTTATAATTATTACATTTCAAAATTAACCCGCAAGTCGGCTCGTGGCAAATAACGGAGGGAAAAGCAGCCATGGTTCAAATAGAAAGTACATTCATTTTATAATCAAACAAAGAATAAGACAGAAATGTTGAATGTGATGAAAGTATGTGGGATGTTATCTGCACTGTCAGTGGTGAACGTGGGTGTGTGGATCATGAACAGAGAAGAACATTTCTTAAACATTCTGGCTCTGACCAGGTCCCGAACCTGGTCAGAGCCAGAAAACAAGGGCCTTGTCCCTGTGTGTGTGTGTGTGTGGGGGTGGGGGGTGTTCTGGGTTCTCCAGTTTCCTCCCACAGTCCAAAAACATGCAGATTAGGGGATTAGGACAATTGGACACTAAATTGCCCGTATGTGTGAATGTGAGAGTAGATGGTTGTCTGTCTCTCTGTGTCCCTGTGATGGACTGTCGACCTGGCCAGGGTGTGACCCCGCCTCTCGCCCTATGTCAGCTGGGATCACCGCACTGCACCTTTAACGGCATCAGCTCCTTGTGTTGATTTTGTTTGTTTTTACTTTTTTCAAAATGTCCTCACTTTGTCAAAATGTCCTCACTTTTTTCAAAATGTCCTCACTTTTTCAAAATGTCTTCACTTTTTTCAAAATGTCCTCACTTTGCCAAAATGTCTTCACTTTTTTCAAAATGTCCTCACTTTGTCAAAATGTCTTCACTTTGTCAAAATATCTTCACTTTTTTCAAAATGTCCTCACTTTGTCAAAATGTCTTCACTTTGTCAAAAATGTCCTCACTTTGTCAAAATGTCCTCACTTTGTCAAAATGTCTTCACTTTTTTCAAAATGTCTTCACTTTTTTTCAAAATGTCCTCATTTTTTTCAAAATGTCTTCACTTTTTTCAAAATGTCCTCACTTTGCCAGTGTCCTCACTTTGTCAAAATGTCTTCACTTTGCCAAAATGTCCTCACTTTTTTTCAAAATGTCTTCACTTTTTTCAAAATGTCTTCACTTTTTTCAAAATGTCCTCACTTTGCCAAAGTGTCCTCACTTTTTTCAAAGTGTCCTCACTTTTTTCAAAGTGTCCTCACTTTTTTCAAAGTGTCCTCACTTTTTTCAAAATGTCCTCACTTTGCCAAAGTGTCCTCACTTTGTAGGTGTTTGTACGTTTTTTTGGTCCTCACTCTGCACATACACACACACACACACACACGCTGACCTTGATGTCCAGACTCACAGTGGCAGAAGAATGAAGACTGACAGGAATGTAATGAAGTGTTTGGGAACAACAGGAGCGACTGCAGCTCACTTTAACTGGGAATATTCGTCCATGAATTGTCAAAAGCAACAAAAGCCAATGTTTGAGACTCAAAGTCACCTCATAAATGACGCAAAAGAAAACAACTCACTTCAACACTTTCTTCTGTTTACGTCCAAAACTACACTGTAAAAACAGGCCTGGACTGGATTCTAAAAATGTGGGAGACCACAGACACAAAGAACGTCTTAATCCTGCCAAAGCTCGGATTAGACGATCCAGTCCAGACTCAGGACCAAACACTTTAATCAAACAATTTCAGGGAGAAGATTTGGGATCTCACAGAAACTCGCGTGATTTAACGGGACTTCAGAATGTAAACAGACATGGAGCCGGACTGTTGGTGTCGTCAGTCAACAGCCGTTGATGTTGTTCTGCGATGTTTTGTGCTTCCAAAGTACGTAACATCCTTTTTGTCACATTGTTTCTTGCCAGGTTCTGCTTATGCCCCTAATCTCTGTCCGGTCGTAAATATCCAACATGTTTAACACTTCGGATTTGAAATGAGGAAGAATCGGGGATGACATTAAAATAGCATCTGTTAATCCCTCACACTCCAGGATAATCTGATCAAACCTGCCTAAAATCGAAAGGCACCCACGATTGTCCGAAGGCCCAGATTGGAACCAAAACTAACTAACCTCAAGTGTGGGCGGGGCTTAGTTTTTTTTCTCATGTAAGAAATTATTTTTTTCTCTTTTTTTAGTTTTTCTCTACTCGATTTAGCTGAATTTAAACATCATTACCGGACAATTTCTTATATTTTCACACAAACCAATCTGTCAGTGGATTTTACTTCTGTATTTAACACCAGTCGTGAACACAAACCATTTTTATAGCTTATTAATGGGAATTAAATCCTAAATTAAGATGCAAGTTAGATATTGTTTCTATTTTTTTTATATATATATAGTGCAAAACTTGTAAACAACCCATTGTAAACAAGATTACTTATATTTTCAGACAAAGAGGAAAAAAAAAAAAACAAGATTTATTTTACTTGAAATTCAATTTTTACAGTGTAAAACATGTGCATTGTATATATGTAAATATGTTTTATATATATTTTTTTAAATGTATTGCATACTTTTATATTTCTGTTCTATTTTCTTATATTATTGCTTATATTCTGTTTCTGTTTCTTGCATTTCTATGTTTATATTATCTAATTTCTGAGCTCATAAGTAATCAGTAATTTTAATCGATTACTAGTTTTTGATAATGGATTATCAGTTTCAGTGTTTTTTTTTTTTTTTTAATACTCAAAACAACACATTTTCTGTTTTCTCTTCTTCAAAGCTTGTCATTGTTTGGAGGTTTAAAAAAACATGTTCTGACACTTTATGAACCAAACGACCAATATTATTAAGAAATGATTTGACAGATTAACAGTTAGGAAAATAACTGCAGCTCTAAGTCGTTTATATCCCATTATCTTACTTTAGATTTTTCAATTCTCGTCCTTGAACTCTTTTACTGCTGTAAAAGGTGAATTTACTTGTTATGGCATCATTATATTCTAATCTAATCTACTCTACTATTTTCAAGGTGATGCTACAAGCATCAGCCACTTCTCTATTTTACCTGGACTCTATTTTTTTTTTTTAAAAAAAGAAGCAGATACTCTTGTGTTTT
This sequence comes from Brachirus orientalis, assembly GCA_016785285.1. Lineage (NCBI taxonomy): Eukaryota > Metazoa > Chordata > Actinopteri > Pleuronectiformes > Soleidae > Brachirus > Brachirus orientalis. The sequence continues at coordinate 93,654 of JAFBJR010002676.1, forward strand.
TCTCATCACGGACGAGGATGAAATGTTCATGTGACCATGAAATGACCAAAGAACAAACTTGAGTCCAAACACTGTGTCCAGACAGACAGACAGGCAGACAGAGAGGCAGACAGGCAGTGTCATGTTTGTCTGACATCTGTTTGCCACCCTCCCACTTCTCTCTCCCTCTGCTCCTCAAATCCTCGACTCCACGAGACTGAGATTGTTTCTTAATAACACAATTCTCGCTTCTCGATCCTCGACTCACGGCAGCAAACACCGACATGATTCGGACCAGGGAAAAATAAAAATATAAACATAAAGGATTATAATGACAAGGTTACACCTCCTCTAAAGATGATGATGTTTTGTTTTTAGTGTTTGAGGAACATTTCAAAGTCAGACACAGAATATTATATGAATAGCCAAGAGATAAAAAAATACACTGTTTGATAATCTGCTGCTAATTTTCTTTTTGAATCTGCTGTTTCTTCAAACTCTTGTAAAAGACTCTTGAGTTGTTTTCCTTGTGAGTGTCTCTCAGGAGTTTTTCCCTCAAAAGAAGATCCTTGCAGTTCTTTTGTTTTCTGTTAAATTTACTTTGAGATGAGCCTTGGTCATATATGACATATATTTATCTTATTTCAAATGTTGTTGCTATTATTGTGAACCTTTTTGACTTTGTGCCCCTGAATCAAATGTGTTATTTTCTCAGAATTCTGATCTTTTTCCTCCTGAATTTTGAATTTTTTTCCAATTGTTACAGCTTGTACTGTGCACTTTGAGTTGTGTGAAAGATGGAATGACCTTAATTTCAATTAGAAATAACATTGCTGCTACACTGTAAAAAAATTAATGACATTTTGACATAATTAAGGTAACAATTTACATTGATCATTTTAAGTAACTCACACATAGTCTCTATTAAGAAAATTCTATGGTAATAAAATAATTGGACCAACTAACGTATTTGTGTAATTAAGGTAACTTCATTTTAATAAAATATCTGTTTGTTGTCAAATAGCGTAAAGTTAGAATAGCTTAAATTTTACTTTCATTCAACTCAGAAACATCTTTATAAACTATTACTTTTTTAGCTTATTTCATTTTATTTTAGTCTGAATCAATTACCAAACAGTTTATTGCAAAACCAATCAACTTCCAAACTATTAAAGTACAAATTATTAATTATATAACTTATAAACAATATAAATACGCCCACCTGTCCAAAAAAAAACCAAATAAAAAACTTAAATTAAAAAGAAATAAATTGTAAAGAAAAAAAAGTAAATAGAAAAAAAAGTAAATTGTGGCAGTTTAGGATTAATGAATACAATTAATTTAAGATTCATGACTTAACCTGGTCTACGCTATCAAATCTACTATCACATAATGGTATTTCCATCACCGGTGTGAGGATTTCAAAGCCTGAAGAAGTTTCCATATTCACATATTTAATTTATCTGAAGCTCTTTATCAGAATAAAAGTTAAAAAAAAAAAAAAGTCCAAACTGGTATCAAACCACTGTGAGATTTAGCAGTTTTAACAAGATGCTTCAAAGTAGCAGGAGATCAAAAGGCGTGACGATAAAATATTCAGTGTGCAGCGTTAAATCTGCATCATCAGCACAGACTCACACTGACTCCGTCCCTGCCGTCCCAAGCAACAACGCTCAGCAAACCGCATCCGTGATCAACTATTGATAAAAATTATTGTGTGATGGATGATTCAGGCATCGTTTCTGATGCCTTCTTAGGAAATTCACACCGTCTCCACCACGGGAAGACTCCTTCAACAAGTCCACACAGGAAATTGGAAGAAAGTTGCATCAAAAATATTATATTTTTATCTGAGGAGACAAAAACTTTTTCAGAGACGCTCCACGGAATAAAAAACTCTGACAGCTGTAACCACTGATAGCTTATCTACAAAATCCATCCTATTTGTTGTCTAAATTCCGTTTTTGTTATTTTTATCACTCAATAAAAATCAGTGTCTGTTACTGTGAAGCTGGAAACGCAGCAAACCTCACAATATAATACGTGAAACATGGTCCATGATACCAATTATATATCACAATACAGTGATTCTTCGATAATCACATGCCGATACATCACAATATCTGTTTAACTGAAGCAACATAGGATTGATTTACTGCTTTTTCCTTTTGCAATTAATTTAATTACCTAAATTACAGTGTTTTAAATTTTATAAAAATAAATAGCCCAAGTCATCACTACAGTGGCACCATAAAAATGTAATATAAAGACTCCTATAAAGCTTTTATTTGTGCAACCCAAAATGTACAACAAAAAGAAACAATACAGAATAACACATTGCACATACACTAGCAATATAAAGTGCCAAAAAATAACAAATAAGAAAAAATAAATCACTTAAATTGTCAACAAAATCAAATAAATTAAATTAAATAGCTACCCTAACCCTAACCAAACCTATGCAAATAGAAAATCATGCTGGCAGTGCAGGAGGAAGGGTCGCACCTGGGGTGGCCAATCAGATTTTAGACACGCCCATGGTGATATATCACCAAACTGATGTTTGACCCACCCCTAGTCAAGTCACTGTATTTTTGTTTCGCAGTCTTAAGATGGTGGCACCTCACAGACATATTATTATTATTTTTATTATTTATTAATTAATAACATAAAATGGCAGCATAAAACTAACGGGAAGATATAGAATTAAGGCTTAAATAGAGGATAAATGGTGGAATAATTAAATATTGGAAGAAAAAGACTATAAAAACTAAAATGCACACACAAATAATGAATCTGCAATAATAACTGTACGACTGAATAACGGTTGTTGGGAAAAAACTTTTTTTATATTGATTTATTTTACGTCGTAGGACTGTAAACCTCTGTCACATGTGTCTAATAATAAACCAGCAGGTGTGCAGTATAATGGAACATTTGTACTTTAAACTTTCCTTTTTCTCCACAAAATGTACTTTTGTGGATAAAAACAAAACAGAGAAAACATAGTTTCTTTATTGTAGTGTGAAAAGAACTTTTATTTTACATTATTTGCATCAGTGTTTTAGATTCAACTTACATTTGTTTCCAGAACATTTGAGATGGAATTCAATGAAGTGTTTATCACATATGGGGAAAATAACCTGTAAATCCTAATAAAATACATTAATACATTGCTCTATAGCACAACTAGTGGTAAACAAGTCCAGATTATACCTTGTATACCTCAACTAACATCAATGTATTGATTTTTTTTCTAATATATTCTAATTTAATCTATTGTTCCTCCTTTTCACCGTAAAACTTTTATCATTGTTTTATATTTCATACCAATTTTATATCATTTTTGTTACGTTTACCCGTGTTTTGATTGTGTTTCTATTGTGGATCCGTTGTGTTTTATTGTGGATCGTCACTGGGACTAAGAATTTCTTCACTGGTTGATGTTGTTACATTGTTATCAGTCATATCAGGATGAAGAATCTGGACAATTCAACTAATTTCCCGTTTGTGAAAGCTGAGCTGATCTATTGGTTTTTGACTCTGCTGCAGTCTGTTAGTTTGCCAGCTTTTGTGTTGTCACATGTTGTTGAGATTTACAGCAGCAGCAGCAGCTGTAGGAGCACAAATTGATTTGTCTGGATTTAGATCGGTGATATCACTGTGTGTGTGTGTGTGTGTGTGTGTGGTGCATGGTTAAGTTACAGGCTCCTCTGGAAAACTCTTTGCAGACTAGCTTGGTGTTTAAGTCCCATAACTTCAGAAAACAGTTTGGAGAATCATCATAATAAGTTTCAACTTCTCAAAAATACGCATTTTTAAAATTTCAGATCTTATGTATCTAAAAATGTTCGGTTTTGAACTGAGGCCAAAATTGAGAAGAAAATGAGAAGAAAATTCTATTTTTAAGTGGGTTGGTTGTTTGTGAGAACAAATGTTAAATACAGATGCGTTTCAGAAAAGCCTATAATTAATTAATTTACATAAGTACAGAATATTTTGTACTGTTCATTGGACTGTTTGTCTAAATCAATTTAGATTTTGTGATATCACTGCTGATATTCAGGGTTGCACCATTGATTGTATAGTCAGTGTTTCTTCAACATTTTATTTGTGGACCTGCCTTTTAAAGTTGACAAACAATCATGACCCAAATCACAATATAATTTGAGATGAGAGCAAATTAGTGCATAATGTAGTGACTAATTTACAGTCATATCTCTAACATCTCATACCATTTTGAATTAATAAAAACAATCACTTCTAGGAGTTATTTCAAAAATCTACTAAAATCGACTAAAAGGTTGTGAATATTCTGCACCTTTTGCAGAGAAATAATGGTGTGTTCCGTTTGCAGTGTTTGGGATTTATTTATTTATTTTTGTCATTTTTTTAACTTTGCAATTTTGATTTTGTGTTATTGTACCTGATGTTCTGGGTTGTTTTATTAATTGTAAAGATTGAGTCCGTGTTTTTTTTCATATTCATGGACCTATTTTTTTTAAAGACGACAAACAATCGGAACCAAAATCCGAATATATATCGAGACGAGAGCAAATTAGTGCATAATGTAGTGACTAATTTACAATCATATCTCTAACATCTAATACCACTTTAAATCACTTCTAAGAGTTATTTCAAAAATCAACTAAAAGGTTGTGAATATTCTGCACCTTTTGCAGAGAAATAATGGTGTGTTCCATTTGCAGTGTTTTGGATTTATTTATTTATTTTTGTCATTTTTTTAACTTTGCAATTTTGATTTTGTGTTATTGTACCTGATGTTCTGGGTTGTTTTATTAATTGTAAAGGTTGAGTCCAAGTTTTTTTTCATATTTCATATTTTCATTTTTTTTTTAAAGACCACAATCGTAACCAAAATCACAATATAAATCGTGACAAGAGCAAATTGTTGAATAACATATCCACTGATTTACAGCAATATCTGTAACACCAACTGTAATAAACACGGTCACTTCCAAGAGATAAATTATAACCTCATTTTATGCATGTTATTTCAAAAACCTTAACCAAAAGTTGTGATAATTCTGCACCTTAAAAAGCTTTGATTTTTAACTATAGACATGTTGCTATGCTGTTTCCATACCATGTAGTGCATTTGTTATTGACTGACGTTGCTAACAATGGCCAGTTCCGACTAATCATCTGGAATGTGTTGACCCCGAGGGTGGGGGTCACTCCCAGTCCATTGCAGTCTAAATGGAACCAGCCTTGATCTTAGCCTCTTCCTTTCTCTGCCATCAATTATGAGAGATGTACTGTATGTTCACCTGCTTTTTCAAAAACAAACCGAAAAATGCATTAATTACCTAATAAATTCATCCATTTAGATTATTACATGTAATCCTAAACCTCCAGAGGCAGAGAAAGATAGTCTACCAGATTATTTTTTCTGTAGAACATGGATTCAGGAGTTTTGCAGGTGATAATGAGGTTGTAAGACACAGACCTGCACTGCTCTGCATCAGCCTTTAAGTCAGGATTATATTCAGAAAAACCCTCATGGGACGACGTGTCTCGCAGTGACTCACTCTTCCCAAGAGAAAAGGGCTTGCGTGACTTGAACTCAGCTTCCACAGTGGTATTCAGGAACCACCAACACTTTCATCTGTGTCTAATTCAGCTTCGTCACAATTACTTTCCCTTTTCACACTCAAGTGCTGCTCATTTTATTCAGTCTGCATACAAGTCAGATTTCCTAATTACTCCACCTCATGAAAATTCTCCGGGCTCGTCCTCTGCACTCCAGCCTGGCACAGCGGTGAGATGTAGTTTCACTGGTGAGAGTTCAGGGAGTAAGAACTTCATCTCCATTTATCTATTCCTGATACATTTTGCATTAATGCTAATATTTGTAAATGGCGGATGAAATGCTGAATACGGTGAGATTGAGAAGAAAATGGGAAGGAGTGTGTTTTTAGAGGGAGGAGATGCTGTTGTAGAAACTTAAGCTGACGGACGGACAGTCATATGGAGTTGAATTCGTAAAATCTCCAACTGCTTAGGTCTACAATATCTTAAGAACACGTTCACGTCTTTATCTCACTGTTAGACAGACTTTTCCAACAGGAAACAGAAGTGTGTAAACCACTCACTCTCCCACACAAAAGTCCATAGAGAAAATCAATGATTTTAGCTCACAGGGACACAGGAGCTGCTGGTCTACTGCTGCCTCGTGTGGTCACTTTGTGTCACTGAAGTAAATCTGAATGGTGGCTTTTAAATGCCGAAGTCACAAAATAAGATATTTGAACTTACTGTTGGAGGCAGCAGTGAATCAACAACTCCTGTGTGCTGGGATGTAAAATCACTGATTTTCTCTATGGACTTTGGTGTGGGAGAGTGAGTGGTTTACAAACCAGTTTTTTGTTGGAAAAGACTGTTAAACAATAAAAAAAAGGAAGCAAAAGGATGTCAGCTGATATTTAAACCAGTGAAATTGTACTTATATTATTTACATATGATGACCAAATTTTCTATTTGCACACAGAGAAACACAACGCAGCCGTTGAGGTCTTCTTCAGAAAAGAAGACTGAGGTGGACATGTCCCTTTTGGTGCTGGTGTTTCTGGACACTGCCGGTAACTGCCAAGGCTTCATCCTGGACGACAGTCTCGTCAACCAGCAAAGTTTCCACGATATCAAGCCCATGATCATCCAGATCATGTGTCCAAAGGTCAGACACTGTTTTATTGTCATTTTAGGTCAATTCTTAAATGGTAAAACCAAAAGTTGGATGTCATGTTAGAGAACAGGAGACAACGTAATCTCTACAATAAGTCATTGTCACTCCTTAATTATTTTATTGTCAAATAAAGGTGAAAGTCAGAACATGGTGGAGTACCACCTGGAACCTGTCTAGATCCCGTAAATGTTGGAAGCCACAGGGGAAAAACATGGACCCTGTTACATTCCATACAAATTATAGTCACCAAAATAATTCACTATTATTCCCCTAATATAATTATTGCAAACATTTGAAGTTCTGCATGTGCTGGAGTACCACCTGGAAACTGCCAAGGTCCTCTAAAAGGTTAGATAATGAGGAAACCACTAAAAAAATTACCACAAAATGTTCCTCCTTTTCCTCACAAATTATAGTCACTGACATAATCAATTATCATTACCTTATCATTTTATTAGGAGTACCACCTGGAACCTGTCAAGAGCCACTAAAAGTTATGAAATTTTAAAACAATTCCAAATCAACAAACACATTTTAAAGTGCACAATTTTTATATAAGCGAAAATGAAAATCAGGTTTATATATATTTACTGCTAGAACACATTCATTCTGTTTCTACTATTGTGAGTCTACTTTGTCGTGAAGTAATTCTCGCTGTCATCACAACAATAATCAACATCGATTCGCGCTGATCTCCCTCCTCTTCCTTTTCTGAGCACAAAAACTGCTTTTCTTCATATTCTGGATTTGAGTGTGTGATACTTGTGTTTGATGGAGAACCACTTTGGTTCATAGTTCTTGCACTTGCAGAATCACTGGACTGTGTGATATACAGTAGTCCTGTTAGCTGCATTGATTTGTTTCCATTGTTTGAATGGGAATAACACCCACAGAGTCTCCGAGCTCTTCCACGCGGCGTCATCTCGCATTTTACGCTCGGTTTTAACGGTCGCAATTAAAACGGGTACAATGTAATAATGAATAGAACTAATTTGCTTTCACATCACACCGTTTTCACAACAGAAAAGTGAGCATAATGAATAATTATGATCATTCTTGGTATTGATGTTGCAGTGTTTGGTAGGAAAATTTGAGCTGAGTGAGATAAAGGACTGGAGTTTTCCTCCACGGCCTCTTGTGTCTTTGTGTTGTGTTTGAGTCAAAGTCTGCTCGTGTAATCAGCCTCTTTTATTAGAGAGCTGTGCGACTGCATAGGTTTTTTTTTTTTTGTATTACTGTGGGAGCAGGTGGTTTGTCATTTTGCCTGATCGATATTTGATCTTTTTTGTTTGTTGCATGGTGGTGCAATAAAAGCGTGAGACAAAATAACAGGATGCTCCTCCTGGGGGCATCAGGTCGCCCCCTGAAGGCAAACAGAGCGGCCATTAAAACTGCCCCTCCAGAGCCGCGGTGATTGCGCTGCTGTTGTGACACTTGGACCGGTCGCACATGCAGGAAACGGAGAAATGGAGGAGGAGAGGAAACTGCAGAGCAGAGATGTGTTGATTTTTTTTGTGCCGATTTTACACATGAAAACTGAAGTCCATCACTTTTAAAAATAGACCGATGTCTGTTACATTTTAAACCAATCTCAACGAGGTCACGCAATGTTGATTTAGTCAGTCAGCTGTAACTCGACTGTTCTAGGGCTGCAGCAACTACTCAGTTAGTAAATTAACAGGCAACAATTATGTTAATCTTTTAAAGTATGAGCAGTTTCAGATTTTTCAGCTTCTTAAATGTGAATATTGTCTGGTTTCTTTGCTCCAAATAACAAAGAAAGCATTAAAAACTGAATCATTTTGGTTTGTGGACAAAACAAGGCATTTGAGAACATCATTATTTCCAGGTTTGACAAACACTGATCAACATTTTATGTATCCAAAACTATTGGACTAATCAAGAATATCATTGGAGGAATAACTGATGGATGAAAATAGTCATTATTTGCAGCCATAATGTCCTTGTCCCAGCAAACACCACTGAAGTGTGTCCACCTCCACTATGCTATAGCTGTTAGCATTTGGTGGTTTAGCTTGTTGGCTAGTTGTTAGCATGTAGAGCTTTATTCAGAATCTTACAACAATGAATTAACTTAAAAATATAAAATTCTTTAAGCCGACAGAGCAAAAAATTGATCTTCCCTTCAGGCACCAGCCTGGATTTCACCATGATTGTGTTGCTGTTGTCTTATTGTTCTGTGAACCAGCTTCTATGTAAATAAATGAATTTATTAATTGATGAAGCCTCAATTCCCTCTTATGCAGTTGAAATCCGTCCTCCCTAATGTCCCACACGCATTTTCCATTGTTATTACCAAGTTATTACTTGATTATTACTACTGAAAAAGATAGTATACTGTAATATACATCCATATTGTGAATTTATTATCGCACTATTACCATATTGTTACTGAACTGTTATGTAAACTGTTTCCCCCTCATGGTTTAGGGTAGGGTTTTCTCAAGTTTCTTTGCTCGATTACACTCGATTCAAATAAACGGGTCATTATCAGGCTTGTGTGGCGCTTACTGATGAGCTGACCATTTGAATTAGGAGTGAAACATGAAGAAAAAAACATTGTGAAAACACTGTCTTCAGAAAACACTTGGAAAGCTTTTTTAAAAAGAGCACACAGATCTTATTCAGATGTTCTCCTTAGATACAATGAAAATCTTAATGTCTTTATTCTTTATTTTATGACTTGTTACTGTTCCTTTGTGTAAAAACTTGTTATCGAGCGTTTTATAAAACTGCCAAACCGTCAAAAAATATGCAACATCACAACGACCACAAAGAGACGCCACTGTAGCGATGCATATACATAACAATTATGTTGTCTACAAGCCTGGCAAGGTAATTAAGTAATAAATAATGTCTGCATTCTGCTGCTCAGGCGCTAAACGGTGTTTATGTGTGGGAGACAGACAGTCCGTCAGTGTAAATATTTATTTGTTCTCGCGCTTTGCTTGATTGATTTTCTGGCAACTCGTTTCTCCGAGGACAAAAAAAAAAAATAAAACCACCGAAAAAAGGCTGGTGCAACACAATCCTGCTGAACTGCATTTATATCAGTCTGTCGTTGATCAAATCGTGTCCAGAAAAAATGCAGCAAAACAAAAGTGTGAAGCTGCAGAAAGAAACTCTGCAGCTGAATTAAAACCGACCAGAAATAGATAAAGAGACAAAGGGTCGGTTTCACTTTTGTCATCCTGTGATCTGAGCTGTTCACTCCAGGTCTGTTCCACCTGCACATGTCACCAGAGACAATCCACACGCGTGTGCGTGTGCACTGTCCCTTTGATTAATGAGACAATAACTTTTACAGCCTCCATCCACTTTATTCTCCCCACTGAACACTACACTTTTACCCACATATATTTTACTTTTATGTCTTTTCTATCTTTGAGTTATTTGGAAGAAGAAGAAGAAAAGAAAAGGAAAAAAACTAAAAATAAATAAAAAAATACAGGAAATTCACTCCTCTCCGTCTCTTTCATTCGCCCGGAGGAACATTTCCTGAATTAGAGCCCAAAGGTGGAAGACGTTATGACACAGATGAACGGCAGGAACACAACTTTATAGTGAGACTCTGCTTTTGGTAGACGTCGAGTTAGTTTTAAAAAGTCTTGGTCAATGTGAGGGGAGATTTAAAAGACAGCCATTATTGTTAAATTTCCTTATTAGACTATTGTTTTTATCCTTAGACCCTTTTTCCACCATAGGAACTTTTCTCATTTCCCCAAGTAATTAAAAAACCTCAGTGCATTTCCACTGAAGTTATTAAATATTACCCTGGTAAATGGTTTACCCGGGTAAAATTTAGTACCTACTGGTGACTAGGGACTTTTCAGATTAGCAGGAACTTTGGAGGGGCGGGGCTGTGTGGAACGTAGCGACGTAGCGTAGAGACTCTTCAAAAAAAGTGACTAGCGACAAATTTAGCATTTTTTTCTTGTTATTTGAGACTTTTGGAGACACTGATGTGAAAACATGTATATGTTCTAAAGGTCTTTACACAACGGACGGAACCAGCGAGTGAACGATTTTCAAGTTTTTCGCACATGTAGGATGAAGACCTGAGCGATCGGAATTTAAAGATCACATATTTATTGTCGGACTTGTCCGTGAATTGCTCCGAAGGTCAAAAATAATATTTCAAGTCATTTCAATACTGAATTTGACTGGCAGCCACTGTAGAGTAGAATGTAGCAGGAGATACCACATGTATTTTTTTGTATCCATGCATTTCTGTGGAGGACCGTGACCGTGGCTGAAGTTACACAGATTTGTACGTAAAAGTATCATTTCTGAAGCAATGTTGTCATAAGATTTTGATTAATCTTGATACCGATGATATTAATATGACATAACATATCATGAGATTTTATATATTCCATGTTTGACGCAAGAATGCAACATGTACTCAAAGTTTTGCATCGACTTTGAGTGCTCTTTGAAGCAGAGGCGCATTACACTATCAAGTATTTCTGGTCTGCAAAGGCCACTGTAGTTTCCTGACATCAAGGATTTGCTACAGTCTCACCATTAGATAACTGATTCTCGCTAATTCTCACAATCTGGGCCTTTAAAGATTTCAAGATGAAGGTCTGATTTGGGTCTGGCTCAAGGGTTTAATTTACCCAAATTACAAAACAACTTCAAGTGTAATTGTTGCACAAAATCCTATTTTCATTAAAAAATGCTAACATAGCTTATCACGGACTCACACAGTCAAAGTCTATTTGGTTAAATTAGGTTCACTTCATGTGAATATCAAATTAAAAACATTCATTTTTACATATTTTACATATTTTGAAATGTTGGAATCAAATTAAAAACATTCATTTTTACATATTTTACATATTTGGAAATGTTGGAATCAAATTAAAAACATTTTTTTACATATTTTACATATTTGTAAATGTTGGAATCAAATTAAAAACATTCATTTTTACATATTTTACATATTTGGAAATGTTGGAATCAAATTAAAAACATTCATTTTTACATATTTTAAACATGTTGGAATCAAATTAAAAACATTAATTTTTACATATTTTACATATTTTAAAATGTTGGAATCAAGCCGGAATTTGGTGGCCGGACAGATTTAAACTTTTTTTGGTAGCAACACACACAGTCAGGATTTCTACCAAGGTGTGGAGCATCATGTGTTTTTCTTAAAGGTCTGTCCGTCCACCCGTCCGTCGAAATGACCCTGGACTCTACCATTCCAAACCGTACCATGATGGAAACACAGCATGAGTGTCCTCACTAAGACCACTGTACAAGACTGTATGTGTTTTGTATTATGGTTGTGGACTGAAGCAGGTTGTTCATAATTAAAGGTTAAAGGTTGGAGTGTGTTATGGTGGACGATGAGTGGACGAACAGTGGAAATGAGATCAGTGATACGACAGAAGGTGAGCAGGAAAAAAAAAAGCTAGCGTGACTCAAGATGGAGGCTGGTCTCGGTTCGGCGTCACGGCCTCTCCCCCGTGTGTGGATGTTATGGTGAGAGAGTGGAGAAAGCGCAGGAGTGTTTGGGAGGATGGCTGCGAGAGAAATGAGACAATTGGCTTGGTATCAAGTGTGGAGTAAAGCACACACAGAGTCATTTGTGAGGTTTGTTTGTTCCACAACAGCAGCAACAAGAGCAGAACGGTCAATTTTGCCTCTGCTTCAATGAAACCTCTCACTGCTCGAGCTGAAGAAAGAAAACAATGTGTTGGTTTTATCCACATTCAGGCTGCGTCTGTTGGACAACTTTAAAGTAACCTTAACCAAAATTACTAGTGTCCTGATCCTGACCCTAACCTCAGCCTAACTTTAAAACACGTCTTCACCTTAAAATGGAGTCATTTATGTTATGGGGACTTGATTTTTGTCCCCATAAGGAAGACAAGTCCCCATAATGTGAGTGTGGAGACACATTTAGGTCCCCACAACATGAGGAAGACCAGCCACACACACACACATTTGTGCTTCTATCAACGTGAGGACCCTCATAGACATAATACACTCTCTAGCCCCTTACCCTAACCTTAACCATCACAACTAGATGCCTAACACTAACCCTAACCCTAACCCTAAAACCTCACTTTGTCAAAATGTCCTCATTCTGCAACAAGTACAAGAACACACACACACACTCAGGTTTCCATGACTACAGAGGACATCACATTGACTTCCATTCATTTCCTGCAGACTTACTCTAACCCTTTACCATAATTACTAGTGTCCTAACCCTAACCCTGACCTCTAACCTTAACCTAACCCTAACCTCAGTCTAACTTTAAAACATGTCTTCACCTTAAAATCAGTCATTTACATTATAGGGACTTGATTTTTGTCCCCATAAGGAAGACAAGTCCCCATAATGTGAGTGTGGAGACACATTTAGGTCCCCACAACATGAGGAAGAGCAGCTACACACACACATAGTGGCCTTATATTCTTTGTGAGGACCCTCATAGACATAATACATTCTCTAGCCCCTTATCCTAACCTTAACCATCACAACTAGATGCCTAACACTAACCCTATCCTAAACCTAATTCTAATCCTAGGTCCAGTTCTAAACCCTAAAAAAGCCCTTTAACCAAGTGGAGACCAGGCAAAATGTCCCCACAAACATAGGTTTCTACTTGTTGTGGTCCCCACAGGGATAGAAAAACATGTAAACACACATACATGTGCAGCCATTCTTCTCGGGACTCTGCATTTACAAACACAGCCTTATCACTAACCTTAACCATAACCAGTTGGTGACTAACCCTAACCTCAACCATAACCTAACCACAATTCACATGTTTGTTCTGAACTTAAACCAGTTCCTCAGAAATGAGGTTCTGCCTCATTAGGACCAGGTTTTGGTCTCCGTGAGGACTTTACTGGTCCTGACAAGGTCAGTGTTTCTGGCAGAAAAAGTCCTAAAGAGGAAACAAATACAAGAACACACACACACACAGGTTACCAGGCTGTCCAGTAAAAAACTGTCACTTACACACTTCAATGGTTTTGTCATTGAATTTTGCCCGTTCACTGAGATAAGTGCATTCATGTGGTGGTGGAGCCAATTATTTGCTTTATTAACTTAATAATAATTAAATGCTAGGTTTGTTTAGCACCGTTATGTTTTTGAATTAATATTAATTACACGTGGCTGCAGCACCTTTTGTTTTATAAGGCGAGGAGGTCAGAGTGCCACACTGATCCATTTATTTTTAATGGTGTAAAATGAGTGTAGAAGGTAAAGGTTGTGAGGTTTTTAAAGTGAAGAATGAGCTTGTGGAGGTTGTTGGTGTGTTTTACTGCAGTGAACGGGAGTTTCACTCGTGAGTTATTAAACATGGAGGGTTGAATCTGTGAAAGTCTTTCCAGAGTTACACGTCCTGCTGTCTCCGTCCAAAACAACCTAAAACTGCATCAAACTAAAACGAAACGAGCACCACATGTTTGTTTCCATTACATCGAGCCCTTGAGACGCAAATCAAAAGTTCTATGTATCTTATTAATTCAGAAAAAAACAGCAGGATTCCTGTTTTTATGAAAATTACCTAATTAATCAGAGGGAAAAAAAAGCAAAAAAAAGTGTTTTTCATGGAAAATTAATCTTAATTTTAGAAAAAAATGGTCTCGTTTTTTAGAGAAACTGACTCAGAAACTGTTTTATAAAAAAAACCCCAATATTTATTTAATTCAGAAAAACTAAGCTTTTAAATGAAAAATAATGATAATGATAAAATTACCTGATTATTCATGAAATTTGAAGCAGAATTATTTATTTTTAGGAGAAAAAAATTCAGAAAAACAAAACAGCAACGGACTTTTAATAAAAAACAAACAAACAAAAAACATTTTAGAAAAAGAGAAGATAAGTATTCTCTCTTTTTTTAAATAAAAAACATATTTAAAATTCAGAGAAACAGAGCCAACTGTATTTTTTCAGAAGAATAATTAAGAAAAAAATTAAGATCAAACATTGTTTTAATTTCAACTAGTTTTGTTTTGTTCCATAGATTTATTTTTGCAAAACATATCTTTAATTCATAAAACAGAGCCAAAATACTTTTTTTTTTTTTCAGAAAAATTATCTCATTAATTCTGAGAAACTAAGTTGAAATTGTTATTTTTTTTTGTAAAGGAACAAATTGTCTCACTCATTCAGGAAACTTATTATTATTTTATATAAAATCATTAAACCTTGGGTTTGGGCTTAAACACAACCGCACAAGTGTGTGTGTGTGTGTGTGTGTGTGTGTAGCTGGTCTTCCTCATGTCGTGGGGACCTACATGTGTCTCCACACTCACATTATGGGGACTTGTCTTCCTTATGGGGACAAAAATCAAGTCCCCATAACGTAAATGACTCCATTTTAAGGTGAAGACATGTTTTAAAGTTAGGCTGAGGTTAGGGTTAGGTTAAGGTTAGGGTCAGGGTTAGGGTTAGGACACTAGTAATTATGGTTAAGGTTAGAGTAAGTCTGCAGGAAATGAATGGAAGTCCATGGAATGTCCTCTGTAGTCATGGAAACCAGTATGTGTGTATTTGACTTGTGTGTGTGTGTGTGTTTGATGTGTGCACTGGGCTGTGTGGAGGAGAACAGGCCAGTGACGGGTCCTGAGTGTGTCAGATTGACAGACCCACTGGGAACTGGACCACAGATGGATATGGTTCCACTAATTGAACTGTAAAAGCACTGGAGCTTTTAAAGCAGCCAGAGTGAGCAGCGTCTCCACTGCAGATAAGTTAATGTTTGTTTGTTTGTTTGTTTGTTTGCACACTTGTATCTTTCTAAATGACTCGGTTTCATCCAGAGTTGATGATGAAACAAGAATGTGGCTCCTGTTTGTGACGGAGGAAAAATGCTGTGATTGAGTTTTTCCATTTGTTGCTGTGGTTAAATGGTTGTTGACAGACGGATCTGATGCGACACGTTTAATTAACGCTTATATAAGACATGTATGGCATTAAGACATAAAATGACCATGATGTGTCATCAGAGATTAAGGAAACATGTTAACATGACGCAGACACTTTATTAATTATGTAAAAATATATGGTTTTCAGGGAGAGAGAAAGAAAGGCTTTAATCTGACAGATTATTTATTTACTTGTTTATTCACCATATTATTTATATTGTTTATGTATATGTAAAACAAGATGAAAATCAACTATTGATTATTGGTTATTAAATAGTGAAGTCAGGGATTACATGAGTTTATGCTTCTTTCTGCTCCATTTAAGACTTTATTTGTTTCACAGTTTTGATTGGTTTATGTTTCTTTTATGTTCAAACACTCAAATTCATTCATACAGTTTAAGTTTTTAAGCTAATGGTGAGCTCCATTTATGTCAGAAGTTGGGGTGAAATTAAAATATTGAATACTAAAAAAATATTTTCACTTTAAAAATAGGACCCGGACGTGACGTCACCTCTGAGTTGAAAAAACAAAAAAAACAAAAAGAAACCTTAAAATGTAGTTTGTAAAGCATCACATCTCATACTTGATCTAAAGGCAGTGTTTCCCAAACTTTCTACACTGGGACCCACTTTTTAAAAGATAACTATCTTTAAAACTGACCCAAAAAACACAACATTAATTTTGACAAGAGCAAATGTGTGCATAATGAAGCAGTTAATTTACAACCATATCTTTAAAACCTAATATTACAGTTAATCATAGTTAGTTTTAGATTAATTAAAACTCAATTTTATGCATGACACGACTGACCCAGTGTTAGAGAGGGAAGCGAAACCCAACAGTTTAGACAATAAGCAAACACAAAAACATCCTTTAACAGGCAGAACATGGATGCAAACGTGTCCAGGACCAGCTTTTGTTAGAAACACCAGTCAATAACAGAGTCCTTCATACAAACAAATAATACAGAAGTGCTTAAAACTTAATTTCACACATTTTACGTTTTTTCAAAAAATGGAATTTTCTGCAAATTTATTTGGGGACCAAACAAGAAATATCCTGTGTCCCATTTGTGGGTCCCAACCCTGTCTTTGGGAACCCCCCCAAAAAGCCACAATGTTTGGAACTAGAATTGCAGTAATCATTTGAAAGCGTCATATTTTAGTCAGGGTTCTGTTACTGTTTGTGTCGGTGCGAGGCCTCGGTGACATGACAGCGCTGAGACACTGATGTGTGGACACACAGAGGACACACACACACAGAGGACACACACACAGAGGACACACACACACACACGCATTCTCATGCACACACACGTCGTGGCCTTTGACAGGTTGATGAATCTTTTATGTGTTTATCCATTTTAATTCCAGAGGCTGGTGTATTATTGAAGCGCTGCTGCTGCTGCTGCTGTGGCTGCTGCTGCTGTGGCTGCTGCTGCTGTGGCTGCTGCTGCTGCTGTGGCTGCTGCGGCTGGCGCTGCTGCGGCTGCTGCTGCTGCTGCTGCTGCTGCTGCTGTGGCTGCTGCTGCTGTGGCTGCTGCGGCTGGCGCTGCTGCGGCTGCTGCTGCTGCTGTGGCTGCTGCTGCTGCGGCTGCTGCTGCTGCTGCTGTGGCTGCTGCTGCTGTGGCTGCTGCTGCGGCTGCTGCTGCTGCTGCTGCTGCGTAGCTTACATTAAGGACAGACATTCCCAGCCTCTCCTTGCTCTTGTTATCCTCCCGTCCATCACCCGTCATCATCTGTGTGTTTATGGCTTTGTCTCCATCCGTCTCTGTCCTGCCTCTTGTCCTGCTTACATCCATCTTACTGCACGTGTGTGGAGTGGACTTTTCTTTCACTTAGCTCCACCGTGTCCTTCTCACTCTCTTGGGGTGGTATCTGTGTCATCCTCAAGTTTGGGTCCTCTACCAGAGGCCTGCGAGTCTGAGGGTTCTGCGCAGTATCTCAGCTGTTCCTAGGACTGCGCTCTTCTGGACTGAGGCTTCAGATGTTGTTCCTGGGATCTGTTGGAGCCACTCTCCCAGTTTGGGGGTTACTGCCCCAAGTGCTCCTACCACCACGTGGACCGCGCTTGCCTTGACCTTCCACATCTGTTCCAGCTGTTCTTTCAACCCTTGGTACTTTTCAACCTTTTCGTGTTCCTTCTTGCTGATGTTGGCGTCAGCTGGTATCGCCACATCTGTTATCACTGCCTTCTTCTGCACTTTATCCACCACCGCTATGTCCGGTTGGTTAGCCAGGAGCTGCTTGTCAGTCTGGAAGCTGAAGCTTGGCCCTGCTGTTCTCGGTCACCTTCTGTGGTGCGGCCCATTGGGACTTGGGTACTCCTAATCGATACTGGGCACAGATGTTCCTGTACGCTATTCCAGCCACTTGGTTGTGCTTCTCCATGTACGCTGACCCGGCTAGCATCTTACACCCTGCCACTATGTGCTGGACTGTCTCAACCAGTCTAAAGTTTGGACTCACCTCTTTATTGTTTTATTTTCTACAGTGTGGGTTAATATTGAAAACATCTAAAAAAAAAAAAAAAAAAAAAAAAAAAAAAAAAAAAAAGTGTTAAAGAAACCAGAATATGTTTCATATTTTAGATTCTTCAAAGTGCTATTCTCTCAGCTTCATGAGGTCGTAACCTGCACCAGTTTTCAGCAGTCTTGAAGGAGTTCACAGAGGTTCTGAGCACTCGTTGGCTGCTTAGCCTTCACTCTGTGCTCCGACTCATCCCCAACCATCTCACTTGGGTTTAGGTCAGGTGATTGTGGAGGCCATGTGAAATATTCCATAACACAACCTGGAGGCGTGTTTAAAAACAAATGATTGTCCCACTAAGTGCAAACCAGTTGGGATGGCATGTCGCTGCAGAAAGCTGTGGTAGCCATGTTGGTTAGGTGTGTCTTGGATTTTGAATAAATCACCAACAATGTCACCAGAAAAGCACAGCCTAATCCCATCACGCCTCCTCCTACTCCTCCCCCATGCTTTGCTGTGGGAACCACATATGTAGAAACCATTTGCCCGCCTTTTCTGCGTCTCAAAGTTGGAAACCTTTTGTACCAAACCTACCTCTGCATGACACAAGTGATGGACTCAAACATAATGGGGAACCTCTGGGAACTCCTGAACTGAAGACTGTTGGAAAACCATTCCAGGTGACGACCTCATTGAGAGAACGCCAAGAGTGTACAAAGGTGGCTACTTTGATAAATATAAAATATAAAACATATTCTGGTTTCTTTTATCACTTTTTTCTTGACTACAATTCAATTACATTCCTTCATAGTTTGTAGATGAACACTGAAGGTCGCAATGATAACAAACTATCTTTAAAACTGACCCAAAAAACACAACATTAATTTTGACAAGAGCCAATTTGTGCATAATGAAGCAGTTAATTTACAACCATATCTTTAAAACCTAATAAAATAGTTGATCATAGTTAGTTTTATATTAATTAAAACTCAATTTTATGCATGACATTGTCCTGACCCGGTGTTTGAGAACCACTGTTAGAGAGGGAAGCGAAACCCAACAGTTTAGACAATAAGCAAACACAAAAACATCCTTTAACAGGCAGAACATGGATGCAAACGTGTCCAGGACCAGCTTTTGTTAGAAACTCCAGTCAATAACAGAGTCTTTGGTACAAACAAATAATACAGAAGTGCTTAAAACTTAATTTCACACATTTTACTTTTTTTTAAAAAATGGAATTTTCTGCAAATTTATTTGGGGACCAAAAAGAAATATCCCGTGTCCCATTTGTGGGTCCCAACCCTGTCTTTGGGAACCCCACAATGTTTTGACCTAGAATTGCAGTAATCATTTGAAACCGTCATATTTTAGTCAGGGTTCTGTTACTATAGTTATTCATCAGGGGCGTGAAAAGCGGAGTTTGTGTTTTTTTCTTGACTACATAACTCCATTACATTCCTTCATAGTTTGCAGATGAATACTGAAGACATCCAATCTGGTAAAATAAAGAAAAGCCATTGAATGAGAAAGTGTGTCAAACCTTTTGACTGGTGCTGTGTGTGTGTGTGTGTGTGTGTGTATATGTATATATATATACATATACACACACACACAGTATTGGACTTTAAACTGATATATATCAGAAGTAATTACAGAATGAAAAACCAGATTTTCTGCAGAGATCATTTTTCATACTCATGTTGCAGATGTAGATCTACATGTTCCTAATTGAGCCAATAATACCGTGCATCCCTGATTATGGAACGTGCTTGTATTGCAGAGTCATGTGACCTGGGTGTGAATCTCATTGTCTCGGGTCAGAAAACCAGTTTAAACCTGGATTCGATGCAGTTTTTTTTGGTCCCCGTAGGAATGAGTCTGCACTCATTGGTGCCTCTTTCCAAATCTGTAACACAGTTTGCTCAGTTGCCACTGGGTTCTGATTACAACTCTGCCCGACCCACCTGGGCCTCAGGAGGGACGCGGTCCTGCCTCCGCAGACGGAGCCTATTGATTGCCGTGTCACAGGCCGTATTTTAGCTTCCTCTCCCTGGACTGGCCGAGGTTTTTACTCAGTCTCTCCTGGACTGTGGCTTCAGCCAGAGGATGACATTTAAAGTGAGGCTGGTGTAACACGCCTGCTGGACTGAAGCTAACAGCCTCACTAATGGCCACCACACAGATGGCATTTCGCTCCTGGCTTATTATCGCTGCTACAACACAGCTTGTTCACACGCGGTGAAGAGCAGTTGTTTGGAGCAGATATGTGGTCAAGTGGAGCAGCGGTAGTGAATTCAAATTCTGCGATTTCCAGATTCTGAATATTTCCCTTCTTTCTCTTTTTTTTTCCCCATTGGCTTGTTACTTGATCCTGTTTCATACACTGTAAAAACTGCCCTGCTAGAAATTGTTTTAAGGGAAAGGATCTTGCAAGTTTCAGACTGTAATGTTCTTTATAAAAAGGAAAAACTAGACAAAACTGGCCAAAATGTAAAGTTAAAATTATCACATGCAAAGAAAATTCTTACAGTGAATTTTCCTGGTCTTGATTAAGCTGAATTTTGTTGGTTTGTTTTGCAGAACATGCAAAAAAAAAAAAAAAAAGAACCGTTTTGTCGAATGTTATTGAAAAACTATTTTTGCAGTGTAATATCTGTAATAAGACAAAGTTAGATATTATTTCTTAAAATGAACTTATTTTTCTCAAGCAAACTTGCTCACCAAGATTATTTTTATTTTTAGGCAAAGAATAAGAACAATTTCCCACAAATAAGGCTTATTTATTGTCTTTAATATTCAATATTTGCAGTGTCATTTCTAGCAATATATGCATTTGCAATAATTTCTGTTAAATTTATATCAATAAACTATATATATATATATATATATATATATATATATATATATATACTTAACAGAAATTATTACAAATGCATATATTGCTAGAAATATATGCATATGCAGAAATATAGCTCATCTTTACCTCGTCTATGTACCTAAATGGATTGACTTGCTGCCACGTGATTGGCTGATTGAATACTTTTTCATTACGCAGAGATTTTCTTTATGTGACATCAACCTTCACCTGTCCAGAGTCAAACCAGCAAACCTCAGTTACAAGCCAAGTTCCCGCTCCACTACGCCACGTGATTGGCCCCAGCTCATTTGATACAATACCAGGCCAAGCACTATCTGCCTTGTTTTTAAAGTGTTATGTGTTTTTTTCCCGTAATGACAGAACCTTACCTTTAATCTGACATTAATTCTGATTTTTGTATTTTATGAATTATACCTCCAATTTGTCGTTCTGTGTATTTTTATGCAGCATTTGTAGCACTTTTAAACAAAGAACAAATTTTCCTGTGGAGAAACTAAAGTATACCTCTGCGGTTGAACAGGTGTACCTAATATAGTGACCGGTGTAATGAATCCGACTTATATTCACTCTGCGGTCTTATGAAGCTGTAATTTGCACCGGTGCCAGAAATGGAGAAACAATAAAGACATTATCTTTCTCCACTAATGCTGATTAAAGCTGAAACCAATTAAAAACCCATATTATTTCAGAGTTAACTGACCTGAGAGTGAATTCTGATGAAACAGTTTAGACCTGGGTGGAAAAGTTCTTTTTTTTTTGTTCACTCAAATACGTGTGTCATTTTTAAACATTAGCATCTCCAAAAAAAAAGTGGTTTCATTCATACAAATGAGACATTAACAGCGGAAACTGCAGTTTCATGTCAGTCCAGTGTTGACGAGTGTCTCTGCGTCATTGTCCTGACGGAGAGGACAGAAGTGTGTCATGGGTGGAGTGGGACAGTGTCACTTCCTCTGAGAGACGACAGGTGGACCAGGATTAAGACAATCTGGACATTACACACACACACGCACACACACGGGACGAGACGTTTGCACACGGCACACTCATGTGTTCACACACGCACACATACGGTACATGTTACATGCTCTTCTTTATGACGCGGCTCCTCAAAATTCACTCATCCATCTATTTCTCACCACTTAATCCTTGTTTGGAGAGCAGTGAAGAATGAAGGGCATGGAGTCCGTGATGAGTTAAACAGATTTTATTTGAGCATATTTAGCCAATTTATTTGGAAGTTACTTGCAAAAACATGATCATAATAATAGCTTTGTCTTTGTACCTTAAAACCAGCTCAGTCTGTGCAATTTCAACTGGACTTTCAACCAATAATGTCCCTGGATTTATTTAAAACAAACATTAGTAGCTAATCCCAGTTTCACCTTCTCTACCAAAGATCCTAAATTTTGGCTCAATACTTTCCATGTGATTTTCCACGATAAACTGACTCCTGTCTTTGCTTTTTAAGACAATTGTTTAAAAAAATGATCAAATTGTTTTCAATCATTTTTTAAGCACTTTTTTTTTTTTCCCAAACTTTTGTCAGTAATTTGTTTTGTGCGCCCTCCTTGGATGTTTAACCCTGTTGCT
Source organism: Brachirus orientalis (assembly GCA_016785285.1). Taxonomy (NCBI): domain Eukaryota; kingdom Metazoa; phylum Chordata; class Actinopteri; order Pleuronectiformes; family Soleidae; genus Brachirus; species Brachirus orientalis. The sequence continues at coordinate 116,212 of JAFBJR010002676.1, forward strand.
GTTGTCATGATTTATTGGAGCAATAAGTTGTGGTATGATGACATAACGGATATTTATGATCTAAATAATAGTTATTTACTAGCTGCTGCCTGGAGAAATGTCACCTTTAAGCCCCTGGAGGGTTTTTGGCAATTCTCCTTCACATCCCTTTTATTGTACAGTCTACAGTACATTATCAGATCACTGCACCATCATGTGACCCACAAATTGCACTCATGAATTCAATAATGTTTTAGCTCCTCCTCCTCCTCTTCCACGCGTCTCTGTCAGTCTGTCCTTGCTTCTCTGCTGGTTCAACCAAAAATCATTTCCCTCCCTGTCTGACCTGAGCTGCAGGGTAATAAGAGAACAGGAAAAAAGGAGGGAGGAGGAAAAAAGAGGTAGAGTCTAAATGAGAAACCAGCCTCAGTTTAGCGTCGTCTCTTTCTCAGCCTTATTGGATTTTTGTCTTATCCTACACTTTTGCCAAATCAGAGAGGATTCTCTCATAACCTTTGGCACATGTGCAGTGTCAAATTTAATCACTTCCCCTGTCCATATTCATTCAATTAGGATGCAATGACATGGACAAGTAATAATCTTAGTGGCTGACGAGCCCTGCATATTATCCAGGATCATTTTCCCTCCTTTGGCGCGCAAGGCGTCTCCTGTTCGATCAGAGGACGTACGAGGTTCAGGAATCTCACTTCATAACCGGCCTCATTACTGTTACAGGACACAAGAACCGAAAAAATAATCCTCATCCGGCTCATTCTGATTGGAAACGACCCGAGTAGAGTCGATTTCAGGCTGCACACGATGAGGGCCAAGACTCCAGATGGAGCCAAACTTTGCAGTGTGACAGCGTGACACAGGGGCTCTTAGCGGCGTGTTTTCTGATGTGTGAGGAGACGAGGGCAAACCTCCAGCTGTGGAGAAAGAGGGTCAGAGTGACGCGTCTCAGTTCTTGTCTCGCTTTGAAACCAAAATATGGAAACAAGCTGTATTCTGTTCAAACACACACATGCATGAAGTCGAGTATTAGGTCCACAAAATGTTGAAAAAAGTTGATTTGTATCTACTTGTAACCAACTTCCACATTGTAGCATGATTACCTATAGGAGCTAAATGTGTTCAGGAGGTGTAATTCGCTTGGTGTACATGTGGGGTCACTGTGTTGTTACCTGGGGGGCTCAGGTATATTCAAGACCTGGGGGGGGGGGGCTCAGGTATAATTAAGAGGAAGTTTCCTCTTGTTGTAGAGGTTTTTGGCCTGGAAGGGCAAATGGGTTTTGACCGCTGTGGCGCTGACATACTGAATATAACGCTTTGGATTAGTTTTTTTTGTTTGTTTTTTGTCCTTTCTTATCAGTAATTTCACACCATAATAAACCCACTGTTGCAGCTTAAGGAACCGTCGTGGACTTATTCGGTATTGGTTCAGGCAAAGCGCGTCAACCAGGATCACCAGAGTCAAATCCCTCAGTAGCTCAAGTATTAGACTGAGCTCCTTTAACATTACCTATTAATTAAAAGTGCTGTGTTATTATTCCATTTAACGAATGGATTGGAGAAATGACCAAAATATCCAGTTAGGAACAGCTGTTCTTTAGGCCGAACAACAAAGAGGAGGTATTTCGGAAAATACTGGGCCCCTACATGAATGTGACACTGAATTCAATTTTTACATTTTGTAACTTGTTCCAAAGATATTTTCAGCACTGGGCTTCCTTTTCTGCACAGGCGTACCTAATAAAGTGGCCGTCATAATGTACATATTGTTCTTAAATCTGATTATGGATATTTTTTATTATTTTTTTTCTAAATAGGTATTTTAGTACAATCTATAGGAGACTAATAAATTAAAGAGTCATTAAGAGACACTGCACTACATTACTTCAGAGTCAATTGACCTGAGAGTCGAGGCCCATTGTGTCTGTATTCACATCAGACACACTCACACACCCACCCTTTTCTCCATCCATTCATCCACCCATCAATAATGCAGTCATAATTTGCCAATGAGGAGATAAAATCCACATTTTAGACGGGTCATAATTGTCTCTAATGACCCATAGACGATCACACGTTTTAAACCCAAAGAGCTGCCCTCTGTATATTTTACCACCTCATTACTTCTGGTCTAAGATTTTACTTGACTCCATATTTAAGTGATAGCTGAGAATAGTTGGTGTTTAAACGTGGAGGAAATTAGGAACATAATAAGGAACAATTTACATCATTTATTAATAATGTTTTGCAGAAGTCTCATTGTTAATTTTCTCTATTTAACCTGTACTTTTAAATGTAAATGCTAATGTTAAGTTGTATTCATGTGGTTTATTTATCAAATTTACTGTTAAATTTAAAGAACTCTCCTGTGAGCCATCTGTGGGTCCTGACCCAGTCTTTGGGAACCACTAGATTAATCAAGTACTTGTTTAGTCCAAAAAATTTAGACAAATGTCAAACAGTTTTTTCCCAAACTCAAAATGATGAGGTTCTCAAATGCCTTGTTTTGTACTTGAGCCAATCATATTGATTATCATGATATTTGACAATAAACGTAGTAATCAATTATTAATCAATTCCTCATTGCAGCCCTAATACGCATTGATTATTTTTGTCCATATTGTAGCGATTTTGTAAGAATAATAATAATGATAATATATTTATATAGCTTTTACAGGGTGCTCATTACATACGTTAAAGTCATAAAACAAGCAAAGGCAAGAAAATACACGACTGAAAAATAATAGTGTCCAGTATAGACTAAAATAAAAATATGCCGAAAAATCGAAATGTCTAGCATCTTTAGTTTATTATCTGCATGTTATTGTTTTATTGATGATAAAAAAAGGTCTTAACAATCCATAAATAATTGATGGTAATGTAAGGTCGTCAGTGAAACATTAAACAGTCTGACGAGTGCATTAACCGCGAAGCTGCGTTTGATTCAGGTTTGCATTCGACTCATTTCCTGCTCAAAGATGAAGTTTCCTCTTAATGGATCTTTCATCGTCACATAGGACGGGAAAAACAGTTTGTTAATTAAAAAAAGAAAAAGCTACATATCCTGAATAAAGTGAGAAAAGCAGGTTTTAGTGAAAGCAGAAAACTTCAAATCAGAGCGTTAAAATCAATAAAAAAAACAAGTTTGAAGTCACTAAATGTGCTGTATATGAATCATCATACAACAATTTATTATTATTGTTGTTTATGTGCTTTCACATGATAGATAGAACTTTATTTGTACCAGAAGGGAAATTAAGTTGTCACAGTAGTCCAGTATTAATACAATAGACATATAATAGCACAAAATACTTGAGTGAGAACAAAATACTTAAGTACATATTAACCACGTCTGCATCATGAAATGAACGATGGTCAGTGACGTATAGATTTGATAGTGAATGAATTAACAGTAATAAAAGGTTGTTTTTTTCATGTTGTCTTAGTCGCCCAGTGAGAGAGACGGATAAAAAGTCATGATTTAAAAATTTGATAAATGTAACAACTTATGCAGAAATGTATAAATACATTTGTTGGAACAGTTTAGCACAATAAAGTTCAGAAACATATAGATCCACGAGGCCTTTCACTGCTCTTCTTAATGGACCAGAAAAGTAGTGGTACATCAGCAAATACAGTATATAGCTAGTTAGCCATCTAAAGAGCTAACTTGTAACTATGTATCTACCCAAGTTAGCCAGCTTTATCGCCAACTATCTACAATGGCCAGCTAATTTTCCATCAATCTATGCTAGCAGCTAACTCGCATCTATTTCTAGATCTATGTCAATTAGCAAGCTAACTTAAATCTATTTATCTGCCTAAGCTAGCCAGCTAAACCGCATCTATTCATCTAGCGAAGCTAGCCAGTTAACGCACATCTGTCTAAGCATCTATTCATCTAGTATGTCAACTAGCAAGCTAACTTGATTCATATCTATTTAAGCTAGTCAGCTAACTCGCATATTCATTTATCTAAGCATCTATTTGTCTATGCAAGCTAAGATTGTAAATGACCCAATTTCTAACTTTGCTGCAAAGAAAATAATGCACTGTTAATTTGCTATAAGCTATTATATTTTCTACCTTTATTTTTGTGAATTTATAATGCCTTTAATTTTGCCTTGTTTTGAGGGACTTTTATTTTGAAGCTACGTGCCTAGTTTTAGTTCGTAGCTATCGCGAGGTACAGAGGAGAACAGAACGAAATCGAAACGTAATAAAAAAGAAGAAAGGTACTGAAATACAGTATATTTGAATGATTTGCACAAGGTCAGTGTTTATGTAATAGAACATGTTTATTGTGTGTTTATGTGCTTTGAGATGATTTTCACCGTATGGAGAACTTTTTTACTGTTTCTATTTGTAACCACGTATAGATAAGTTGCTAGGTTTCACGGTATTTGCTAGTAAGGTAATACGTTTCTTTCCTGTGCTCTGCCTAGTTCTTACGTTGGTTGGATGGATTATTGATTATCAGGCACAAAGATTTCAATAAAACAAGAAAACCATCAGTCAAGTCTTGACCATCATTCGGGGGGAGATGCTACGAAGATGCTAGCTCGCATCTATTCAACTATGTCAACTAGCAAGCTAACTTGAATCTATTTATCTGTCTAAGTTAGCCAGTTAACTCACATCTATTCATCGTCTGAATAGACTTCCGTTTGAACTGACTTCTTTTTACATCCAGCACAGTCGCCCCCTGGTGAATAACTCCTACTTCTAACCTTCTTCCTCATTTTTACTTCAAACCAGCTACGTTCATTTTACTTAATATTCTGTCTGAAATAGATTCAAACTCGTGGCCCACGGGCCAAATGTAGCCCCCAACTGACTTCATGTTGAGTTATAGAATATTAAGTTATTTTTCTCTGTTTTGTTAGGCATTGATTCATTGTGCATCATAAACGTGCTATTTATTGTGAATTACATATTAAACAAACAGTTTTTCACAAATTTGAAACATTGTCATGAACGTCAACGGAATATTGTGATGTAATTTTAAGCTAATTTCTTCTACCCCAAATGATCAGCTGGACTTTATTTTCGGTGGACACTCATTGGTCCTCAGGTTTTTTTGAGTTTAGGACCTCTGGTCTAAAGTGTCTCCATGGCAGCGGCATTTCCCCTCTAGACTTTTAGCCTTTTTTTCCCCAGACATGAGCCTGAACCAGGCAGCAGCTAATGGGCTGCTGCGGTTCACGGCAGGAGCAGCCGCTCCTAATGACCTGTAACCGAGCAGCACTCGGCCGAACAGTACAAGAACACGCAGGAGCCTCGTGAAACCTAATGCTGATCTCATTCTGGAGCAGCGTGTGCTTCCTGTGGAACATGGTGTCACGTGTGGATGTGAATAATCTCTCCTCTCTCACACTTGTGACCACATTTGTTCTGGTTTCCTCTCATGTCTCTCTGTTAAACCCACTGGCATTGTTGAGCAGGAAACAACATCCGCTCCAGCTCTGGGAATTGCTCTGCTCCACATTTAGATTACGTTTAGGGTTGTTGTTGTTGTTCAAAACAGTGTATCCGTTTGTGAATGAATAGGAAAAAATATTTCCTCAAAACTGCCTCCAGTAGAGACATAAGGGCAGAGACAGTGTGGACTGTAATGCATGGTTGGACGTCTTTGAGGAGCCATTTTGCAGAATCAAAAGCAAAAATTTCATAGTTTCTACCCAGTTTTTGTCAACAACGGAGCTCAGTCTAACTCACACATGTGCTGTTAAAGCTTCCATTTCTCCTAATTTTAGTCTGGTTGCATTTTCTCTACATTTTCAGAGGACATTTTTTTATGACACCGCCATAGACACCACCCACCCATCGTCTACTTCTTTAACATCTAAAATAACGCTATCACTGCCTTGACCTTATAGCCGTCTTGTATCTGATTTAGGATAATTCAAGTTTCTCGTGAGACCTTCTGATTCTGAGGACTCTGACGGTCGGTGGAAGCTGGTTTCCCACTAACAGACAGTAGGGGGCAGTGGAGACAGCCCTCAATCTCCTCACAAGACAGTGACTCCGATGCTGTTAAGGGTTCGACAGGAAAGGTTACTACTTTGACTGCACGCGTGGTGTTTGAGAGGACGGTCATCTTCACACTCAACTCATATGTAGTTAAGAATCTGAATCATCAAATCTGATCCTTAATTAACCAGATTTGAACAATTTGTCTGGTAATCCGGACGTAGCCTCATTGACAGTTGAGATGGTCCACTGTTGAAGAGCAGGAGAACGACTATGGTGATGCTTCAAGGCCCGCATTGCATTATATGTTAAGTTTTCCTTCTTTGACTTTTTTCAGTTAATTTAGTAAGAAAAATTCAGCGGTAAATGGAGCCTTCAAATTCTTTTAAAGCACATTTACGTCTCAGCTGAGTCTTGGTATGAACGTCAGGCCAGTGAGAGAGACGGATAAGAAGTCATGATTTAAAAATTTGATAAATGTAACAACTTATGCAGAAATGTATAAATACATTTGTTGGAACAGTTTAGCACAATAAAGTTCAGAAACATATAGATCCACGAGGCCTTTCACTGCTCTTCTTAATGTACCAGAAAATTTGTGGTACATCAGCAAATACAGTATATAGCTAGTTAGCCATCTGACAAGCTAACTTGTAACTATGTATCTACCCAAGTTAGCCAGCTTTATCGCCAACTATCTACAATGGCCAGCTAATTTTCCATCAATCTATGCTAGCAGCTAACTCGCATCTATTTCTAGATCTATGTCAATTAGCAAGCTAACTTAAATCTATTTATCTGCCTAAGCTAGCCAGCTAAACCGCATCTATTCATCTAGCGAAGCTAGCCAGTTAACGCACATCTGTCTAAGCATCTATTCATCTAGTATGTCAACTAGCAAGCTAACTTGATTCATATCTATTTAAGCTAGTCAGCTAACTCGCATATTCATTTATCTAAGCATCTATTCGTCTATGCAAGCTAAGATTGTAAATGACCCAATTTCTAACTTTGCTGCAAAGAAAATAATGCACTGTTAATTTGCTATAAGCTATTATATTTTCTACCTTTATTTTTGTGAATTTATAATGCCTTTAATTTTGCCTTGTCTTGGTATGAACGTCAGGATTTAAATTGACCTCCAGTTGTTTATGTCTATGTCACTTTCCACTTTCCAGAGAGTTTATTAGATAACTATAAGCATGGATGTCCCCATCCAGATTCCAAGAATCAAATCACAGCTGATCCACGTATTTGAATGATTTTTCCACAAAACCCCGGCTGTTGGCTGCTCCTAGCAGAGCTTTATTTAGTTCAGACTTGCAGTTTTACCTGTGTGATTTGATATAACTGGTCATATCTAGCAATCATTCAGACTTTATTTATACAAGTCGACGCGCTTCACAAAATGGAAACATAGTAAGAAACATAGCCACAGCCAACAGATCCAGCGCCGTGTTAAATGATTGTATGTCATCAACAATACTCAAGAACTTTGAGGTGGAAACAGAAATTTACCCGAGTAAATGAGTTCCTGGTAATAAAAGTTCCTGTTCAACTGTTTCACTTTCAGAACCTTCAATCCTGGATGCAACGTTAGTCGGAGAACGTCAACGCCGATTAGTTTTTGTCAAGGTAAAGATTCTTCAACTCGAGCAAATGGCACAAAAACATGTCACGCGTGTGAGTGACATGCGCTCGTAGCCGTGTCTGTGCAGTGGCTTCATCACGCGTGACCGCAGCACTACACGCAACCACACGCACAAGAACTTTTGAGATGTTTCTCTGTTGGAGGTGGCATGCGGAACTGTGCAGTAAGACAGTGTGAACTTCACCACGGCTCACCGTGTTGCCGTAGTTATGACGAGAGATGAGGTGACGCCGAGCCACAGAGGAGGAAAATGTCTCGCACAAGAACGGCCTTAAATATATTCTTTGGCCAAAAACGCTCGCTAGCAAAAAAACAAGATTCAGCGCGTTGGTGTTTCTGCAGCGTCTCCACTTTTAAAGTGGGAGAAACATGGAGGGAACAGCGTGAAGGGAAAGTGCTGACACTGAAACCTCATTGGTGAAATAACAGTGACATTAGCTGCAGATTCACATGATCCACACTCTGTGTCAGCAGGTCGTGGACGTCAGTGGACACTGAACATGGAAGACAGAGTGACTGGCTTCTTAAAATGTCTGCACTCCATCTGCTGGGACGCCACTGTGTCACTGTGAGCGGCTAGTTCCTTTTATTCATTTATTTATTTCTACATTTCTTTCCCCAGAATCTTCTATGACTACTTAACTATGCAGAGATGGATGTCACATTCTGTGTCAGAGTTCTTCACTTTGTCGTTGCAAATATATGGAAGGATAATGCTGCCGAATGCGGCAGAAAAGTGAAATTAGAAAGTTTCCCGATTTCAGAAGATATTTTCAGGGTTATATGGCAAACAGCGGTATCGCGTTATAAACAACAAACTATGAATGATCCCTTTATAAGGTGAAATGTTTCACATTATGTAACAAGTTGTCTGTAAACTGTGAGTGAAGCTCAGGTTTAAACGAGGGAACAAATTGTAGAAATTCTACTTCATGATGGGATTGAAACAAAGTGAGGTTTTGTTGTAACAGAGTACAGTGAGATAATGAAAACAATGACACAATTTATCAAGTCTTAATATGAAACTGCCTTCTTTATCTTTTTATGTGTATATATATACATAAATATTCTTCTGTAATTTCAGAGAAACCCAAAAAATTTTGCTTCTTGTAACTAAGTCATTGATCAAGATTAGCTTTGGTTTGAAACAGTACTAATTTAAAAAACAACATGTTTTTCTCTTTTTCTCTGTATTCTAACAAAATACACTTTTAGAGTGAAACACAACTGGTCCATTGAACTCATACAGACAATGAACTGCAGATATTTGAAAGGTTTTCACTTGTTCATAAAACATCATAAAAAATACCATTGGATGTGTTACACATACGCAATTCATTTAAATTTCATTTATTTTGTCTGTCTACTTTGTCAGTTGTGCTTGTTAATTATTATTATTCTTAATTAATTAACTTTCATGTGCTTTACTGTCTCCTTATTTGTATTGTAAATGTTTTAATTAAGATAATGCAATAATTTATCATGTTATAGCCTGAAACGTTTAACATTACAAGTTTATTTATAGTTGGTATAACCTAATGTTATAGGATAATACATAATGTTAGAATAAATATATCTTAACATGAAAATAGAACAGTTTTTTTATTGTCCAGCTGGAGCTAGAACATTTTTTCGGCTACCAACATCAGAAATGTGTATATACATGAGGAAGAACAATATATATATAAACAAAAATAAACAAAATAAACAAAATAAAATAAAAATGGGGACATTGTGATTTTTCTCACATAGCAGCAACACTCCTTTGAAGACATACATAAATTATATACATTAAAATCAAAAAGTCCTCTCCTGAGCTTCATAATGAGAAATGAGAGGAAATGAGAAACGATTGTGTGTTTTCTTTCTCCTGGAACCTAATGATCCCTGAGTGTCCGACAATGTCTCTGAGAGAGAGAGAGAGACAGATGAACGCTGGGGTCACACTTTAATTCAAATTGGGGTAAAAGCCATCAATAACGCTTTTTAGTCGGTCGCAAGGTCCGTGCTTTCGCTGCGACTCCACGGCAAAACAGTCGTAAAGAATCAGAAAATGGCTCCTTCCTCCGTTTCCCTGCTCACTAATGAAGATTTATGGCCGCTGATGTCGAATCACAGATGATTTACATAACACAGCGGGAGGCCTGGGGGGGCGAAGAAGACGGCGATGAAGAAGAAGAAGAAGAAGAGAAGGCTATTAAGAGCTGCGCGGTCCTTCAGCTGACGCGACACACTGTTAACGTGCGCGTGTGAGGGTGAAACAGTGTGAGACGAGCTGAAGCAAACGCTGGCATCTGTCAACTTTGACAAACACAACCACAAACGACCACTCCGTGATGTGTGCTACGACGCGTTTTGGGGCTTTTCCGCTTTAAAGTGCCAGCACTACTCGGCTTGGCTCTACTGGGTTTTTTGCTTTTCCATTTTCCATCCATTGTACCTGGTATTTTTTTTTAGTAGCTGCTCTGTTGAGGACTCTTGCCTTTGCAGCAAGAAGACCCGGGTTCCTGGTCCGGTCAGAACAAAGACCTTACTGCCCTTGTGTGTGCGTGGGTTTTCTCCAGGTTCACCAGTTTCCTGCCACAGTCCGAAAACATGCAGATTTGAGGATTAGACCAATTGGACACTCTAAACTGCCTGTAGGTGTGAATGTGAGAGTGATTGGTTGTTTATCTCTGTGATGGACTGGTGACCTGTCCAGGGTGTGACCCACCTTTTGCCCTGAGTGAGTGAGTGAGTCCCTGCTCTGTGGAGGTTCTGATACTAACATGTGACGTGGACAGACTGCCGGCCACCGATTGGTCAGAGAGCGTCGTCACCGTAAGAGTCACGAGCACGACAAAGTCCGACACGAGAATCAAAGCGAACAATGTTGAACTGTAGATCAGTTAAAAAGACTTGAAAATCCTGAAAACACGCGTTAATCTGCAACATTTAACAAGGACATTTGTAAAATGTCCATATTTAACAGAGGAGTCTGGTGTATTTAGCGACAGCACTGCTGAAAGACGGAGATGGTGAGCCCAATCACAAGCCGTTCAGCCGTATTTCACTTCAGTGACTGTGTTTCAGTTGAGCTACAGTGTGACAACAATGACAAAATGGTTGCTGGTCTTTGAAGGCCACCGTAGTTCTGTGACACACTTATGACAGTGAGCATAGTCCTCCTCCATTTGTTACAATCTACAGTCCCACCATTAGATGTCACTGTACTGACTGTGTCCAAATGTCTAATAAACTCATTAGAAAAGTTTCTGAGGAGAATTTTCACCTTCCTTGTTTCCTCTCCTTTCCTGTCTTCGCTCCTGTTTCCTTTTCTTTCCTATTCCTCCTCTTCTCGTCTTATTTCCTGTCTCCTCCCACCTCCTCTTCTTCCCATTTCTTCTAGTTTCCTTCCATCCTGTTTTGTCTCCTCTGTTTCCTCTTGTTTTCTCCCCGTCCCATTTCCTACTCTTCTGTTCTTCTTTCCTTTCCTTCCCTCCTCTTTTCTGCTCTTACCCCTCCTCTCCTTTTCCGTTCTCCTCTCCTCTCCTTTCCTCTTGTTTCCTCCTCTCCTCTCCTCTCCTCTCCTCTCATCTCCTCTTGTTTCCTCCTCTCCTCTCCTCTCCTCTCTTTTCTGTTTTTCTGTCCCTACCCAGCAGACCAGTCCACACTCTCTGATCACATGTTGAGATTACATGTTGAGATTACATGTTGAGATTACATGTTGAGATTACATGCTTCACAGCTTGCCAGCACTTGGGTTTTTCCACCAGTGCAGCGAGACGTGGTGCTAGTAAAAATGGACGACCTCACAGGCACAGACGAAGAAGTGGATATAAATAATGTGTCGTTGTAAAGATTTGCCTCTTTGTGCACTTTTAAACGTGGCATTTTTTTCCATTTGACACATTCGTTGCAGCTTTTTCTCCTCAAACATATTCGTCCTCATCATCTCTCTCTCTCTCTCTTTCTCTAATGCTCTGTGTGCTTTGCTGCATTTCCACGTCTAGACAGTCACCGGCGAAACACAGACTCGCCGTATCACTGATCGATGAGTCACTCGGGGTCGAAACATGAGGCACAGTGTGGCCTCGTGGCCGGAGCCTCAAATACACAAAACAAACACACGCATGTGTGAATGAGTTTATATTTTACAGACACGACGTCTCATCTGAATGGAAAGCTGTCAGCGAGGCTTCCGTAGCACACACAGCCACTGACACTGTAATCCCACAAAAGTGTTGCAGATTATTCACTATCATTGCTGACAATTATTATTTAGTAGGCACTTGAAGAAATTAAATATTTTATTAAGTTATTGAATATTGGTTTGGGCAAGCCCACGGGCATGTGGAAAAGGTTACTGGGCTTGTAATCTGAGGGTTGTCGGTTTGAATCCCTGCCAGGTCAAAAGGCTGGGGTGCCCTTGAGCAAATACCCATGGTATTGGCTCCTAATTATAGTAAGAATCCTTTTTGGAGGATGCAGAGGAATTTATTCATGGATTAATAAGTGTTAATCCAACTATAGAAAATTATTATTAATCAGACTACTGTTTAATATGCACTTTAACAAATCAAGCACTTTTATAATTCAATTCAACTTTATTTGTATAGCACCAAATCACAACATACATTATCTCAAGGCACTGTACATAATAAGGCCAAAACCTTTACAATATTACAGAGAGAAAAGAAACCCAACAGTTCACACAATGAGCAAACACTAGGCCTCAGAACCTAAGAACTGGGCTTGTAACTGTGTTGGTTGCTGGATTGAATCCCGCCAGGTGAAGAGGCTGGGGTGCCCCTGAGCAAGGTGCAGCAGTGGCTGCCGACTGCTCCTAATTCTAGGAAGGTTCCTGGTAGAGGACGGGTTAAATTAAACCAACGTGACCCAAACCACAACAAACTAAACTGTGACAAAAGCAATTTTTGTGCATAATGTAGGAGCTAATTTACTCACATCGTTTTGAATCGCTAAACAAATATAATTTCCAAGAGGGACCAAAAAAAAAATCTCCCACGACCCATCTGTGGGTCCCGACCCAGTGTTTGGGAGCCAGTGCTTTAAACTTTTGTGGTATTGACATTAAATTAAATTTTACATCGCATAAACAAGTGCATTTTTGGGTGAATATTTTTTTTCTTTGTGATGAAGATAGGCAAAACTATCAGCCCTGACTGTGGGAGTGTTTGTGTGTATACATCAGCAGAGCAGGGGCGGGTGGAGACAAGAAGTGTTACATCTTTATATGTGGGCAACATAAGGCCCTGGGGCTAGATCCGGCCCACAGACAAGTCTAATCTGGCCTCAGAGGTCGCCTTAATTTGACTCAACATTGTGATCTGTGTTTTGAAACAGGCTCCATCAAGCAAAACTATCAGCCCTGACTGTGGGAGTGTTTGTGTGTATACAGCAGCAGAGCAGGGGCGGGTGGAGACAAGAAGCGTTTATTCCATAAATATATTCAACTATAATTCCTGCAAAATTCATCAGATTGCCGTAGAACCGGGTCAGATTGCAGTTTTTGAAAGTCTGTGTGAACAAGTTTGTGTTTTCATGGATGGTGAGGTCCTCACATGTAGTGGAAAAAAGAAAAATATATTGTGCAGCTTTAGTTTACATCTGTAATAATATAATTTATCAGTGCACCACATGTTTAAGATCCTGCTGCAACGTTGTTATTGAGTGTGAGAAACGCTGGTTGGAGGGGAATTTCAAGGAGAAGGTCACCTGAAGGGCATCTTCATCCCAGCAGGTTCGAACACAACTTATGAATTACTTATAGTGTTGTTGCAACAGCCGCACTGATCCTCAACATCCTCCTTCATGCTTAATAATCCATCCATCTATCCATCCATCCATCCATCCAGAACTGACCCTGTAGCTCGTTCTTTCAAACCTTTCACACGCTACCTGTTTGAGACGTTTGTGTGTTGACATGTGATTAAAAGGGAAACAGAAATGTCAGTTCAACATTTCAGAGACGCAGGATGAAGAGAGGAGTGACAGAGTGAGAAAATGTGACCACGCGATGGAACCTGGGAAGATAAACAGAACAGAACGAGCAGAGCAGTCGATATGTTTTTAGTTTTCTTACTCAGAGTGAAGAAAACAAAATGGCCAGAGGGAGGAAGCCTGTTCAGGCTGAGCCACAGCACATGGATGATGGAAACACTGAGCCGTGCATGCGCTCGCTGAACATGGAGCAACAATAATCTGAGTCCCCACTGAAACATTTAAGAAGATTGTGCCGAGTGCAGGGAAACAGAATATAATCCAACACCAAGGACAAGCTCAAGGTCGTTCCTGTTCCAGTCTCTCTTCACAACAGAACCACTCTGAACCGCAGTGTGTGACAGTTAATGGCAGAAATTGAATATACAAGCCATTAGTGTGTTCATATGAGTGTATAACAGTTCTTAGTTCATGTTCCCTCAAGGTCGTTGAGGTCGTAGGATGAAAATTTTCTCTATTACTATTGTTTCTTTTTTTAAATTTATCTTTTAATTATTTTGCCTTATTTGTTAAACTATTTTGCTTTGTGTACAGCATTATATAGATGAAACTAGATTGTTTTTCGTAGTGATCAGCTGAGTCTGTAATTTAACATGTTCAGTCTACTGTAAACAGTTTCTCCACTATTCACTATTTTACTGTTTTACTTTTATATTTTAATGTTTCAAACCTTGTTGCTTTAAATGAGCTCTAGTTATAAAGTTGACTTGACTTTTCTAAAACATAAATATTGTGTTTTTTCAGTGACTGAAGAAGAAATTAAATTGCTGAATTCCAAGTGGTTTATTGAGCTTAGTTTTTCATGTTCTAGCTTTGTCATTCCTGGTCAAAAATGGCCGTCCAGGGAAATAAATGGGTCAGACTATAGCCTAGGGTTCCAAGTCCGGGCACTGACTCAAAAAATGTTAAAAGGTCTTTCATTTGTAGGGCTGAAGCGTTAAAATACACCAACACAACCTTTAACATGTTTGACTCCACCAGGTGCAGTGGACGTGGAGCCATTTCGTCAATTTTCTCTTTCCCTTTTTGCTGCTTTTGCTGTATTTCTTCCGTCCAAGACCATTGTGACAATTATGGCTTAATTACTGTAAATTGTGCCATGAAAATGAAAACAAAGTTGCCAGATTCAGATGCTTTTTTTTTACCCAAAAGTACAACAGCTGCAGAATAAAACACAGCACAACAGAGAGAGGGGAAAAAAAACATATTACAAGGACGTGTAACTCTCAGAATATATATACATATATAAACATGGAATAAAAATGAATATTGTAGCTGCGGTAAAACACAAAACAGTAATAAAATATATGCAAAACACAAAAACAAGGCATTAAAAACCAGCAAACCGAGCAAAATGTGCTGAACTGTAAAAATGCGGTACGTGATTTTAAATATAAACATTGTCAAAGTCTCTCAGCTCCACACGAGACTCTGTGTTTCTCTCAGTATAGTAACGTGTAGATCTTGTGTTGCCTGCACACAGGAAGTGATTTGTTTCAGGTGAAGCATTAACTTTTAATAACACTGAGTTATTAAAGTGAGGCGACTTTAAAACGGGTTGGAGTTTGACTGAAAAGAATTCTACTGCTGTAAAACAAAACCAAACAAAAAAAAAGGTTCCTGTCTCCACCCACCCCTGTTCTGCTGGTGTCTACACGCAAACGCTCCCTCAGTCAGGTCTGATAGTTTTGCTTGACAGAGCCTGCTTCACAACACATATCACAACATTGAGTCAAATTAAGGCGACCTGTGAGGACAACGCAGACCAGACTGGACTCGACTCTGTATTTTCCTCTTAAGATTTTCTTTTTAAACAAAATTCTTGATTAAGAAAACAACAACCTGATTTTTGTGTCTTTATGACGACTGCCTGGTCCAGTCCGGTCCAGTCAGGTCCAGTCCAGTCAGGTCCAGTCCGGTGCTAACGGCCTGTTAAAATCTCAGTGCCTGGAGCTATAAAGCCTCTAAAACATTCATCATCCTTCACTTTGCTGTAGGTTGAAGCTCAGCCTCGATCACAGGATTCTGACAGGAGTCGATTTCTTCCTTCAGAAGATTTATCAGAATAATTCCAGAATGTTCTAATCACAGAACTTTTCTTCCCTCTGGACGTTAAACTGACCACGTCAGGAGCTGGAGTTTGTGCTTAGTACCTTCAAAACCCAACTGCTGCTGCTTATCTGCTTACAGTTGCTTAATACAGCAGGTTATATGGAGCAAACAAATACTCAATTATTATTTTGAGAATTTTACAATTTTTTTTTCAATAATTCAATCCAGTTTCTGTGATTTTTCAGCTTCTTAAATGTGAATATTTTGTGGTTTCTTTGCTCCAAACAAAGAAAATCATTAAAATGTTTGTGGATAAAAACAAGACATTTGAGAACATCATCATTTCCAGGTTTGGAAATAAACTGATCAACATTTTCTACATGTTATCAGTCTATAGATAATCAATTATAAAAAAATGAATCGTTAGTTGCTGCCCTAGTTTTTGACGATACTCATAAAATGTATCGTCACAGTTTAAGGAAACAGATTTGCTCTGTGCATGTGCGAAGTACAACTACTTCCTGTCGACAAAATTTACAGCTGGTTCGGGGATTTTAAATAAGAAAATAATTTACACTGTTGATAGTTTACAGTTAGATGTTTTACATTCTTAGGAAAAATAAAGTACACATTTCGTGTTATCTCTTGGTTTATTAGTTATTCTCATTAGACAAATACACGTTTTTAAGGGATCTTTCATTTGGTACAATGTTTTGAACTGGAATTCCCGCTTTAAACGCTAATGGCTGCTGTTGCATATATTTACAAACACTCTTGTCTTTAAAAGTCGTCGGAATCCGTTTAATATTCACAACATTTTCTGCAAACCCCGGAAACACACAAACGCTATGACACAAAAGAAGACGCGGTGGAGTATTTGGTAAACTACAGGCGATGAAATGAACCGTCAGACATTTGTGGACTCTGCTGATAATTTTAGTGACGTCTGAACATTTACTCCACTTTTACGGCTCTGCAGAGTCACCTAGCAGCAATAACTGGCACCTGCATCATATTATGAAATTAGGACGACCTGAATGTCAATTTAATATAATTATTAGTCTTAACAAAATAATAACTGTTATTTTTCCTGAATAATT
Organism: Brachirus orientalis; assembly: GCA_016785285.1. Classification (NCBI taxonomy): domain Eukaryota; kingdom Metazoa; phylum Chordata; class Actinopteri; order Pleuronectiformes; family Soleidae; genus Brachirus; species Brachirus orientalis. The sequence continues at coordinate 132,982 of JAFBJR010002676.1, forward strand.
AAGTTGGTGTTAACAATTTCCCAGTTTCAATAGAATTTATTGGCAGAAAATACTTTAAATCAGGCCTCTGAATATGTGGGGAACACAACAAAGTGGTCTATAAATTCCATTCTAACAACTTTTTAAAATGAATCGTGGATATTTTACATTTATTTACATTTATTCTGAATGAAGGACAATTTTGGAGGGTTATTAATTAATATTGACATCAGACTTAACAGTTTGTCTTTTATTCCTCTTCTACTCTGTGTGAATTCAAATAGAAACGTAAAGACAAAACCCGATTTATTTCTTTGACTTTGTGAATCACCGCGTTTCAGAATAAGAGCATGCTGTTTCTTTGAACGATCCTTATTGAACATTCAGGTTTCAAATTTATGTTTTCATTTCAGCGCCACTTAAACTTTTACCGGCTGCATAAATGCGAGGCAACACTGTGCTCATGCTTCTCAAATAAATATCTCAGCCTGCGTCCGCGGTGCACGACCGCCTTCAGATGAGGTGACGCCGGGTCGTTTTATGGCGTTGATTCGCGCGTGTAAAAGTCCGAGCTCGCGCGGTTATTTGTTGCCATTCAACAGCAGTCGGCCCTGCCGCTGGACCTGCACGGAATGAAATTAGACGTTGCTTTAAATCAGCCAACGGTGACGAATGAGCACTTTTCCACAGTCCTCACCACACCCCCACGCGGCCTCGGGGCTATTTGTTGCTAAATAAAGATCAATACAGAACAGGAGATCCATGCAGATACCAGCACTCGGGAACATTGGCTCATTGGTTCTGCTCGTCTGAGTTCCAAACACAAGATAAGATTCTCCTGCCGTTGTCAGCGCGGAGGCAAAGAGGGCAAATAAGAGGATTAAATCACACTGAATTGTTTAAAAGTAAACAAATGACGAATGGAATTTTTAGTTGAAAAAGACAACACGTTGTAAATTATAAATCTTAATGCATGTAATTGCGAGGCGTGGCTGTAAAGAAGTGGCCTGTGTTTTCGCTGCGTCGTACCGAAACAGGAAACTGTAGACAGATTTTTCAGCATGTCCAGATTGTATCGAGTTGGATATTTTTTTTTTTTGGGGAGTCTGAACATCTGCAAAACACATGAGATCAGATTTTTCCCCAAGCTGATTTAAGCCACATTTGAAGGTGGTTTTGAAGCTGATCAGATGAATGCAGATCTGATTCAGTATGAACGCCTCGGTCCCTCAGGTCAGATTTAAAAGTGTCTTCTCCCAGAATTCCACTGCATCAGAAGTGATTTTCATCCTCTTTAGTCAGTGAATCAGCTTCCACCGTCTCTGTTGGTGTCACGTTCCGGCTCTGTCCTTGTTCTGTCAGTCCGTTGTCGCCACAGAACGAACACGAGTGTTTCATTTTTGCCGCATGACGGAAGACGGCGCTTCAGCTCAGCGGGAAATTAGCACGAGCGGGACAGGAAGTCCAACACGTAACCATTTAGGACAGATTTCTGTCGTCCATTTTGTTTAGTCTTGGCCTGAACCATCAATGTGGAGGACTGGACTGGACAATGCAGCGTATAATGTGAACAGTTCTGATCGGAGATGCTTACAAATCTGATTTGCAGTCTCAACAACAGACCACAGGGCTCTGTGCGTCATGTGACTCCGTTTGTTTGCTCCGCCATGTTGGCAGGAAAAGCCTCGTTAAAGATGAACATCACCAGTGTTAGTTTGAAGCTGTAAAGAGTTCCCTGTCACTTTAAACCAACAGAACGAATGACAGACTGAATGTAAAGTATCTGATCCTCATACCGCCCCCTGGTGCTTTTCCACCAGTATGGACATTATTCCAGACCTGCAGCATTACGACTCCTTCGACTTCCTGATAAAATTTCCCTCATTTTACTCCAGAGAACGCTTGCATGTCGCAATAAAAGCACGTAAAATAAACAAGATATTGAAGATAATTAGTCTGTAAATATGATTCATATAAGTTTGATGAAGGGAAAACACATTTATCTCTCACTAAATTGTACGGGAAAAGTGATGACAGTGTGTTTCTCAGCCATTTTTAAAGCAGATTTTTTTTTAAATTATTGCCGTAGTTTTGCTCAAGGTAATGTTGACATGATGTTTTCATGTAGTCACTCTCCTGTACTGTGTTGCAAGTTTGTCCATGAAACTCAAAATGGTAGCGTGTGTGTGTGCTGATGACCTGTAAGGTCACAAAGTGGGAATTCAAAACGAGGTACGGTCGCGTCCTTGGTGTGAATTCAGAGGACTTTGTGTCTCCTGCTGTCTCCTGTTGTCCCATTAAAACCTACAAGTGTGACACGAAGCTGGGGACACGTGTGTGTGTGAGTTTTATTAGAATTAAAGAGCGGCTCGGTTTATCGCCCGTTGTCAACATCCATCTCCTCCATGGTCGTCCTCTTCAGCATCAGTCTGACACTCAGCCACTGAAATGCAGCAATAACACCGCTCATCTACAGAGGATTAAACCTGAGAGTCTTCAGCTGCTGGAGGGAAATGCAGCTGAAAAAGCATCAGAATCGGCAGCAGGGCCGACCCATGGCATGTTCTGACACCTGTACGGGCTTTAAACGTAAAAAAAAATGGCAGCAAAATCAGAAGAAGTGCCTTGTGTTCATTTTCACTTAGTATTCAAAATGACACAATACTAAGATGTAAACACGGTCCAGCCGACGGAAAACTAATGAAAACAATAGACGCGAAAATTGCGTGAAAAAAGTGCAACAACAAATAAAAAACTGAGATATTATCATTCAATATTAAAGTAAAAATAAAAAAATAGCACTTCAGTAAAGTCAAATAAATTATCTCAGTGACTAACAAAAGAAAGGATTGAACAAAATAAATACTTGAATAATTAAAAAATGAGTTGGAAACGTAACATGTAAAGAGCTTTTGTAGTGTTATCGTCAAAAATAATAAAAAAAATAAAAGCTAATGAAATGCTCTAGGGGGCCTCCTGGTGGTCATAGGGTCCTAAACAGGCATTTAGTGTGTTTATACCTGGACCAGACAAAAGGCATCTCTAATTATTATTTAATTTCTATAGTTTTGGTTTGTCATTTCTTTCATTTACTCCTCAGCTAATCACATTCCCTGGTTTATACACTAAAACTGTTTTACCACCAGAGGAAGCTTGCGTACCACTGGTGGTACAGGCACCACAGTTTGAGAACCGTGGTTTACCACATCTCCAAAGTGCAGGTGAACACAGTGTGGGAGGTGATCTGATGACAGGAGTCCGAGTCTGGGGAGTGAATCTGAAAGAAACGCTGAGCTCTTTGGTCGGCACCGTTGAATTGTAGTGGGAACAAAATGTCTGCCGCATTCAGCTATTGTGTAAGTCAAAGCCTATTTGAGGGGGATAAAGGGGATTTCTGCTGAAGTTCACGGGGGGAGTGAAGTTCATTAGTGGTTCTGATTGAGTGGGAGGTTAGAGAGAGAGACAGGGAGTGAGACAGAGAGAGAGAGAGACAGAGCACTGCATTGACTTCTATTCATTTTTTTTATTTTTTTTTTACAGCTTAACCGCAGCCATATCGCTGACCCTGACCAAACCCCAATCCAGATCTTAATCTCAATTTAAACCAGAGCCTCATTAAATCACGTTCTGAACACAGACTTTATATTAAAATTGACATATTCATTCCAGTTTGTTACATGAAGCCCAGGAAGTTAACAGTTAGCCACCAGGGGGCAACTCTCCTGGTCGTCACTTGATTTCTAACGTCAGAAAACATTTTCCTGAGAAGTTAATGTCCCGACATGATGTCACTTTTTTTAAATGTAGGTTTATTGGGAATCTCTAGGTTTAAAAACTGGAGTTTGTTTTACAACTGGGAGACGGTGTCCATGTTTATATACAGTCTGTAGTCCTGCGTCATTAGGACCTGATTATGTTTGTCGGTGTTTATGACAGAAAAGGTCCTGAAGAGGTGATAAAAATGAGCACACCTGTCTGGGATGAACATAATATATTCTTCAGTTCAGTTCATTTCCATCTAAAAATGGTAGAAGTATTATTTGACTCAATTCTGGATTCAAAAATACACTATATGGACAAAAGTATTGAAGGACAATCCTAACTCTTCATCATACCAAGACATTTTGGACAATGCTCTGCTTCCACGCTTGAGGAAGGTCCTTTTCTATTCCAACATGACTGTGTCCCAGTGGACAAAGCGAGGACAATAAAGGACATGGTTTGACTTTGAGTTTGGTGTGGAAGAACCTCAACCCCATCCAGAACCTTTGGGATGAACTGGAACAGAGATTGTGAGCCAGACCTTCTGGTCCAACATCAGTGTCTGACCTCATCGATGCTCTACAGAATGAATGGGCACAAATTCCCATTGAAACACTTGAGGAGAAAGTCTTCAAAGAAGAGTGGAAGCTGTTATAGCAGCAAAAGGGACAAAACTACAGTCACTGTTGGTGTAATGGACAGGCGTCCCAATACTTTTGTCCATATAGTGTACAAGTGAGGGAAATCATAACTCCAGAAGGTTGTTTCTGTTTGAAAATTGTACAGTGGCAACAAAAATTAAATATAGAGATGATGTATATGTCTCAAAAAAGCCTTAAAAGGCAAAATAATTAAGGATTATCATCAGTGATTTTGAGAATTTGTGTGTGTTTTCAAGAACAAAAGCTGAAATGATTCATTCATGATGGTCATTTTGACAGGAACTCAAAATGATCAAATATGAGTGGAAAAATAAGTGTTTTATCAAAAATCATATCTGTTCAATTGTGAAGTGTGGAGAACATCATGAGGTCTTTGTGTAATAAAAAAACAATATTTCTGATTTCTGGACGCTGTGTGATGTTCAGATTAGAGTGAACACTGCAGGAAGGTCACTCCAGAATAAATCTGGCGCTGCAGTCTGGTCTGATACGGTTGTCAGTCCTGAACGTTTCCACGGTTTCCAGTCAACATTCTTTTCTGACTCCCAGAGGATGAGCTGTCTGAGAATACGTGTCGCTGACAACTGCAGTTAATGGTGTGACAAAAGTTGCATCAGTCTTAAAAAGTCTTTTCACCGCTCGCTTTCAGATTTCATCATTTGGCAGGACACGGCACATTTAATTGCTGCTGAAATCTACCAGGTGACTCGAGTGGATAAACCGGGTTCTTTTTAATTTAAAGGAACAGCTGAAGCTCGGGATCTGAAAGATTCCGAGACAGAGTGAAGAGCATTTTTGTCACATATTTACACTTAATGAAAACAGTTAGTCGACTGTGGCTGATGCTGATCTCTAGAAGTCAGACTGATTTTTCTTTGGTCAACATATTTCTCCAACAAAGTTGCTGTTAAACAATACTATCTCTATAACTCGACAACTCTAACTATGTCATGTGCTTTACTTGAGCATTAGCATTTGTGATTTGATATTTAACTATCAGTCATTACAGCAAGTCATTCTTATTTCATGACAACAAATGATCCACATATTTCACAGAAGTGCTCCAATAAGTGAACATTTAATTGAACAACAGTTATCTGTTCTGCATTTTGTGTCTACACTGCGGTGCGCCTGAATATTTTAAATAATAACACATAAACTAAATAATAAATACACAAAACTTAATTTTATCTAATTAATATGATCAATTTTTTTACATAAATTACATATGATGATGTTAAGCTGATGCTTATTGTTACAAAAGTGGTTACAAAGTGTCCTAATTAATCAGCTGCTCTATTATTTTTAGTCAGTTTAATAGCGTCTATTTGTGGATTGAGGCTCTTCACAGTTGTTCTCATTTCTTCCCGGCCGTTTGATGCCTCGTCAAACAAGATAAATAAAAAGGTTTAACTGCTCTTGTGGAAACGGAGGCCCGTGGCAACTTAACAATAAAAAAAACCGACAAACAAACAAACAAAAAAAACTTTTCAGTGAGTGGGTTTCCACTCACATGAGCGGTGGAAAAGTGGGGTTCCAAGCAGGCCAATTAAATCCAATAAAGTAAACAAGCCTGCGAGCAACTTGATAAAGCAGTGACAGTTTTATTTGCTGACAGGCCCCATTAAAGAGTTCCGCATCAAACAGAAAACAAAATGGAACCATAACGTGAAGCAGAGGCAACCGGGTTTTCTGAAGAACTGTGCGTCTTCTCCTCAGCCTCTACTTTCTTTTTATTTTATGCAGCTTTTCATGCAGCGTGACGGCTGCCGTCTGGTCCAGCGGTGTGGAATTCAAGTCGATGAAATATGGGCAGGACAATAAAACGTACAAAATACTTAAATGTGTGTCACCAACATGTACTGATGTGGTAATTCAGATAAAACCCCAGCACTAACATGAACATAAATTAGCAACACAGGAAATGCAGCCTTGTTTTAGCCCCTTCATTACAAATCACTTGACCTTCCAACATCCTCGTGTCCTCCCACACTTTGGTTCCATGAAAGCATGAATAATAATCACGGGGGGGGGAGAGAACACTCAACCCTTCACACATGATCCACACATCTCTTCAGTGAGTGTTTACTAGAGGTCGGCCAAAAGTGGATATTTAAAGGCTGAGCGGATGATGCTAATCTGAAAAACTAGTAAGCTGATAGTAGAAATAATTGGCCCACAGCCACCTAATCTGATTCCCAAAGTTAAAAAAAAAAAAAGAAAATATCAGAAATGAAACAAATATCATGAAACAAATATGATATTCCAATGAAATTGGAAATCACAATATTTAAAAAAAAAGATACAAAAACTCCACAGTTTTCATTCTTCCACAGTAACCATATGATTACCTAATTAGCAGTATATCTATTACCACAAGGCGGCAGCAGTAGCAGCAGCAGTGGTCTGATGAGTGACCTGCAAGTAATTCAATTCACGAGGTTCCTTGAATGCATCTCGTTGTTGCTTTATATGGGCAATTTCAATTAAACCACAGCTCCCTCTCCGTTTCTCAAGCCGGTCAGGGAACTACGGTGGCCTTCACAGACCAGAAAGGGTGTTGTTCTTTATGAAACATGGCTGCACAAGGTGACAAGGTTCATTCTGAGGCGACAAAAACGCAACAAGTTTAATTATACGCTTAGAGAAACAGACTTTGTGGTCGTGTATTTACTCTGTGCCAGTAAATCTACGTAAATGTACTTGTAATTCACCCAAAAAAATATCAATATTTCTGCAAAAACAAATGTCGTTTAATCCAGTGTGTAAACAAGACCCACCGCTCAATATTCTGACCGGTGTGAGTGAGGGATTAGAGTTGTTGACTGCAGAGGAGGGAGCTCGGCGCGGTTACAGAAAGGTCAACAAAACTTCCGACGCGGACACGGGAGACGAGTGTTTGCTGACGTGGTCGTTAACGAGGATCATTTGCGGTTTGGTGACCAACTGGAAGCCATTTTCTGCTTGCAAATAACCAACTTTCTTTGGGCCCAATTACCGTCTATTTATCGAACAAGGCGATCCTGATTGATGTGCGTTCACAGTGGGCGACCTATGATTCATTCTGTTTCTGAATATCATCACATTCACTCCACACTAATGAGTCATGGCTGTAATTAGGTCAATGAATAATTCATACTGTTAGGATTCAAACATTTATGCACTGATACAGGATACATACATCAAACTCTAAACAGAGGGGAATAATTCTGCAGTAGAACAATGAAGGAGTGTAAAGTGTTGATTGTGAGGGCGGTGACGCGGTCGCCTTTAAATGGATGCCAGATGGAGCTTCGTACCAAAGGACGCTTTGATTTGGATATTGTTCTTTTATCTTTTTGAACTCTTAATAAAGCTGTACTGATACCTACATATTATATTGTGCGGTGTTAAAGTAACTCTTTTAGTGTTAAATTGAATTAGCTGTTACATTATACTCTTTTACTTTGAAGCCAGGCTATTCAAATGGCGGCTCGTGGGCCGCATGTGGCCCAGAGGCAACTTCTGAGCGGTCCCACCGGAAACATTTCTCTCAAAGTTTTGACCATGAATGCAGCATGGTGTGTGGCTTTAATAGTATTGCTAGTGCTTTTATATTCTCTTAAATACATGTAAAGATGAGGCCGGATCATACCTGACGTACAGTATTTTTTATCTTATTTCAAAGAGAAATCAGAGTAGGACGTCTGCGCTGCACCTGGGTCAAATATGACAACAGTTTTATTTTTATTTCTAATAATGTGCAATTTCTTTTCTTTGCGTGTGCAAAGGACAGAATGACAAAAATATTTTATTTCAAATTGGGAAAAGAAAAATACTACCTCAGTTAAGAAAAGGTAATAACTCGTACAGTTATTTTTTTATGTGACTTTTTGATGTGCTTCTGTTGAATGTAACCAAAATTTGGAAAAAATGACTAAAGATTATTTATTTTTTTCATACTTACAGCTGTGCTGGTTTCAAATTATGGAAAATGTCCGGTCCAGCTAAATTTCCTGGTTTTAAACTGTGACTCAGCTGAGTGACCCTGGTTTAAAGTTAGAGAATGAGGGTTGAGTCTAATCCAGGAAAAAATTAGCTAAATGTAACAAAGTTTCATTGACCAGACCTGGTGTTAAATGTCTCTTTTTGCTAAATTTGCTGTTGAAAAAAAAAGCAAAAACAGTCAATGTGTCCACACAGTCGTGCCATAAAATCTAATTTGTAGTTACTTATTGTAAGTATTGAGCAACTGCTCTAATCTATAATCTGTGGCTGCAGGCCACGTTGAAAAGGCCATGAAATTCCCATGTTATCAACATGGGCATGTTTCCTCGGAGCCAAGTGTCAAGAGAGTGAGAGCATTAAACACTTCTCAGTCCCCGCTTCACCTCCAGCTGTTTACCTTATTAATGGTTATTTCCAGCTGTGAGAATCTGACTGGAGATGTTCTCCTTCTGGGAATCTGTGCATATCTGTGCCTTTTATTATCATGAGGGCGTTTTTCATGTTTGTCTCAAATGAGTAGGACTCTATTCCTACATTTAAACCAGTTTAATCCTGGGTTAAAGCTGGTTTTTGACCAGTGGCATTGGCGGGAAAACCTGGGACAAAAACTCGAGTCTAAATTAAATTGGGATTTTTTATTTTTATTTTTTTGCAAATAAAACCAATCCCTGAAGATGTGAATGGTGTTAAAGGTGACATAGAATGGTCTTTTTGAACCAAAAATCCAGATTACTGATGTCTACTTAGATAAAATAAATAATATTTATGGTCAAAAACCTCATAGTCTCTTCAGATTAAGCCAGATTATTGCTGCTCTCTGCCAGCCTCTGAACAGACACTCTGTTTCTGAGCTAATGTCCCGCCCCCCAGAACACTGAGTCTCTTGTGATTGGCTAGCTACCAGCTGACTGACTGCTCTGTGGTGCTTCTTCTTCTTCTTCTTCTTCTTCTTCAGGTTGAATGTTCACATCCATGACCAGGAGTAGCTGTTGGGGGAGGGTTCGTTGCACGGCAAATGTGCTAGTTACGTAACTAAACTGGACTTTTTTGCTAAGGGCAGGTAAACAGAGTGGCCGAAGTGTTTATTGTGACACTTTAGTGATGTTTAGATACAGGAAGGACACGGGGACACACCAAAAAACATCAGACATTTGATTTTCCACTCAATGTCCTCTTTAAGATCAGAGAGACTTTATTGTCCCAAAGCAAATTGGTCTTGGATACATACAGAATCTCCTTAATTTCCTTAAGTTCACAAAGTACCCAAAATACCTGCTCATTTAAGTGTGAAATCATGTGACTTAACAGGTGTGTAATTAAGGACCAATGCATAAAATTCATGTTGGATTATTTAAATGTATCTGAAGTTTAAGATAAAAATAATTATATTTGATATTTTACAAGTGCTACAATGGTCTGATTGTTCCTCAGAATCAGCCTTTTATACTGTATTTTTATCAGGGTCAGCTCTACAGAGGCAGCCCGTTTGGACCAACATGTTTTTTGCAGTAGCCCACGGAGGACAAACTAAACAAGTTTTGAGTTTTGATGCTAACTGAAGGCTACATACAGTAGGTTGAACGACACACTTGGAAGAGAAGAGTGAGGTGAGAGATTTTCAGCTGTCACATTAAACTGACGTCTTGGTAGAATCATTGGTAGCAACTGACATCATGTTCTGTTGAACAAGAATCCAAAAAAAGTAGATCGTTTTCCCATAGACTTCAATTCAAACCAGCTAACCTTTGCAACCGTCTGGGTCGACCCCTGGTGGCTATTCAGTAAATGACTTCCTGCTTAGACTCAAACTGCAAATTGAATTACTACATTAATTTATTAGACATGGCCAATGGACCTACGTCTTTTGCCCGAACGTTCAACTATTGGAACAAGGGTCTTTCAGTGTGGAGTTTGCATGTTCTCCTTATGTGTGTGTGGGTTTTCTCCGGGTTCTCCGGGTTCTGCGGTTTCCTCCCACAGTCCAAAAACATGCAGAGGTCAACTGTTGACTCTAAATTGACCGTACTGTAGGTGCGACTCCTAGAGTGAATGGTTCTTTGTCTCTGTGTTGTCCTGTGATGGACCGGTGACCTGTCCAGGGTGTAACCCCACCTTTCACCTCATGTCATCTTGAAACTGGCACAGCAAGCCTCACGTGGAGGATAAAGTAGTAGAAGATGAATGAATGAATGAATAAGTCACGCACAAATGAGACTGACACTGTTACATTTTTCTGACGCACGTCTCCATTTGCAAAAGGACAAACAGAGAATTAAAGTTTTCCGCCGCCTTTGAGCAAACACATTCTCCATCTGTGTATCGCCTGTGATTAGGAGCTTGTTGCAGTGGTGTAGGAGTGCTGCAATATTACATGGTACAAGTGTTTGCCCGCGACTCTGAAGTCAAATCTGTTCTATTAATTAAAAATCTGCTCAAAGATCAGATTTGGAGGAAACTGAACTGAATCAGCTGACCACAGTGACACGTAATAATATAATCTCTGACTGTAATTATGTCCTGAACAGAGAAAATAAAGTGTTACCATCCAACCAGAAATACAATACAGTCAATCCTAAAATTAAATATGGAGCTCACGTTTCATGTATCTTGTTTTATGTGATTGTGATGTTTGTTCTATTTTAATTATCCTGTTTTCAATCAATCACTGAAAATAATTTTCAGTATTTGTGTACGTAAAAGATGCACCATGTAACACATGCAAACATTCACACAAACACACCTACGTGCATTAACGCAGAACCTCAACCCTCGCATTCAATCCCAGGGACAGGTTCCATTTCTGATTTTCACCCCGTTTGCTGCTCTCGTTCCCCACCTGTCTCTGATCCTCTTTTACAATTCAATCCCACGTCTGCTCGTCTTCATCCTGACTGAGCAGTGAGCAGAAAAGAGGGAGTTGTCCCCTTTGGGTAGTGAAGCGATTAGCGTTTGAAAGATCCAGTCCCTTGCATCATTCGTCTCTGAGCCTCCTCTGCGCTCACTTTGCTCTGTGGGAACCATTTTCTGCCTCCTCTGCACCTTTGCTGCTTCCACTCCACTCTTTTTCCTTATCTCTCCTCGTACGTCTATTCTTACTTCACTTATGACTCTCCTGTTGTCGCTAATCCCACCCACAAGGAAAGCGTTTAATTCATGCTTATGAGTTTTAATGTTTGCTATGTCATTATTTCTTGTTTATCCAAGCTTGACGTTGAAATGTGTGGCAAAATGTTTTAAAGCTGCAGAGCATAATATTTGGTGATGTTACTATTCTGTCTCTGATTGGTCTTTTTTGAGCAGAAACAATATTAATCCTTCATATGAAAACAGGCTCTGTCGGGCAAAACTATCAGACCTGACCGGGTAAAATTAAATCATATTAGTTTATATAACATATTTTATACACAGGTTAAAACAAAACATTACCAAAAATGAAAGATAAAAACAAAACAAATACATTGATTTTTAATATCAAATAGCAACCAAATGCTTAAAAGAAAATAAACGTTTCAAGTTTATTAATTTATTCATTGTCTACCACTTTATCCTGCCAATCCCAGGTGGGGTCATGCCACAGGGGTAAAATACAAACAACCAATTGATCACATTCACACACGCAGTCAATTTAAAGTATCCAATTAGAACATCCAAATGAACTGGTGACCGTCTTGCTGTGAGGCAACAATACCAGCCACTAGTCCATCATGTAACCCAGAATCATGGACCTATTTATCCTCTGTAATATAACATTTCAGCAGCCAAATGGTTGAAATTAAATAAAAGTTTAGGTTTGTTCTTAAAAATAGGAATATTAGCAGCAGATCAGTTCCAGAGAACACGACCATATATTCTCTTTGACACTTTAAAAATGAACCTTGGACTAGTGGTGATGTGATGCCAGAAGCTTATATTTGAGGGAGCGTTTTTTGTGTGTACAGCAGCAGAGTGGGTGGGGACAGGAAGCATTGTCAAACTGCTGAACGACCTTTTTTTTTTTTTTTTTTTTTGTTTTTGAGCTGTAGAATTCACTTTGTGTACACTTCTTTGTGTTTTCAGTCAAACCTCACTTTACCGTTGCCTCCGTCTGCCTTAATGTTGAAACAAATCACTTCCTTTGTGGAGCTGATAGACTTTATTAACACTATGTGAACTCATTTGACAATAGTTTCAATGTAAGGGTTTGTATTTTTAAAATTACACACAATACTTTTTGGACAAAGAAACACCTTGTAAGTATTGAGAAAACACTTACCTGTGTATCAGTATGTGCACACCCACACTTGTATTATCTGCCCATGTGGGTTAGCATATGGTACAAACGGCTCCAGGAAGCATTTCTTTTCCTGTCTTATCTGGCAGAGTGAAGTGCCGGCTGCTGCTGCTGCAGCAAAGCCAGAACCCACTGCTTAAATGGAAGAGGACTAATCCCTCGTCTTAAAGCCCACTCGAGTAAACACCACTTCTGCAAAGCCACCCATGCACACGCAGCCAGTCCAGAACACGCACGGGCACTGTACGCCATGTGTAAGAGTGACGTTATTACAAACACCTGGTATCATATCAAATAATTACCACAACGCACATACAAGCAACGCGGTTACCGATCAAAGTCAAGCTCAGGACGTCACATGACTGGTTTTATTATGACCCACCATGTTGGCAGCAAAGAGGCAGCAACAATGAAGGGGACCGGTGCCGGGTTCAACCTGTCAGAGTTCACGGTCACTTTACATCCACAGAGATCCACCAATATATTGCAAAATAGGTGGAGAGGGCATTATTCCCGACCTGACGTCTCCTGACATTTCACTCCACCGTGTCACTGAAAGTTTGCAAGAGCCTGGAGAGACACAAATGGACGCGATCTGGCTTTGAGACAAACGTTCAAGTCTACACGCTAAAGATGGCGTTGCTGTCCACAAGTGTCGCGTTAGCATTAGCAAAATGTGGCAGCTTAATGTAAATAATTACAGTGTTAACGTTGCTGTGCGGACTAGCTCTCCATACAGTAGATCTAGTCTTAAATCCGTCGCTCGTGTTTGTTCCCATCGCTCAGTCTTCTGCTCACCGTGAGTTTCATGTTTTCGTAGCCGTGATTCATGTCCACCGTTTCTGTGAATCTGTGGGTTTCCGCTAAAACGTCCTCCCTTTAGCCTGTTAGCCTGTCTCTAAACGTTTTTGGCACAACATCTATCCACCATTTTCACCTTTATGATGACAGAGACAAGTTGTCTGACATGTGTGTTGTCTAGTAGATACAGTACGTCTATAGAGGTGAATAGTGTTGTTTCCTGCCAGAGGAGGACGTCACCATAGTTGCGCGACATCAGCCACCAGAGCGCTTTATGAAATCAAACAACCTCGTCGTAATTTTACAATGCAGACACTGAGGGAGATCCAAGTACAAAATCTAACTTTCAAAAAACTGACCAGTCATTAGCGAACAACAAAAATGTTTGCAGAAAGCTTAGTTTTTCAAACTCCATGAAGGTCTCCTGCAGCCAGGCTTCTACTCGACTGTTAGCTGTCAGCTAACCTTAATCACATATGTGTTATACAACGCACTTTATCATCTATTTTCCTCTAAATGTTACATAATTTACAAATTTAACATTGTGATTTCTTGGAGAAGAGATTAAACTCAACTCAGACCATTAACTCATAGGGAAAATGTTTACTGATGTTTACAATCAAGTCAAAAGTAGATTTATTTTCTATAGATGTCCATTCACACAGAATGGGTCATCCCTCGCAGGGGCTAGTGCGTAAAATTCTACTACATCATCAGATTCATTCTAGAAAGAGTCCATGTTTTGCAGTCTGCAGATACCGACACGCAGCAGCACTTAGAACATGACCAGTGTGGACGAGCCTTCATCTCCATCATAAAGAGAGGAGATATTATTCTGGAATAATGAGCGAACTGGAGTTGGAAACGTGGGAAACCTGGAGTTGGAAAAGAATAACAAAGAAAGGGTTCAGGTTCCCAAATGGATTTCCATTCACACTCGCATGTATGCACACACACACACACACACACTACTACTGCAATATGACATATTCTTATGGGACAAGAGTACGTTTTGAATTAAAAGTGCTGACCAATGCACTACACAGGAATCAGATGTGGAACAATTAAAAAGAATCCAATTTCTTGGTGCAGCTCTTAACAAGTGATTCATTTAATTATCAACGAATCTGTCTGTTAATATGACGACGTCAAAGATAATTTGATTTACTGTCATAATGTAGGACAGGAAATAATAGCATTCAAGAACCTGAAGGTTAATTTTACTGCAAAGAAGGAAAAACTTTTAGCAGCAGTTAACAACTGATTGAGTAATTTTCTGATTATTCTTTGCAGCAATACTTGGTGGAGTACATTAACCACAGCCACTGCACTGCTGCCTTTATGGTTAACCTAAATGACTAACCTCAGGGTATCTGACGCAAATGACCAATTTTACTTTGGGTTTGTGAACTTGGTTTCTGGATGAGTTGCAATCTCTGGGTTGTACGTTGTACTTTCTTTTATAAGAGTCCAATAATTATCACAAACAATGGAACGGTTCCAACTTTATTCTCTCAATTTTGCATGTTCTACAGCAGTTTCCTCAACTTAAAACGCACACAGGCAGGAAACAAATGCTGCAAATACTGTAATAAATGACCACATTTAATAACAAAACAAATCCATTCTAGAATGCCATTACATAACTTGATACGCAATAAAAATTAACTATTACCAAGTAATTTAAAGCACAGTGAAAGTACACTTACAGTTTTTTTATGCTCAGTACTTTAAATGCAGTGTGGGAGTTTAAGGAAATGACAGTTCAAAATAATTATCCTGAAGGCTGATGTCTACACTTACCTCGCTGCTGCAAAACAAGGCATTTAACAAGAGAAGGTCAGATGCAAAACAGAGTTCTGCTTCATGGAGAGATGAGCTTCTGATGAGGAAATTCATCACAATCACTGCAGTTTCTCGCGCTTTTCATCCTTCCTTTAACCATTTTGAGGGTTTTGTGTTTTCAAAGGTGGTCGAGTGGACAGAGGGACAAGGTTTGTGCATTGAAATCCATTAAAGTGAGCTTTTGCCTGCACGCTGCACTCTGCTCTGCACGAACGGTCGGCTCGCCGCTCAATCAAGTTTGGTAAAAATTGACCCACATCATCCGTTTCCTCTGCCAGTCAGGAACCGGGCGTAATGCAGCATGATTTTCCCATTATATCAGGGAGGTGCCACCTTTTTGTTAGGTTTTTCTTTTCCATGTTGCACAATCATATTGTCATCAGAACGCATGAGAATGTGGCTCCACATTCTCTATCTATCTATCTATCTATCTATCTATCTATCTATCTATCTATCTATCTATCTATCTATCTATCTATCTATCTATCTATCTATCTATCTATGATCGGCTACTACGGCGTCATATCTCTGATTTGAAGTTAATCATAGTTCAAGTGTGTTCATATCGTCGAAGAGAACACTGGGGAAACTGCAGGTCAGATACAGAATAATGATTCTAAAACAAATGCGTGGACAGTGGAGGACATCACTCTCTGAAGCAGTAGTAGAGGAGACAAGTCATGATACTACAGTTGCAAACTTGATATCAATGCCCGGGAAGGCACTCAAACATATATAAACACTTCCCCTTTTTTTTGTCATAGTGCAAAATATAAAGCAGGAAAAAAACATTAACATGCAACTGTAACTGTTTATTTCCTGTTCTTCTGGTGAATTGGCATCGGTGAGTCTGTAACACCAGTGTTTCTGTCTCGTCACTGATTTGACCTTATTCAGCTTCAGTATCAGACAAACATATCAACTCTGCATTTTTATGGTAGATGTTCTCATATGCAGGAAATGGGAGAGGAGCACTTTTGCTTGTTTAAATTTTGACTACTCACTCACTCATTCACTCATCTTCTACCATTTTACCCTCCACATGAGGGCGCTGGTGCCTAATCCCAGCTGATATAGGGTGAAAGGCGGGGTCACACCCTGGACAGGTCTCCAGTTCATCAAATGGACACACAACCATTCACAACTGTGGCCAGTTTAGTGTCCAGTTGGCCTATTTTCCAAATTTGCATCTTTTTGGACTGTGGGAAAACCCACGCACACACTTGTTCTGACCAGGCCGTGAACCCAGGTCTTCTTGCAAGCATGCTAACTACTAAACTAACCGTATGGCCCCAGTTTTTAAATTTAAATTTTAAAGTAAATTAGATTTTAAACAAACCAAAAAAATACATTTCAACAAATTGTGTCCACTTTTCATGCTGCACTCCATATTTAAAGGTAAATAAATATTTAAAGGTAAATAAATATGGAGTAAATCTTACTTGTACTAATTGATTAATTAACTTTATTGATGAACATGTGAAAGAAAAATATTTTGGAGATTTGTGGAAGTAAAGAACTAGACCTCTACTGTGTCAATCTGATAGTATTGATTGGTTTGTGAGTGTCACAGCCCCATAGTGGAGGAAGCTGGAACACAGTCGGGTCTCGATTTTGTCGAGTCAGTATAAGACGAGTCTGTTTGGGACGTGTCTCTATGGTCCATTTCGTGGGTCTCCTGCACCCGTGAGACCCGCTGCTCGTTCTCCGGCTGCTCATCAATCATTCAGAGCGTCGCCTGCAAAAGGTTCTGGTGGCTGTGGAGACGAGCCTGCCGAGCCCGGCTGCTCTGCTTTGGTTGAAAAGGTACAACCAGAGGAACTCAACCTGTTTGTTGGTCTGCAAAGCCCCAAAACAGCCCAGCTCAGCACAGTCGGTGCTGCTATTTTTGCCCCAGCCAATGCGTGTGAGCGTGACGGCGTGGCTTCAGGAAGACAAAAGAGAACGTGAGGAAGTGGAGCAGGGAGGCTGCTGTGTGGAGGTGTGAGCTGAAATATTAGTTCCAGGACAATTGACACTGATATTCATAAGGATATCAGAACCTGATCACCATTTTATTGATGATTGCAAAAAAATCATTAGAGCTGCAACATTTGCAAAACAGGCTGATTTCATCATTAAAGAGAAGATGGTGGACAAATGTTGTGCTGAAATAGTCAGAGACAGGCTAACAGGCTAACAGGCTAACGGGAGAAGATTTTGGCGGATCCCCACAGATCCAGAGAGAAGATGGAGGTGAATCACTGCTATGAAACGTGAAAGTCGCAGAAGACGGAGCAAACGCAAGCAACGGGTTTAAATCATGGACTCAGACTAGATTTACTAGAAAATGCAAACGCAGCACTCGTCGTTCCAGTGACGACAGTGCTGGTTAAATATAAGTTAATATATGTTAAATATTGTCTCAAAGCCAGATTGTGTAAAATTACACCAAAATTAAAGAAAGTTAATAAGGAAGTTAAAATATATTCAGTCTGTCAAGTTTGCAACATAGTGTATCGGTCGATCTCTGTCCATTTAAAATGACGGTGAACTCATGTGGAATCCTTTCATTTTTGCTGCATGTTTGCCTGGTTCTATTGGTTATATCCACAGAAACACAAGGTTTTTGCTGTTTGACATATTCCCGCTCCCATTTTTTTCTAAAAATAGCAATTCACTCCTCCCAAAACAAAGGTTCCATACTCACTTTTGTGTGCATGGCCCCCTAGTGTTGGACAGATGAATGAACCACGATTTGTCTAAACCAGGGGTGTCAAACACGGGGCCCGGGGGCCAGAACCAGTCCGCCAGAGGGTCCAATCCGGCCCACATAATGAATTTGTGAAAGTTTAGTCAGATTAGTATGTGAACTACTATATTTTTCTTTCCTAGATACGTGACAAAGTGTTTAGTGTCTTTGTGGAGCCACATGTGTAAACAGCAAACTTAGGTGTAATATTACACTTTTTTTTTCTTTTTTTTCTCAAGAAATTTCAGGTTGTTCATAATATGTTTTGTAAAAAGAAACTTCATTAAATGCAAAACAAAGGGAACATTTGGATTTCTTGTTTATAGGTTATTATGCCATCAAATTGCACAGTATGTGGGTTCTGAACTCAAATGAGTTTGACACCCCTGGAAACTGATTCAAACAGAGTCAATTGTTTGATCTTTTATTTCCTCATCGAGCTCAACACAGTCATGATCTCGGTCCGTCTGTCAACCGTCAGAGAAAATGGCTCCACTTCCTGTCACCGAGCTCTTTCTCCCCGCCCCACACACACACGCAGAGAACGCTGTTTTCTGTCAGAAACCTTTCATAGGTGTAAACCTCCCGCGTTACTGTCGAGAGGAAAAACTAATGAGTGCCAATTCCCATTCATCACTTTCCACTCCACACCAATTGTCACCCACACACACACACACACGTTAAATCCACACACACTCATAAACTCACAGCAGGAGCAGACACTGGGTTTGTCACTGATTCTGTTTGTTTCTGCTGTGTGATGGAGTTGAGTGTCCTCAGGGCACAGGCAGGATATTGTGGGCAGCCACAGAACATCAGCCATGTGAGGGCTTCTTTTCAGACTTCACCAACACAGAGTTTTCTACAAAACGGCATCCAAACGTTTTCTCTAAATGCCAGAAATCGTTTCACTCAGTTTAAAATCCCGCGTAGATGATAATATTCAAACCTCGAATTCAGCCAGTACCAGATGAACGTAACGTGAAACAAATATTTGATTTCTTCTCGACTAAGACCCTGAAGATCTCACTGGAGCTGGACGTGATAGCAATTATTCCAGGAACATCTGAGAGATTTATACGAATGACTGTCTCGCGGTGGCAACTAATAGCAGCAGAAAAACAAATACCTAAACTATGGGAGAAAACAGAAGCTTCTCCAGTGACTGAAACTCTGCACACGTCAATTCTTCAGGTTACGGTCATCGTTTATCTTCTGTTTGACTGGAAGGACGTGAGGACAGTGGAGAAGATCGGTGGGGCTTCTCTGGACTCCGTTCAGGACGTCGCACTGTCGGGCACATACTGCGGGCTGAGACCATGACGACATTTAAAAACAAATAAAAGAATTTTAGAATCAGTCCGGTTCGTTTCGGATTGATTTTAAAGTTTTATTGTTTTACTTTTGTGTTTGCCCTCATGCCTGTGTACTGCACTTTGGTCAACTGTGTTGTTTTTTTAAAGTGCTTTATAAATAAAGTTGGATTGGAGTCCTTACCGTGGAGTAAGGACCCTGCTGGAAAGAGGTTCTGCAACATTTGACGCAGGACCCGGGCTGGACTGGAACAAAAAACGGCGCTGGCATGTTTGGCGACTGAGGATTAGTAGGATCTCGTTTTGGGTGAAACTTCCTGTCTCTTAGTGGGATGAGGACGGGTAAAATAGTCTAAGGTGACCGGTGAAGAATCTGAACAATTCTGTTCTGTTCTGTAAACTGACCTAACATGTATGGGCAGCTGGAATAATAACATGAGATGGACACCAAGTAGACTCACTCTGTAGCATCATTTCAAAATAAAGGCTAGAACGCGACCGCGTGGCCCCATGGCAAACCTGGGACCTCTTGCTGCAAAGAGTGCGGGTTCACGACCCGGTCAGAACATGATGACGTGATCATTTTATTGGCAGAATAATGTGAATAATAAGTATCATGTACACTTTGTATGTGTGCACCAATTCACTCTTCTGTTTCCTTTTGCCTGACACTAGTAAAATCTTTATTGGCTGACGATAATTCACAATCGGTAATTGTGATTTAGTTTTACCCTTTATTTTAAAATTTTAATTGTAATATCATGTTAAATAATACAGATAATAATATGATCATTAATTGCACAAGTAGTTCATCTTGTCCTCTTCTAACATAGACCTCAAAAAATTGTAAAATTGAGAATGCTGTGTTAAATTCCTCTGTCGAGTATTTTCCATTAACCTGTGTCGTGATCTCACATCGGAATCCACTGTTAATCCGATAATTATTATCCGCTCCATGTATTCCACTTCCTTCACCCCCCTTCGGAAAGTTAATTCACTTCACCTGTTTGTTTTACCAGAGTCAATAATTCCTCTGATTAGAATTGGATTTGCAGTCGAGTTGTTTTCACACTCCATTAACGCGCAAACGACACTGGCCTGTTATTTACACAGCAAAATATCACATACTGTACCTCAATGTTTCGAGCTTAAATCAGTCATTTACGCTAAATGTAATGATACATGTAAAAATCCCCTTTTCTCATGAGATTCTATCACTTATGTAGAAGGCATTCATTATTGCTGACCTCATAAAAAGTCAAATAATAATAATACATTTCATTTATATTGAGTTTTTCAAGAACTCGAAATCGCTTAACATTAAAAGCACAAAAAAATGAAAAATAAGTTAAAACCATTACATTTTAAATGCAATCTTGAAGAGGTTCAGTACCAAAATTAGCTTTGTCACAACATTAATAAAGGTCAAATGAATAGTTTTAAGGGTATTATTTCATGTTTTGTGGTTAAAATGAGTAATATCATATTTTGTTTACATATCTTCCGGTTCGGTGGAGACAGGGCCTCAGAATTTCATTTCAAAATGATTGTGTCATAAAAACTATTTCAGTTCATGAAAGGAAAAATGTCCAAAACCACCAGCTTTGACCAGAATATTTGAAAACATTCCATCCTTTTATGCCCTAGTGGTCATGCTGTGTCTTTTCCTCTTCGCTGTGTTTCTTTGGTAAAATGTAAATGTAAAGTAAAAACGACGATGGTATGACACGGGAACTGGGAAGAGAAGCATAATAAGAAGAGATCGAATCAGACTAATCTCTTTGGAAGGCAAAACAGAAGAGGACGCGCGCGGAAAGAGGCGGAAAAGACGACAAATGGTGGAATTTCACGTACAATGTGGCAGAAAACAAAACGCTTTGTTGCTGTAACCGTTGTAACCGACACTGCTAATTGTGGATTTTAAATAAAAATGCTAACTAACATGCTGAAGATAATTAGGCTAAGTGTAAATGTTTCAAACTGTCTTCAAACTGAAACAAAGGTAACAAAAGGAGAAACTGTATTTGACTTAATCGTTACGACTTTCATATCAAATAGTTTTATCTGTGTTGCAAATGAATAACTAGGATCATTAGATTTTAGTCGACTAAAACTAAATCCAAAGTCGCTGTAAACATGAACACTGGTTCATCATGGAAAACTAACCAACACCCAGTGGGAAGGAAAACTCTTCCCATTGTTATTCCGAACAGAAGCTGGGTGATGACAGGCAGCCTCTCGTCCTCCTCCTCCTCCTCCTCCTCCTCCCTAACTAGACCCATCTGTTGTTAGAAACCTATTTATTGGTAACTATTGGCTTCTCCTGGTTTGCTTTTGTGCCTCAATTTAGCTCCGTCAGCCTCTGCGGTGTTTCAAGTGTTTGTCTATCAATTCAAATGGCCGAGTGCAATGTGTGACGGTGCAGCCACGGAGCGCTGGGAATCGTGTGGAAACCTGCTTAATATTCCAACCAGCAGCATCAGCAGCAGCAGCAGCAGCAGCAGCAGCAGCAGCAGCAGCAGCAGAGTGGAAATTGAATTGAAGTGTTTGTAAAGTGGTTTGTTCAGCTCGTGTGGGAAGTGTCACATTCTGAAATACAGGAAAAATCACAGCCGTGCAGGAAAAAGCTTTAATGTAGATATTGACTTTAAAAAAAAAAAAAAAAAAACTCCTTTCTGCAGAAAATTACAACAAAATTCTCGATATAGATCACAATATGAGTCAAATGGATATTTCTGTAAGGCTGGGCTGGTGTGGCTTGTAAATAATCTTATAACAGATATATGTGGCCATAAAGCTGCACACAAAGTTTGTGAGAGTGACAATGCACTGTAAATACACTCTAAACTAAAATATAATCTACTGATGATCTGGATTATGTGATTTCAGATAAGGAAATAGAGCAGTTGTCAGATTAATTTGATGCATGTATTCAGATTATCTTGCTGGATGAAAACAGGGGTTTTAATTAGATTATCAGATTATTATCAGATTATTTGAGCGTATGTAATCCAATTAATTAGCGTACAAAACCAGAATATTTCAGTGGGTACGATCAGATCATGTTAGATTACCAGATTACCTTTCTGGATGAAAAAAAAAGATTAATGAGCTTCGGCAAGTGCAATCAGACTATTTTATTTAAATGAATGTAATCAGATTTGTTCAGTGTTTTTAGATTATTTGAGTGTATGTAATCTAATTATGTTAATGTACATAATCGGAATGTTTCAGTGGGTACAATCAGATCATCATTACATTGCTGGATGAGAACAGATTACAGGGGGTGTTACACTCAGATTAGGCAAAATCAGGCTATTATTTTGTTAATGTAATCAGATTAATTCAGTGGTTGTAATCAGATCATTTGAGCATATCTAATTCGGTTATTTTAGTTTACATAATCAGATTATTTTAGTATTTGGATTGCTTCAGTTGGTCTAATCAGATTACTTTGCTGTATGCATTCAGATTACCTTGCTGATGAAAACAGGTTGCTCACGCAGTTAAAATGAGATTACTTCAGTGGGTGCACTCAGACTGTTTTGTTAACGTATTCAGATTAATTGAGTGGTTTTAATCAGATCATTTGAGCATATCTAATTCAGTTATTTTAGTTTATATAGTCCAATTATTTCAGTGGGCACAATCAGATCAGTCTAGTAAATGTATTCAGATTACGTATGCTGAGTGAAAACAGATTGCTGAGGCAGTAAAGTCAGACTGTTTCAGATTATGTGGGTTTATTTAATCCAGTTATTTTACAATACAATTATGTACACAATCAGATTATTTCAGTGGACAGAACTGGATTATTCTAATGGATATATCCAGACTACCAAACTATATGAAATTAGATTACTTATGCAGTTAAAATCACAATTTCTTTGTGTTACAATGACTTTTTTAAGTGACTTAAAAGTAATGTTATTAAGTGTCTTTTTAAAAATATAATTTTGTAGATTCCATGTTTTTCTTAATATATAAAATATTTAGTGTATTTCACACATTTTTTCAATATAATAATATGATGATTATCAATGCAACAGCCTTTACTAAACTAAGTTAGAGTTTTATAGGTGGAAATCAAATATGATTTAGAAATGTACTGCTGCTGCCAAAACATTTTTGGATAAAGTGAGAAATAATCAGTAAATGAAGGTAAAAGGCAGAGGAGACGATGAGGACGGAGGTGAAGAGACGAGAACGTGTTGCTGGCGATCAAAAAGGAAGAAAGTTTCACACGTGGCTGCTCGGTTAAAGAGGTCAGTTTGAGCACAGCATCGCACCACTGTGTTTTATGATTTATCCTCCTAATCTGAGGCAGATCATTAGGCAGAAGCTGCGACGGGGCACGAAACACGAAGCACACACACACACAGTCGATAAAGCAGCAGAGTTCTGCAGCACCTGAGGTTTGGCCGTCCATTGTTTGCAGCCTTTGAAGGAATGATCCATTTAATGAGAACTTAGTTACTTATTTATTTACCAGTTTTTCTGTTTTTGTGTGTGAGTGTGTGTGAGGTTTTTGTGTTTTTCTTTTTTTTTACATTATTGTTTCACAAAATGACAAGAAACCTTCAATTATCTCATTAGAACCTAAAACCCTTCACATTGTAATGAGACAGGTGACTTTGTCACTATGTTTCTGTAGTCGTGCTGGGTGAAGGAGGAGGAGGAGGTAATGGCGATGGAGGTCATGGAGGACGAGGTGATGGTGTGGTGGTGCTGGAGGAAGCGGAGATGGTAGAGGAGGTCATTCAGGAGGAGGTGGTTGAGGTAAGAGGAGTAAGAGGAGGACAAGGTGGTGGTGGAGAAGGTCATGAAGCAGAAGGTGGTGGTGAAGGAAGAGGAGATGGTAGAGGAGGTCATTGAGGACGAGGTGGTTGAGGTGTTTATGAAGGTGGGGGTGGTGGTGGGGGTGGTGGTCATGCAGAATATCGTGGTGGAGGAAGAGGAGTTGGTAGAGAAGGTCCAGGAGGAAGTGGTGGTCTTGGAGAAGGTCATGAAGCAGGAGCTGGTGATGGAGGAAGAGGACTTGGTAGAGGAGTTCATTGAGGAGGAGGTGGTTGAGGTAAGAGGAGTAAGAGGAGGACAAGGTGGTGGTGGAGAAGGTCATGAAGCAGAAGGTGGTGGTGAAGAAAGAGGAGATGGTAGAGAAGGTCCTGGACAATGAGGTGGTGTTGGAGATCGTGTAGGAGGAAGAGGAGGATGAGGTGGTGGTGGTGGTGGAGAAGGCCATGAAGCAGGAGCTGGTGTTGGAGGAAGGGCAGATGGTAGAGAAGGCCATTGAGGAGGAGGTGGTTGAGGTAAGAGGAGTAAGAGGAGAACAAGGTGGTGGTGGAGAAGGTCATGAAGCAGGAGGGGGTGATGGAGGAAGAGGACTTGGTAGAGGAGTTCATTGAGGACGAGGTGGTTGAGGTGTTTATGAAGGAGGAGGTGTTGGTGGGGGTGGTGGTGGTCATGCAGAATATCGTGGTGGAGGAAGAGGAGTTGGTAGAGAAGGTCCCGGAGGAAGTGGTGGTCTTGGAGAAGGTCATGAAGCAGGAGGTGGTGATGGAGGAAGAGGACTTGGTAGAGGAGTTCATTGAGGAGGAGGTGGTTGAGGTAAGAGGAGTAAGAGGAGAACAAGGTGGTGGTGGAGAAGGTCATGAAGCAGAAGGTGGTGGTGAAGAAAGAGGAGATGGTAGAGAAGGTCCTGGACAATGAGGTGGTGTTGGAGATCGTGTAGGAGGAAGAGGAGGATGAGGTGGTGGTGGTGGCGGAGAAGGTCATGAAGCAGGAGCTGGTGATGGAGGAAGGGCAGATGGTAGAGGAGGCCATTAAGGAGGAGGTGGTTGAGGTAAGAGGAGTAAGAGGAGGACAAGGTGGCTGTGGAGAAGGTCATGAAGCAGAAGGTGGTGGTGAAGGAAGAGGAGATGGTAGAGAAGGTCCTGGACAATGAGGTGGTGTTGGAGATCGTGTAGGAGGAAGAGGAGGATGAGGTGGTGGTGGTGTTGGCGGAGAAGGTCATGAAGCAGGAGCTGGTGATGGAGGAAGGGCAGATGGTGGAGGAGGCCATTGAGGAGGAGGTGGTTGAGGTTGAGATGGTGGTGGTGGAGGCTGGGAACAGGTTTGGTGATTGAATTGTGCTTGTTAACAGTG
This sequence comes from Brachirus orientalis, assembly GCA_016785285.1. Classification (NCBI taxonomy): domain Eukaryota; kingdom Metazoa; phylum Chordata; class Actinopteri; order Pleuronectiformes; family Soleidae; genus Brachirus; species Brachirus orientalis. The sequence goes on from JAFBJR010002676.1 coordinate 158,476, forward strand.
AGTGATCAGGATGACTGTGTGTGTGTGTGTGTGTGTGACACAGTGGGGTGATCTCATGCTGGAACCTTCATTATAAATGGAGCTGGACAGAGTGTGGGGCAGCTGGGTAATTTGGAGAGTTGTGGTGAGTGTTTTGTTGGCCCTGCTGTGATAGCTGAGCTGCTAAAATGGGTATGATGGAGTGTGTGTATCTCTGTGTGTGTAGCTGGTCTTCCTTATGTTGTGGGGACCTAAATGTGTCTCCACACTCACATTATGGGGACAAAAATCAAGTCCCCATAACGTAAATGACTCCATTTTAAGGTGAAGACATGTTTTAAAGTTAGACTGAGGTTAGGGTCACGGTTAAGGGTTAGGGAATGGAAGTCAATTTAATGTCATGAAAACCAATGTGTGTGTGTGTGTGTGTCTTAGGAGGCTGTGAGGACACATTTTGATTCAAACCTTTGTGAAGATTTGTTGATCCTTCCTTAAAGGACTTTTGAGGATTAAGACTTGGTTTTAGGCTGAGAATTAGGTTGAGTTCAGGGTTAGGTTAAGGGTTAGGGTCAGGGTTAAGGGTAAGGGTCAGGGGCTGGGAATGTGTTAAGTGTACAAGCGTCTTCACTAAGACTGCTGCTGGCCTTGTTTTCATCCACTGCGACAAACATTCACACAAGTTGAGTTTATGGCGATGACACTCGTCAGTGTTTGGACAGAAATTTAATGTAAATACTTTGGTATCAAAGCAGCTGTTCCACCATCATGTGTCGTGACTTTTTAAAAGTGGAACTAAACCAGTGCTTATGTTAGGGCTGCAGCTATCGAATATTTTGGTAATTGAGCGTTCTAGCGAATATTCCATGGATTCATCGGGTAATCTGATAAAACATACTTTTATCCTCTTCCTCCTGTTACTTTCACTTTGCTGCGTTTGCTCATTTTCGCTGTATTCACTGTTGTCGGTCCCGGCTCTCCCTTTCTGTGCAGCTAAACTGTCCGCACACGTTAGCCAAAGCCCGCTTCCGTCTTCTTTGTAGTGGACGCACAGCCTGTGACGTAAGCACGTTGTGTCACACTGAAAAGAATCCGTGCGAAACGTGAGCTTTAAATTTAATTAAACGAGGCTTCGAGGCAGAGGAAATTCCTCCATCATTTTTTGTTATCGAGTTACTCCAGGAATCGCTGCAGCCCTAGTTAATGTTACTTGTTAATCAAGTAACAAGGTGCGGTAAAAGTCTGTGTCTCTACTGCCCTCTCTGGTCAAACGCCAGCTACTGCATTCAAATTTCTCGACATTGTCTATTTGAGTGAACTCTTTCTTCGCTTCTTGTCCAATCAGCGTGAATTTTGTTGTCGCAGACTCCTCCTCCCGCTGTGATAGAGCTGTGGCTTGAGGGACTCGTCTCACTTCACGACCAGGCCACGCCCCCCTGCACTGAACCCCCACTCTCCCTCACTCAGCTCTCAGACCACTTTCTTGGCATTTTTCAAAATTAAGGCATTGGCAGAATTTTCCTTTGCTTGTGTACCAGACAAACCAGACCCCCAACCTGAACCTGTCCACGTGCACTGTGCACGCACACACACACACACACACACACCAAAAGATTAACGTGAATTATCACAAACATTTACATGGGAAAATAAACAGCAGTTGTAGGTTTTTCTTCTTATATATTTTCACAGTGTATATGGATAAAAGCTGCCCTGTGTTTCCATTAAATCAAAACCATGTTCAGTCACGCTTCTCACACATGAGATTTTGTCGTACAAATGCTGAAAAACAGGAACATGATCAGGTGTAGCCGCTAACTGACCTGAGACTCCTTTATGCCGTAATGGTCACAAAAGTTCAGAGGTCACGGGGGGCGTAGGTAATAAATACATTTAAAGGTGAACCAAAAGAAATGGGTTTTAATTTGGCTGATGTGTGCGATCTCTGGGAACCATAGCGTCGCAGAACGGTGTATCTTGATCAGGGTCAGGGGTCAAACAGCTGACCATGACATCGATCGGAGGAAAAAAAAAATTTCGATCATCTTTGCACAACAGATTATTAATAACACGGACTCAAAGGTGGACGGCTGAACCATGCGAATCCTCCACTGTCAATAGATGCTCCACCATTGATCTCTTCTTATCGATCGCTGGTTTGACGCGTCACACATCGAGGTTCCCGATCTGTGGCGTGACTTTAAATAAGCAAAGAGAAAGACAAACCACAGCGCTGTAAAGGGAAGCATAGCGACCAAGCGGGCGACTGCCAATAAATAAATAATTCAGATTCCAATCAGCTCACAGTATCACACACAGATAATGCAGGTGTAGGATCACCACTCGTGAAACTTTCATTTCTCTCCCGCGAAAGTCTGGAAACTAAAACACGAGGCTACGTTTTCTTTTTTTTTTTCTAACAAATCAATTAGCGTTATCTTCCTGTGAGTGAGAGGAGACAGAGGAGGAAACCAGAGGCTCTGCAGAGAAGGAGCTGGGAAGAGAGAAGACCTTGTTTTTCTCCCTTCCTTGCTTCCTTCCTTCCTTCCTTTCTCCCTCTCTCTCTCTGCCTCACTCTAATTAGACGGGCCAGTGTGAGCAGAATCCTGATGGCAGGATGCAGCGAGGAAGAGTGGCAGGAGGGAAACAGAGGAGGAGGAGGAGGAGGAGGAGGAGGAGGTTTCTCATGACACTGTCCCGAGCAAACACAGCCAACAACAGAGCTGCACAAGTAAATGAGGTCTGATACCGAGACATGTGATAGTAACACACGCGTGTGTTCTTGTATTTTCCTCCTTGTGAGGACCAGACCGTGGACAGTGAGGACATTTTGCCTGGTCCTGGTTTAAAACCTGGTTTTAGCACTAGAATTAAACTTAGGGTAAAGAGCTAGGGAATATATTTAGTCTGGGTGTCCTCAGTAAGAATGCTGTGTGAGAATGTGCGCGTACTTGTATTTGTTGCCTCTTTAGGACCTTCTCTGTCATAAACACTGACCTTGTCGGGAACACTAGTCCTCATGGAGACCAAAGCCTGGTCCTAATGAGGCAGGATCTCATTTCCTGAGGAACGGGTTAAGTTTACGTCTAAGATTTGTCCTAAGAAGAATAGCTGTACAACCCTGTGTGTGTGTGTTCTTGTATATTTATCTTAGTGAGGACCCAACCATAGACGTTTTGTCTCGTCCTCTCAAATTTAAAGGGATTTTAGAACCTGGTTAGAATTTGACTTGGAACACAAGGAATGCATTTAGTCTATGAGTGTCCTCAGTAGGAATGCTGTGTGAGAATGTGTGTGTTCTTGTATTTGTTAGCTTTTTGGTCAGAAACACTGACATTATCAGGACCAGTAGTCCTCATGGAGACCAAAACCTGGTCCTAATGAGGCAGAACCTCATTTGTGAGGAACGGGTTAAGTTTAGGACTAAGACTGGTTATGGTTAACGTTAGTGATAAGGCCAAATTAATGGAGGTCAAGTGTGTACGTTATAAATAATATACATATATATAATATATATACGTATATATTTACTGTTATTTTCATGCATTTAAAATATGCAGCTCCTCTTATTTTATTTTTTAGTGTTTTTAAATAAACATTTGGTGACGAAAACATCTGGCTGTAGATGTTGTCACCTAAATGTCGGGACTGTGAGGACCGTGGCTGCAACGATTATTAGAAAATAAAACAAGTTCTCTGATTTTTCAGCTTCTATGATACATGCGCACCTAAAATACTGACTGATACTGTCCTTTGTCATTAACATTTTATTGATGTATAACATGTAAGAAATATCTTCTCAGCTGTAGTTAAATTGCAAATTCATAATGATTATTTCTGGTAAAAATTCATTGGTTATTTATAATATTGTCTGTTCACTTCAGTGTTGTGCTTCAGTCCGAAACACAGTTGCACACCATCATCGTCATCATCAGGCTGTTGCCAGATTCTTGTAAATTTGTGAGAAATAAACCCTTGAAGCCCGAGAAACAGGAGCGTCATGTTACTTTGACTTTAATAACTGACACTTCTTTTTTCTCTTGCTCTTTTTATTCTTGTACAGTGAAACAATGTCACCGTCAGCGTCTCTGCAGCAGGTAAGGAAAAAAAGCTTCTCTATATCATTTATACTACAGAATATTTGAGGGAAGAAACTGATAATTATACACCTCGAACTCGTCCTCGTCATCGTTCTGCTGGATTTAAACTGTTTTCCTCTCTTGTTTCTGAAAAGTGCTTTTATTTATTTTGGATATTCTGTATAAACCTGGACGAAAAAGTATAATTTCCCCCCAAATTATCGTGAACCAAATAGCAACATAATCGTATCTGTTACACCTAATATTTTGAATTGAAAAATGAATCATTCAGACATCAAGAGGTGTTTGGTAAATTAAATTAAAACTTAAATTTCAACATATTGTCTAAACAGTTGGGGAAAATCCTGCAAATTTGTTTGGGGACCTCAAAGAAATCTCCTGACACATGTGTGGGTCCAAACCCATTCTTTGAGAACCACTGATCTATTGCATATTATAGAAGAAATTTCAAAATTTAAAACCTTATTTAAAAGAAATGCAGTATACCATCTGGCAAACAATAAATAAATCAGTTCAAATATTTTTATTATGATGATTGAAGAGATTCTCACAGATTGAGCTGCTAAGCTGGTTACTAAGGAGATCTAATCCATATGTATACAAATTGTATATACATATTCTGAGTGCATGATATAACACAAGGAAAAGAAAGTGCACAACAAAATAACATATTAAAACTAACCATCCCTGAGCCAGTGATGGCAGATAAAAAAAATATATGCCCCCTTCAATAGTTTTCATCTCAAAATTATGAGGTTATTAATTTTTTTCCAAGAAAGAATACATTTCTGAGCAAAATATGAAATTATATCTAGGTCTGCATATGTTTTTGGTTCTGTACACTGAATTGCTGATAAAATCAGACATGAAAATAAATGAAATGCTTGTGAATGAAAATGAAAACAAGGAAATTATTCGTGAAATGTATCAAATTTGATTTGAGTGTGAGACTGACGGCTCTATGTGTCCAACAATAAACAGAGTAAGGAATATTTTACATTACAGTGCAGACAGGATGAATAAAGGGGATAATCTGTAATCTGGATTCAATCTGGATCTGGACATCCCATGACATATTTAAGATACAGTTCTTAGAGATGGGAATTTCTTGAATTTCTTGAAATTTTTTGAACATTTCTTGACATTCTTGGACATTTTTGTGAGATTCTCACCAAAACTGAATGGGAACATACTCGGGTGATCACCTACCCGTCACAAAAAAATTCACATTGATCTGTCAAAAACTATAGACAGGAAGTTGCTAACAGAAGGACAAACTTATGCCGATGATAATCCCATGCCCATGAAAACATAATCTCCTTGGTGACGGGAATAAAGACAGATGTTTGAATCTAATTCTGTGCGTGATACTGATTCTTCTGGACAATATGGTGAATTATCAGGTTTTTAATCAACAACGTGAGCATCATTTTAAACAGAACCGCCAGACGGTGGCTGAGAATAACATTTAAATCCCTCCATAAACTTCAACTGGTCCAGATTTCAGTTTCACTTTTCCATTTTCTTACACTGTATCGTCCTTGTCTGTTGATTTATTCTGCTTCTTGTCTCTGTAAAGTGTCCTTGAGTGTTTTAAAAGGCACTTATTATTAGTATTATTATAAAGCGAGATAATCCATCAACACATTTGAATCTTAATGCTTTAACACTTCCTGTGTGTGTGTGTGTGTGTCGTCTTCAAAACAAAGAGAAAGGCGAATGAAAATGGGAGAGATGATTCAGTGACCTCTAAAAAATGAGATGATAATGTTGTGTTTGGACACTTGTTTGTGTGAGACGTAAAAACAGAAGGTAATGTTACGTCGCGTTTGTCTTTGCGGGCTTGAATGTGCACGGTGTGGCAGAAGAATTGATCTTTTTCTGCTGACTTTTAATCGTTTCACTTCAGCGTTTCGACATTATGAAATTCTTGTCCTTATGTTAAAGTACATTCGGGATATGATGAGATCTTTCATCTGAAAATTCTGCCTCACAAGATTAATTTTAAATCACTTTTTTTCCTGCCTTATCTTGTGATCCACACTCCTGACCAGTAGGTGTCACTACTGCCTGTAAATGGGGGAGCAAACCAGCAGTAGAAACAATAGCCGTTATGGCAAGTGTCCGCTATGTTGCTATAACAGATGCTACCTAGCATCCGGCTAACATTTTATCTATTTAAATTGTTATTTGAAATGATCGAACATAATTTTTAACTTAAGATTTGTTAAATTTTGGCAGATTTTGTTTAGTTTTTGGCCTGTTTTTCCCTCATTTTAAGGGAAATTATTTAGTCTGACAGTGGCTGTCGGCGAGTTTTTAGCGTTGGCAGATTCCTTTCTTAAAACAAGAAAATTTAAAAGACTATTTGGCTGATTTTTACTCAGGAAGTTTTCGCAGTGTATGTGCTTTGGAATGTTTGTGAAGTCCAATTTCCAGCATCACATCAAATGAACTTGTTTAATGGTGCGTTTTTGTCTAAATCCCAACTCTAAATGGAGGCTAGCGAGCCTTAACAATGTTCTGGAAGTTTCCCTGGAAGCCTCTCACCCTGAAACAAAGCCGTGGATAATCTATCAGATTCAGTTATTCTTTTTCAGGAGCCGTAATTAAATTCCCTAACGATGGAGGCAGCGTGGACGAGGGCGAGTGGACGCGGAGTGGAATTAAAGCTCAGAGGAGCGAGACGTTTCCACTGAAGCTTATTCATTCAGAGCTTTTTTACCAAGTGTTATCGCGCTTTCACCATGTCGTCGCCAAATGACCCGACAGGAAAGAACGACACACTGACCTCAGCCACTGCTGCAGCTGCAGCAGCAATAATCCAGTTTAATGTGAAACCTGCTGGAGATGGCAAAGAAGCAACACATGTTTTTTTAATGAGGGAAGCAATTAGGCTGTGTTTCTCAGGCTCCGTGCGTGTGAGGTTGTTAATTTCAATTACAGGATACGTCCCCGTCTACCTCACTTCTCTTCCTCCTCTGTGGGGAAATCTCACGAGCGTCGCTTTATTACTGAGCGCAGTTGTGTTAGGGACACTGTTAGCGAGTCTGCAGTCGTGAACAGCTACAGCAGTTTAAGGAAGAACGAGTTTAAAGGAGGGATGGGCGTGAATAATTTGATTATTTGACTTACTGTGACAATTCATGTTTCAATTATTGCATTTATACAACGACTGCTTCATTTGTGGTGCGTCTATAATCATTTTTTTTAGTCACACTTCTTCATGTTTGTTTTGCAGAAGTGATGAAATTTGCGCAGTTTCCTGAATGCACCTTGAAGCTGCACTTCTCAGCTGAAAACGCTGTAGAATCCTGCATTACTTTCAGTAGGTCTCATGTGCTGGAGTTCAAATATTCAAATACGTGATGAATAATACTGTTGAATATTTAAATAGCATTTTTGCTAAACTGCCCATCTCCATATACAAAGCAAAACAAGTCTTGTTTATTACCGTGTTGTTTACAGGTTGTTTAATCAAATTACTTTCATTTCTCAGAGATTTTTTTTTTATCAACTTGTGGCCCAAATTCTCATCAACACTGCTAAATCCATACTGCAACCCCAAATTGTTTAACACGTGTGAAGGTGTAGCTACTTCCTGTTACCGCTATTGCTTTAATCGCACTACCATTAAAGAAAGGAAAAAAACAACCTTACCCTTCCTGCTAACATGTATTTATTTTATAAGAATAACTACTAAAGGGAAATCTAACATTATTTTATTTAAATTCCCCAAAACTGCAGTGAACTGTTTTGACAAAAAGTAGATGCATATGGCTCGCATGTAAAAAGTAGGTTTTCCAAGTACAAAATTGGGTAAAAAAACGGTTATTATTGAGAACTCAAGACCCGAGTGAACTCAATAATTTCTTCAGTTGTGGCAGTTTTGCAAAATCCAACACTACAACGTGTCTTCCAGCCGTTAGCATAACCTTTATCCATTTATGTTACGCTAAAATAAGTGAGGTTTTCCTCCTCTGGTTTTAAAATCAGTCGTCTCTCCACGCACTAAGTTTACAGAAAACATCTTTGTCCACGTGAAAGTGCTGTCAAATACATGCAAATCCAGCGGGTGGCGATATTGCCATAAACTACAAACCCCACTACCAATGAAGTTCAGACGTTATATAACAGAATACAATGATTTGCAATTCCTTATCGACCAATATTTAATTGAATACGCTACAAAGACGTATGTAGTAAATAAACCTGGCTGAATAAGCAAATTTTTTTAATTTCTGGCAAATTCTTGCATCATTTTACTTAGACAAACCTTCATCTTCTGGCTCTTAGCATAGCCATGAATATTTGTAGTAAACTTTCCTTTTTACAATGACACAGTTAATTAAAAACAAAAGGCACCACAGGGCACAAAAACCACTGGCAATAATTACACAATTATTTGTTCATTTGTTCATTTAGAACAATAATAATTTACATAGAACGTAATTTACGCTTTGGATATAGTGCAATCAATTTTACATCACAAAAATGTTTCAGTTTGAGCTTAAAACTCAACTGTAAATTATATTCTCAATAAAAAAAATCCCCTAAAACACGATCAGATTGATCCAAAAGATGATGGGGAAAAAAGTAACAACTGTTGGTTTAGGCCTCTGATTAGAAACTAGTACTTTTTATGTCTCTTAAAAATGAGGAACCAGCTTTGACTGTAATTTCCCATCAGATAATGGCGACGTCTTGACAATTTGCCTACTTTTCTGACTTAATTGTGGATGTTTTCCTTCGGGAGCTGCTCATATTGTTGCACCAAATCATTTTGTCCCAGAAAAACCGAGCTGAGAGCCGTGTTTACTCCAGAGTCTGGTACTTTTGGAGACAATCTAAAAGTTCTAGCCTCCAGAATCTCCTTCTCTGTGACATTCTGATTGAGCTGGGATTGCCACTTGGAGATGATACCTTCCTTCTGGCTTAAGTGGCTCTTGATCTTCAGTGTGTGTGCTGGCACTTTTCTTCAGCTGAGAGTGATGAGTTGGGATGAGCATCGGCACTGATGTGTGTGTGTGTGTGTGTGTGTGTGTGTGAGAGAGATTTCTCTGGTTTTTCCTTCCACGTGAGGGATTAGATGTCCTCAGAAACCGTACTCATGTGTGACATTAAGCAGGATGATGGGATTAATGGACGGTGTCAGCTGCAGTTATTGCAGGTGAGGTGTTGGGTCTCGGTGGTGAATTGACGGCAGGAGGACAGATCATTTACAGCCGCTGGTTTGGTCATATTTGACATTTAGGTACAGAATAATGAGGTTTTAGCATCAAAGACATTTCAGGCTGCACGATTAAAGTTTCACTTCTGGAGCGATGTTTCCCAGTGACGGGGAGCGTGCGGCACAGGAAGGCCTGTATGTTTGCATGGAGTTTTGATCTCCAGAGTCTTGTGTAAAATTTGATTCTTGAGCAATCCTCATGTCCACAAGGGCTGGCGATCATACACTAGCAAAGCAGAGACATCTCGGTAGCATTCACTAAACAGTGGGACATCAAACACAAATCCAAACAATCTGAGCAGACGGCTGACTGTACACAGTGACACCAACGTGCTTGTGCAGATCAGATTTTTTTGCTTTTCCATCAGTGATAGAACCTGGTACCTGGTTCTTTTTTTAGTCCCTGCTCTGTGGAGGTTCTGATACTAACATGTGACGTGGACAGACTGCCGGCCACTGATTGGTCAGAGAGCGTCGTCACTGGAAGAGTCACGAGCGCGACAAAGTCCGACACGAGAATCAAAGCGAACGATGTTGAACTGTAGATCAGTTAAAAAGACTTGAAAATCCTGAAAACATGCGTTAATCTGCAACATTTAACAAGGACATTTGTAAAATGTCCATATTTAACAGAGGAGTCTGGTGTATTTAGCGACAGCACTGCTGAAAGACGGAGATGGTGAGCCCAATCACAAGCCGTTCGGCCGTATTTCACTTCAGCGACTGTGTCAGACGGAGTCTGTGCTATGACGACGCTGTCCACACTGAGGAGAAACTATGAAGTCATGGAAAACAACGCGTCTGATACCAAACTGAGTCGAGCCGAGCCAAAACTGCACAATGTAAAAGCACCAAAAGTGACAGATCTATACAAGCAACAAAACATGCTTTGAACATTTCCTCTGACAGTACTGACAGTACGGCATTCGTCAGAAAAAGAATATAAGTTTTCCTTTATTTTCCATCATAAAAGTCAACATTAATCGTGTTGGACATTGTTTCCCTTCTGTCCACATGGCAGGTTAGATGGCAGACTATTGTCACTGTGGTCGGTTACAGAGATGCTGACCTGGCCTCAAAGGATCCACAAGGAAACCACCATGGACTGGACCTTCACACACACAGTCCAACATCACATGTAGTCACACGCAACAAAACTCTACCAATCTAACTGTGGAGCTGAGTCGTAACAAGAAGCGGAATGACATCCAAACCAATTCATGTCGACTTTGGATAATACCCACAAAAACATTATGTAGCGCAGAAGGAAAACCTATTATAATAGTTGTGTTTATGATCTATAATAACTCCAATAAAATTTCAATTTAATTTTAATTTAAATTCAGTTGGTCTAATTCAACCAAACACCCTGAACTTTGTTTTATTTGCAATAATTCATTCCAAATATATTTGTATTGTCTGCAAACATGACAGCATGACAAACACAAAAAAACGTCATTTACATTATTTTGGTCCCAAACACAGAACTTTGTGGGACACCACATTATAGTCTTTTAAAAGAGGAGTCAACGTTTTAAATGTGTACATATTAAAACCCATTATTAAAGTAGCCTTGCAGTAGTAGTGTTCTAGTTTCTGGAGAAATGATCAATTATGTCAAATGCTTCACATTAATCAGTTAATATTTGACTTTCTTTCTTTGCTGATTGAAAGGGTTTTTGTAGTGAAAGTAGGGGGAGGGAACCAGTTTTTTTTCTTTGATGAGTATGATACTGAAAGATCCGGATTATTAGCTGCACTGAGTAGCTCTCAGTGCTAATTAGAAGGGGAGAGCCGTTCATGGGCGCGGCGAGGATTCTGTTCAAGATACTTTCCACTGACACACACACAGTCTGCTGATGGAGGAAAACTGTTAGTCAGTGATGGAGTCGTGTGGTACAGCGAGGAAAGAGGACAGGCGTGGACAGCGTGAGACATTTCTGCTGCGACGAGACACGTCGGCTTCAGCCGAAGGAGCTCATGCGGTGAATGAGTCGCCCGCATCCCGAGTTTTCAAGAAGGAAAAAAGTTGGCAGGAATGAAATATTAGGCAAATTATATTCACGTCAGGTCAACAGCCCGACCTTGAGGCCGCAACCGGTAGAAGTAGAAACTTTTAATGCCGAGCTTTGAATCACATTCTCACACCACAGACTATATAAGATATGAAATAAACAAACATGTAACAATGGGCAGGGGAGGCTGTATGACTTAAGGAAGTAAAAATAAACGTGTCAAATATATGAAACGTCTCCCAGGGCAGAATGAATGAAAAGTCATTTTCAACAAAAATGCAGTAATGTGGATGCAAGCTGGCATTTTATAGATTATACCTACATTTCTGGGGATTTTTATTCAGAATATTGACTAAAATCATCAGTAATACAGCGTTGGGCTTGCAAACATCACTTATTTCCCATAGATTATACAACAACAAAACCCATGCTTTTACATAAGTTCTGGGGATTTTTATTGAGGATATAATTTACAACATCACTATAGACTTCACTTACTTGCTGTAGCTTATATGTACTACAATATATTTTTGCAGGGAAACGAATATTAGCTCAAATCTTCACCTTAATAAAGTGTAAAGTTTACAAACTTCCTGTAGATAATATTACAACCTATGTAAATTAAGAAAACTTTTACATGTGTTTTGTATCCACACAAATGCAAAAAAAAAAAATGTGCATGAGCCTCGTAAAAGACAAAAAAATAACAATATGCCTGAAGTGCATCTTCATATTTAATGCTGAATATAGACTTTTCTTTCCTGTATTATTTATATTCACCTCTGCACACTCGGTAATAAAGTGTAAAATGCAAAAAAAAGAAAGAGAGAGAATATTCTACGGAGAAGCGAGGCCTCATTAAAATTCATCTCAGTAAATTCTCTTCTTTTCTTTTTTTTTTTTACTCTTGTACAGTCGAACATGAAAAAAGCTCTTACATTATATGAGGGTACACTTTAGATTAGTGGACTGTAAGGAGAAACCAAAAAGGAGTGAATTTGAATTCTTCCAGCTCTGGCTTCGTCTCTCTGAGCTGTTTCCACAACGGGGGGGGGGGGGAATAAAGGTATTGAAGGTGGAATGAGTTAAACCTGCTGTCAGAATCCCTTCTGTTGCACGACCACACGTCTGCCACTGACCTTGTGGAAACCTGCATAAATGTATGAGACCGTACAGAAATATTTACATTTAGATGCACCCGTGGATGACTCGGCTCTGACGTGTCGTTTCTCCAGCGTCAACTGCAGATTGAAACATACTGTGCAGATTATCAGCTGTGATTAATTGAGATATTGTTTTTTTGTTTTTTTGTTGTTTTTTTCTTTTCACACAGCTTTGAAAACTGTTCAATGAGACCCTCAGGAAAACATGTTCGGATTCTAATTACACCAACTGGCTGATATCACAGTGTTGACTACGTTGTTATCACGACGATACAATCTTTTTACAAAATTATACTTGTCTGTTCTGCATTTTTTTATTTTTATATTCCAATAATCACCCTATCCCTCACTGACACCGTGGTCACATGATATTTTTGGCTCTCAGTGTGTGTTTAGTCAACTACTTACATCAGGGCTGGCCAAACTGTGGTCCACAGGCCAAAGTCAGCCCATCAAACGGTTATATTTGGCCCTTCAGACTTAACGTTTGCAAAAAAATATGTATATTTATATGTACTTAAACATGTTTGCTGTTCTCATATGATGAGAAGGAAATGCCCCTTAAACACATTATTAAAATAATGAATTTTTGTGTAAAGTACGGAAGCTGGGAGGTGACATCTATGGGGAAAAGCCACACATTAATATTGTTCTGACAAAAGTAGTGTATTTTTTCCCCATTAAACTAAGATAAATGATCAGCTATAAAATGATTTTCATCTATATGATGAGCATCAGTGCTAAACTCAGGGATCGTCTGCGAATTGCAAAATGCTACAGCTTCAGCATAATAGTAACACTCTCCTGTAGATTGTACTACATCACAAATTTGGGGGAAAAAATAAATACTTTTTTTTAATAATTTTTGGCAATTTTTATTCAATAAACTACTTCATATAACTGCCATTATACAGTGTAGGGTTTATAAGAATCACAGCTGACTTCACTTATTTCCTGTAGATTATACTACAATGTATTTTTTAGGAAAAAAACAACATTTTTTTACATAATTTATGTTAAGAATATTAGCTAAAAAAAACATCACCGTTATACAGTGTAGGGTTTACAAAATTAAAATTGACTTGAGTTGTTTCCTGTAGATAAGACTCCATATTTTTTGGGAGTAAAAAAAAAACTTGAATTAGGATTTTTTTTTTATTATTGTTTTTATATTGGGAAAGTATATATATTTTCTGAATAAAGTTTAAAAAAAGATTCATTCGTTAATTCAAAGTAGAAATTCATTTCAGGTTACCAGCTCTCTGCAGAGACAAACATTACGAAAACAATCAGAGTGACTGAATACACACTGATATCTGTATCTAGAAGGACAATTTTTCAATTACTACACCCGTGCACTTAGTTTTATTCTATATTTATACTGTTATAGGCTTCTTTTCTATTCTAGGCCACTGCTGTTACCTTACTGTCATTATTGACTCCTTAATATGAAAATCTTTTAACACAATATGAGGGATATTTTTCCTCCTCATATACTTAGTATCCAGTAAAATAATATATTTGTATAATTTATATTTCCTCTTTCCTTCCATAGCTTCAAAACGACTGCACTTTTGTTGGAAGTGGTTTTGTTCTGCCAGAGCTGAACTGCAGTACATGAGCTTTTCATCATGATGTGTTATATCAGCCTCTGCTGCAGAGTGTGTGTGTGTGTGTGTGTGTGTGTGTGTGTGTGTGTGTGTGTGTGTGTGTGTGTGTGTGTGTGTGTGTGTGTGTGTGTGTGTGTGTGTGAGCTGTTTCTAATTAATTTTTGACAACAATGGAAGCCCGTGAGTGGCAGGACTGCAGTCAAAGAGAGAGCACTGCAGCTTCAGATCGTGGAAAAACACAGCACAATCACGGCCAGTTTAGTTTTCCACGAGAAACAGTGAAGAAAGTCGGGACAATGAAGCGCTGACATTATCCTCAAATCAAAAGAGACTTTTCCCTCTCGGTTCTCTCTGTAGACGACAGCTCATGCGCCGTCATTGTTAACTTAAGCACTTGTCTGAAGTCAGACTTTTATGGCTCCTGTCTTTGCAGGACTTAAAGCAAACACTGGTGGAGTCTGAGGTCAGTGGGTCGTGACGATGTTGTAAGTTTAAAAGTCTCTCCTGGGACCGAGAAGAACCAAGTCTGTGATTTACAAAATTCCCCGTTTTCACTTTTAATGGACAAACAGTGTTTTAGGCTGCGTTTACACCTGCAGCGTCGAGTGACGTTAAATCAACACCTGGTACATTTTCTCTGTTAGTGGTTTGTCTGGCTCTGTACTAATGTGGTCCACGACTTCTGAGAGAGAGAGAGAGAGAGAGAGAGAGAGAGAGAGAGAGAGAGGGATGTACATAGATATGTAAATAGATAAGTAGATAGATATGTAGATAGATACGTAGATAGATATGTACATAGATACGTAGATAGATATGTACATAGATACGTAGATAGATACGTACATAGATATGTAGATAGATACGTACACAGATACGTAGATAGATATGTAAATAGATAGATAGATATGTAGATAGATATGTAGATAGATACGTACACAGATACGTAGATAGATATGTAAATAGATAGATAGATACATAGATATGTAAATAGATAGATATGTAGATAGATATGTAGATAGATAAGTAGATAGATATGTAGATAGATAAGTAGATAGATATGTAGATAGATATGTAGATAGATACGTAGATAGATACGTACACAGATACGTAGATAGATATGTAAATAGATAGATACGTAGATATGTAAATAGATAGATACGTAGATAGATATATAGATACGTAGATAGATATATAGATAGATAGATACATACATAGATATGTAGATAGATAGATAGATATGTACATAGATGTCTAGATAGATAGATAGATAAACATAAAAGAATGACAACATAAAACCAGAAGAATAAAATCAACAGCTTCATAGAGGGTAAATTAAATGATTCTTAAAGTGATTTGATTTGATGGCACTGAACTCTGTGTCCTCTGCCTGACAGTAACAGCTCATAGTGACAACATAGGAGGGGTAATGGACGATGGTCTGGGCATGTTTAACCCAGAGCCAAGGAACCAGACTTTGAAGCTGTTCCACCTTCTAGTGGAAGTGTAGTATTGTAGTTAACAGCTACCGCTTCTCATTTACCTCCTCAAGAAGTGATAAACAAAGTGAGCGTCCTCTTTGTCCGACAGCTCTGAAGTCCAACACAGTCAGCAGAGCACGGCCGCCCGAAAGCAGCACAAAGCAGCAACAAGCTGGCTGTTTTCCAGAACTATGGGTGGTGGTTCAGTGCGCCATCGTACCTGCAGAGGACAAAGAGTAGGCGTCTCCCAGACACAGAGTGTAAACGTATAAATCCTCCGACTCTGTTTTAACCCTCAGTGGTTTCTCCTCAGCCGGCCTTCGGGTGGCGCCGCTCATCACCAGAGCGGCAGGGCAGTCGATACATCTATAGAAACTGCCAAAAACGAAGTGGTATTTCTGATCACATGACTTCTATTTACAATTTATAGTGTGTTAGAGAGTTGCCTTTCTGAACTTGAAGTAAACCAGCCGAAAAAATGAAGGAAAAAAAATTCCCATTCCCATCGAGTGGCGACCAACGAAGTGGACTACTAGGTGTGAGCTTGTAGACCACTTCATGACCTTTCACCCCTCAAGACCTCCCTGTGGTTTTAACAGTGAATATTTGGCAATGTAATGTGCAAGGGTTAGTGAGTGAGTGAGCTTGTGTAATGTGATATATATGTAAAGAACGAGTTAATAAGAGACATAAAGCAGTGGTGAGTGTAAGAGCCTGAGGAACCCGAGGACAGACAGTGAAAGGTCACATCTGTAGTTATTATAACGTCTCCCACTGTGTCGCCTGCATGATGAAGATAATGTGAGTCCTAATGAGGAGTGTTAGACAGATAACAAAAACTGATTAATGTCTTTGGTGACCTGGAGCTGAGAGAGACAATCATGGAAGGGATTGTGTGATTAGGAGGCAAAAACAGTGAAATCAGTCAATCGCATTAAACGAACAGTGAATTCAGCTGAAGGATGGTTAAAGGAGATTCATGTCAAATATGTAAAGGACAACAGCAAACCCACCGTAGAACGTTGGTTGTCAATGTTTCTGGGATTAGGAAACACAAAGTTGCACTTAACCCAAACCCGAAACCTTAACCCAAAGTTACGCCGAGATCAGATTGCGCGTTTAGTTTTCCTCTGCTACGATGACGGCAGAGCCATTCATTCTTCACCGGACCAGACCGATCATCACTGTCACTACACAACTCTAATTGTTATATGCATGTGTGAAATTGTGGCTACTTCCTGTTAGCACTACTGTCAGTTGTGGCAATAAAACGAAAAGAAACAATTCTGACATGTACAGCACTTGTTCTGTGTATTGTAGCCGCACTTTGTAGAACAAATTGGGATTCTTGAACAGATTGGGTGGCGACATTTCTAACCCATGCGATGATGATGGTAAGATGAAGACCATGAATGGACGATGGGGCGGGGCTAGGCAATGGACTGTGAGAAGAGGACGGGTTTAACCGTCGATATTTCAGGGAAAACTTGAGGCACCTTGTTTATCCTCGTTACTTCTGCACAAGCAGAGCTCTCTGTGCTCTCATTGGTCACCGTCACTGGGACAGTAAACTGAATGGATTCAAGCAAAAGACTCGAAAGAAGCCGGACGGTGAAAGAACCGTTTATTCCAGCAAGAAGAACCAACAACATCAATTCAAAATGTGTCGTCGGTCGCAAATAAAATGGCATCTTACTCACCAAAGACACCAAAAATGTTTTCCTGCAGATAAAAATCTGATTTTCTTAGACACAAAACTCAATTGGAATTGGAATTAGTAATTTGTATTCCCATCTGGGGGAGTGGCTTCTCAGTCTGAGTGTTTCCTGTGGGTGTAGCCAATAGGAGGAGGTTTGGAGGTGGGTCAAAGGACAAAGGGTGTATATTCCACGTACAGCGAGTGGGCAGCAGGACGGTTTTCTGGAAGGAAGTTTGAAATGTGCAAAGAGCAGGAAGGCTTTTGAAGAGTATATTTCAGACAAACTCAGACAAACTGGCACCAAATGTTTCAAGAACCACTAAAGTCTAACATTTAAAGCGCGATGACAGCTCAGCAGTCCGCCCTGGAAACCGACTGTGTGTCATTAGGGTTGCAAAGGGGCGGAAATTTTCCGGTAAATTTCCGGAACCTTTCCATGGGAAGTTAACCTGGGGAATTTTGGAAATATTCCAAATTAGAAACTTTCTATGGGAATTATGGGAATTTATGGAAATTATCAGGAATTTATGGGAATTAACTGAAAATTGGGGGTAATTTAAAGAAACCGTATCATATACAAACATAAATGTAAATATTTTTGTTTTGTCATAAGCAAACGTCCACGTAAAATAATACAATAAAAAACACGTTTCAATAGATTTATTTGAGTAGAGCTATAAGCTCGCCTCTTAAATGGTCAATGAAATGAAACGTAGCTTACATTTAGCACCTAACTTACCAGCTAGCTGGCTACTGTATGAATACATTTTTATTTAACTTTTGCAAGTTAAACAGTAATACCATTGTAGATCAAATATACTATAAAAAACTTACTTGACTCGATATAATCCGCAGGCTCAACTGTGTGGCTTCAGAAGTGTGGCCTCCAGGGTTTAAGCCATCATCTGTGCATGTGATGGAGGCGTGGCCTCACAGTGCATGCAGGGGGCGTGGCCTCAATAGCCCTGCAGTAAGCAGTGCTGTGTGCATGTGATTGAGGAGTGTACTTGCATTAAATCTGGTTGTTTTAGCCAAGATTATGCTACAATATATTTTCCCCAACTGTATTTAAGTTCCCTGTTGAGGGCCAGCCTTCACTTTTGTAAATTTCTAATTTATTCCCAGAAATTTCCATTATTTCCCATAAATTCCCGTTAATTCCCATGGAAAGTTTCCAACTTTGAAAATCCCCAGAATTTTGCGACCCGTAGTCACAGCTGGCCAAAAGGAAATAAATGTGTCAACGTTATTTTCAAACGTAATACAAGACATTTCTTCGATAATGTACCTTTAAGGTCAAAGGTGGCCAAACAGTTGCAGAGCAGGGCTTTCACTTCCCTCCAATGAGCTGAACAAACTCAAATGTAAAGTGTTGAATCGAGTGCATGCGTCTCTGCTCAAACAGTGACTGTTAATGATCTTTGCAGAGACGCGGTGAACAGCACAGCAGGCCGGGGTCGGACCCCGCCCTCAACAACGCCTCCACAACCTTCACCTGCCGCGTGATCACCGCCAAGTGGAGAGGCGTCTGCAGTGGGAGGAGTCAGTGGTCATGTGACATTTTATTGCGTAATGTATGATATTATCACATGTTACTACATTTTTTTTGTTAGATTTTAGTGACATAAATGTGTCCATAATTTTTCAGAAAATGTGCACATATGAACCTAAAAGGTCGGTTCCACAAAGAAGCTCCGCCCATTTATGTTGAAGCATTATGCTAGCATATGCTAACATGATAAATTTACAAAGATAACATGAAGGACAATCATTTTGGTTGGGAAGATCGTGACAGGAAATTGTCATATTGTCCCATTTAACGTGTTTTGTGATTGGCTGAGGGGAAGAGGGCGGGGCTGGCTCACCTGTCGCAGGTGGTTGGCCGTGTTGAGGACGCCGCGCTGCTCGCTGCTCAGCAGAATGTGGATCAGCTGTTGGATGACGCTCGTCTGTTGGTGGATGACGGCCAGGTGCAAAGGACTGTGGGAAAACAGACGGACAATGTCAGAGAGACGCTGGTGTGACGGTGGCGCCCCCCACTGTCAGTAAAGACTCACGTGTCACCGTTGGCGTCCTGGACGCCGCACAGATGTCTCTGGATGGCGAGGAGGACTCGGGCGTCGCCGGTGCTGCAGTACTCCAGCAGGGCGGCGGCAGTGTGCCTGGCGTTGGTAGACGCTCGGCCGCGAAGCGTCGTAGCTGCGGAAAAACGTGACATGACAGAAACTGAGGGTGGGGTCAAATATGGTGACTGTGAGGTCACATGATCGGGGCGACGAGTCTCACCGATCTGAAACAGCTGCTGCTGCAGCGGTGACCCCATCTGGGGGGCGGAGCCTGACATCTGAGCCCCTCCGCCAAAACCAGGGAACGCACCGCTGTAGAAACCTCCGCCCCCTCCGTTCATCTGCTGGCTGAACTGGAATCCTACAGGAAGTAAAAACATCGCAGTTACTCTCACGGAGGAAAGCAGAGGATTTAAGTTCTGCTCTTCAAACTCCTCTTTAAATCCTCACCACCTCCTCCAGCCCCGCCTCCTCCGGCTCCTCCTCCAGCCCCGCCTCCTCCAAACCCCCCGGCTCCTCCTCCTCCTCCTCCTCCTCTCCAGGGTTCATAGTGCGGCAGCGGCTTCTGCTTCTTCCTCATCACTTCCTCTTTGTCTGACAGAAGAAACACACAGACAGTAAACATGACGTCACATGACGCTCAGTAAACAACAATGACGACGATGATGGCGATGATGATGATGATGGCGGCAGCGACTGACCTTGGACCTGTGGGATGTAGGTGAACTGTTTGGGGTCACTGCTGTCACCGGCCTTCTTCCTCTTCAGCTGCAGGAAGACGGTGACGGGACCTTTGATCTCTGTGCTGTGATATGGAGGAGTCTTAAAGACGATGGCGTACTGGGGGGGGGGAGAGGGGGGAGGGGTTTCACGTCAGTGTCTCCAAAAGTCTCAAATAACAAGAAATAGATTTGTCTCTAGTCTCTTGAGGGTCTGAACACTCGCTAAACGTAGAGACCAAATCTCTACGTTTACAACACGGAAACAGCTGAGAGATGTGTTTACCCGGGTAATTTTGGTGGAAACACACCAAGGTTTTTTTTAAATTAGCCTGGTAAATAAGAAAAGTTCCTATGGTGTAAAAGGACCCTTTGACTCCTCCCACAACATCTTCTCACTCTTTGGCATCTGTCATGCCTCCATTTCCAGGGAAACAACCCCTGAATAACTCTACTTTCAAAGTGACGTAGTGTCAGAACACATGATGATGCAGATGCTCTCAGGCTCTGAAGAGGGCGCTATTCAAACTGGTATAAGTAGACAAGAACTTTGACATTATTCAAAGGTTGAAATACTACATGGTGTCACTTTTACATATCGAAACAAATTTACTAGAAGGAAGAGAGAAAAACTTTTTTTTTCAGAATAAAAGCTTGAAAAAGCACAGTTAAATCTGTGTGTGTGTGTGTGTGTGTGTGTGTACCTGTTTGTGAACGTCGGTGGGTGAAAAGTCTCCAAACGCCTCCCAGCTGCCCTCGTCGTCCTCCTCAAAGAAGCGAATCTCAATGTCATCTGTGACACATCGGCTCAGATTATTGAGGGAAGTTCAATGTGCTCTTATTTTGAAAGGCTTGCAGGAAGTCACATCACCTTTCTGCACTTTGTCACAGAGCAGGAAAATCTCGTCTCCTCCGAGGACGGAGCCGCACGTTTTGTCAATCCGAGAGATTTTCAGGTTGGACGCGTTCGGAGACTCTGGTGGAAGAAAAAAACACAACTGTTGGCCACACCCCCTCATTGACCCCGTCCCCGTTGACCCCGCCCCCTGACTCACTGCTGTCGTAGATGGGGTTGGAGACGACGGGTTTGAGCGCTCTGGTGAATCCTCCGTTACTGTCCTGAAGGAAGGCGGTGAACTTTAACCTCACGATGTTCAGGTCCATCACCTTCCCGAGTTCCTTCGCCTCCTTCAGACACGAGGACTCTTCATCGTCTGCAGGACAGTGACATCATCATCATCATCATCCCACCTGAGTGACATCGTCATCATCATCATCAACATCATCATCACACCTGTCAGTGTTTTGATTGTGATGCGTTCAGGCGCTCTTTTACCTGTCAGTGTTACAGTGTGATGCGTTCAGGTGCTCTTTTACCTGTCAGTGTTACAGTGTGATGCGTTCAGGCGCTCTTTTACCTGTCAGTGTTACAGTGTGATGCGTTTAGGCGCTCTTTTACCTGTCAGTGTTACAGTGTGATGCGTTCAGGCGCTCTTTTACCTATCAGTGTTACAGTGTGATGCGTTCAGGCGCTCTTTTACCTGTCAGTGTTCAGGCGCTCTTTTAACTGTCAGTGTTACAGTGTGATGCGTTCAGGCGCTCTTTTACCTGTCAGTGTTACAGTGTGATGCGTTCAGGCGCTCTTTTACCTGTCAGTGTTACAGTGTGATGCGTTCAGGTGCTCTTTTACCTGTCAGTGTTACAGTGTGATGCGTTCAGGTGCTCTTTTACCTGTCAGTGTACTGTGGGCTCCTTTCTGTCGCTTCCGCTCGTCTCTTAGTCTCTTGTGCAAAATATCAACGACACCTTTCTTGGTCACGTGGAGAATCCCGAGGTTACTGAACCTGCAGGAAGTGACATCATCAGTCACTGCTAATGTTATTGTTTACGTATTAAAACCTTTTTGTGTTTCTTTTACTGCTAAACAGTATTTAGCATTTGAAAGCAGTTTTTTATGTGACCTATAGTAAAATCAATAGTATTATAATCAGTAATAATCTGTGATGATGATTCGGGAAGCGTTGAAGGAAACGCAGCGATGTGATTGGATACTGACGAGGCGGTGAGGTCGTTGGGGCCGACGTCCAGCGTGCAGGTGCCCTTCTCGGTGCAGTGGCGTCCCACCAGGCTGTGGGCGTGGACCCGAGGAGGATCCGTGTGCGTCACCAGCTGGACCTCGACCCGAGCGTGACCCACGTAGTTGTTGATCTGAGACACGAGACAGTAAACAAACAACAACAACAACAACAATCAGGTGGTGAACCTGCTTCCTTCCTGGAATCTTTTCAAATTAAAAGCATCCCATCACTGATCTAATCAGGACTTTTATTATGAAATACATGCAGAGGATCAAATGTGTGATCAAAGAAAAGTTGTCAATTTGAAACTTTAAGCATGAAAAATGTGAATTACGTGACTTTTAAAGGGATAATTCAGGTATTTTGAGGACTGCATCAGAAAGATTTGAAAGTTTTGTATTGTTTTGGTTTTTAACCACGTAGAACTAAAACACCATTTTTGGGAAATAGGGACAAAAAAAAAGACATATTTCTGGATGTCATCGGCCCGCCTCTCTTTCTCTGGCATTCACTAAAGCTATCTTCACCTTTGTCGTCATTTTCTTTTTGAGTTTCTTTGGTGTCTTCATTTTACATTAACTTTTATTTATCTGGCTTGTATACAATGTAACATATACTTGTTCAAATGAAGCTTTACTTAAAAACATGTAAAAGCCTTATGCTCATGCTCCACGCCATATTTGTTAGCGTTGCAGCGCGTGGATGTGAGCTACAGTGTTTCATGTGGACAAAGACATGCATTAAAACGATGCCTTGTTTGCAGAAAACTTTCTAAGAACAAAAATAAATATTGTATCCATGTGGCGAAAGCCTGAAGCCTTGACTATGCCTTGAAAATGAACCTTTCCAACGTGACTTGAACACATCACAAGACTCAACGGGCCAAAAAAAGTGAGTCAAAATCAAGCTCTTTGAAATTTTGTGAACGATAAAGACAAAGAGCGGAACAGAGAGAGAAGATGCAGAAAAAGGTGAAAAACAGAATTTCCGAGCAGTGAAAAAAGACAAAAACGTGCTGAGTCACCTGATGTTGAGACAACGGAGCGAGTAAAAACACGATGTTGCCTTTTTCTTTCTGTTGTGATGTCACTGTATTATGACCAACAGGTTAATGATGATGTCACTCACCTTCACGGTCGGGTATGTTCTCCTGTTCTTTTCACTGGAGGCGCCGGGCAAACCACCATGAGACGGACCCTCACACTCATAACGGAAACGAAAGCCCCTCTGGTAACACACACACACACACACACACACACACAGACACACACACACGCACATGATTGATTTTTTTTTATTTTCTGGAACCTGGATCTAATAAAGTAAAGAAATTTAATATGGAAACTGAAAAGTCTGATGGTTCCTGAAAGTCAACAGAAAGAGAAAACCCTCTGTGACTCATCGTGTCATGACTGATTTACATGTAAACTCCTTGTTTTTGTCACTGTGGTCATGTG
This sequence comes from Brachirus orientalis, assembly GCA_016785285.1. Classification (NCBI taxonomy): domain Eukaryota; kingdom Metazoa; phylum Chordata; class Actinopteri; order Pleuronectiformes; family Soleidae; genus Brachirus; species Brachirus orientalis. Next base: position 182,067 of record JAFBJR010002676.1, read on the forward strand.
ACCTTTAGTAATTACCTGTTCTGAGTGATGGGGAAAATTCTGGAAAACAGAAAGTGACACGTCTCCATAGAGTCCATAGAGAGTCAGTGATTTTAGCTCATAGGAACACAGGAGTTGTTGATCCACTGCTGCCTCCATCACTAAGTTCAAATGTCTTATTTTGTAAAACTCTGTGTTTAAAATCCTTTGTTCAGATTTACCTCAGTGACACACAGTGACCACACGAGGCAGCAGTAGACCAGCAGTGACACAAAGTGACCACACGAGGCAGCAGTGACACACAGTGACCACACGAGGCAGCAGTAGACCAGCAGCTCCTGTGTCCCTGTGAGCTAAAATCACTGGTTTTCTCTATGGACTTTGGTGTGGGAGAGTGAGTGTGTCATAGATTTTAGTAGCTGAGTCTTTGGTTAATAAGCTAAAATCAGTTTTATCCCTGTGTCTCCGCTGGCAGCCATTTTGGGTGTTTTTATTTCCACAGGAAAAAAGTTCTCACCTGTTTTGGTTCTTCGATGATCTGGACGTACGGACCATGAGCTGAAACACAAAGTGTCACAGTGACTGAAAAATAAATCCTCGAGGTATTTTCCCTGTGAGTAAGTTCTAGAAACTGCAGATCTACATTTCCAGGTGCTGCTCATTTACAGTCACTTCCTGTAACAGCAGGAAGCGCGAGTCTGTGTTTACGAGAACAGACAGGTTCAATTGTTTCTATTGTTAAAGGGACACAAACGTCTGATTCCTTGTTTTCATTCAAACCTATGGGTCTCCATGGATCATGACGGTGATTGTAAAGTAAGTTACCATGGAGACGACCTGAACATCGCAAGAATCAGAAGGTTCTACCTGAGGTTCCTGAGAAGGGCTTCTAGAAACTTTATGTCTGAGGTTGTTCTTCATAAGATCAACATTATCTATAAAACACAATAAAATACAGTTCTAGAAAAGTTCTTTTGTAGAAACAGTTCCTGTGGAAAAGGTTCTTCAGGTCCAACGTTCTGGTTGAACATTCTTAGAAAAAAAGGAAAGTGCTGGAGAAACAGTGGTCGCTCGTCTCCCAGGAAACGTCTCTGTCTCTGATGACGTCAAACACAAGGGGCCAAAACAAACGGATTTCAAGTAAAAATCACTAAAAACACAAACCTGTCTCAGGTATGTACGGTTCTGTCTTTATGTCCACGGGGGGGATGTAGTCGTACGGCATCAGGTTCAACTGCAGCTGAGAAACAAATGAAACACATCAGTAATAAACCAACAAACAAATAAACAACAACAATAAAAACAACAGTTCTCTATCACAGCGACGCGATCACATTCATCTTAGTTTGAAAACCCTTCAAAATAAAACTTCCTGTTACAGAGTAAAAGATTATTATTGACAAATGAGAATCAAGACTCACTTCACTGTCGTAGACGTTGATGAAATGAGCTTCAGTCATCCTGCAAAACAAACAAACAAACAAACAAACAAACAAACAAACAGAGTGGATGAGTGTGTGTGTGTGTGTGTGTCACTCAAACAACAACAAACAAAAACAACAAACAAATAAAAACCTGCAGCCGTTTCACTTTCAGCAACCGTCTTCTCCTGCTGAGCTCGCTGTCTCGCTCGCTCTCTCTCTCTCTCTCTGAGTGTCAGTGTCGCTCGCCCTCCCTCCCTCACCTCCTCTCTCTCTGTTTTCAGTCACTTCCTGGAAGTGGCCGAGCGAGGAAAACCCCCAGAATTCCAGATCAGCACAGGAGGTGGGAGGGGCTACACGTGATGATGTCACAGCTGTGACTGTGAGCAGCGACACACACACACACACACACACACACACACAGAGAGAGCAGGATTAAAGGACAAACCCGTGAATTCTCCTTCTCTTGTTTTTCTCCCACTTCCTGTTTTGACTTTGTCTCTGTCTTTGTCTCACGTAAACATTTCCCAAAGTGCAGGGGCAGCCCCCTCCCCCCACGATGATGCTGACAGCCAATCACACGGCAGCAGAGTCGACCTCATTAGCATAAACCACAGTAGAAAAACTGAGGGGAAGTTTGTGGTTTTTTTTTGAGAGTGACCTTTGACCTCAGCAGGAAACCACTGAGCTGATTTATGTGAAAAAGCTCAACTTCGTTTTTTTCTCTCCATGTGACCTCAGTGGTGTCCCCTGCTGGACGGAGACAGGAGGACGTCACCTGATGACAGAGTTTCACTGCAAGCACAAAATGTGTCTCTACGATACTTTGTCTCTGAGGACAAGAAACGTCTTTGTCTCTGAGGACACGAAACGTCTTTGTCTTTGTCTCTGTGGACACGAAACGTCTTTGTCTCTGAGGACAAGAAACGTCTTTGTCTCTGTGGACACGAAACGTCTTTGTCTCTGTCTCTGAGGACACGAAACGTCTTTGTCTCTGAGGACAAGAAACGTCTTTGTCTCTGTGGACATGAAACGTCTTTGTCTCTGAGGACACGAAACGTCTTTGTCTCTGTCTCTGAGGACACGAAACGTCTTTGTCTCTGTGGACACGAAACGTCTTTGTCTCTGTGGACATGAAACGTCTTTGTCTCTGAGGACACGAAACGTCTTTGTCTCTGTCTCTGTGGACACGAAACGTCTTTGTCTCTGTCTCTGAGGACACGAAACGTCTTTGTCTCTGTGGACATGAAACGTCTTTGTCTCTGAGGACACGAAACGTCTTTGTCTCTGTGGACACGAAACGTCTCTGTCTCTGTGGACACGAAACGTCTTTGTCTCTGTGGACACGAGACGTCTTTGTCTCTGTGGACACGAGACGTCTTTGTCTCTGTGGACACGAAACGTCTTTGTCTTTGTCTCTGTGGACACGAAACGTCTTTGTCTCTGTGGACACGAGACGTCTTTGTCTTTGTCTCTGTGGACACGAAACGTCTTTGTCTCTGTGGACACGAAACGAAACGTCTTTGTCTCTGTGGACACGAAACGTCTTTGTCTCTGTGGACACAATATTTACTGAAATCTCCGTGACACTAGGTGGCGATATGACTTTTCTCAAGAAAACTTTAGCTGTTAGCTGTTAGCATGTTTAGCTCCAGTCCGTGTGTCTCTTTCTTTAACATGACTCAGCATAAATTGGATTTCTCCACCTTTTCTCTCCGCTGTCGTCGTCTTCTGTGAACCTGCTTCTTCTAGTATTTCCAGGTCAAAGGTCAAAGGTCGGAGACTGTAGAACAGCAGGAGTCCAGTTGAACGTAAACATGCAACAGTAATTCAACTCGCAACCCCATTTTTCAGTTTAGCACCATTTCAGTCAGACAAACATGTTCATATGTGTTTTTAAATAAAGCTTGACCTTTTTTTTAGGACTGAGTTTTTTTAGACCACATATTTTAACAGTTTATCTTTTTTTTTTTTTTTTTACCTCAGTTTAATAAAATAAATGTAACTTCAGTTATCAAACAACCCTAACAATCTACATTTAATGTCGGCACTGCAACAAAAAAGAATCATGGAGGTTATCCAAAGGTCATCAAAAAGTTTAACAATTAACTTTTGCTTGAAAAAAAAAATACAGTTTTAGCAACATGTACCGCAAAAGAGGTAAAGTAAGAAATTGGCTGATTAATTAACAATAATCAGTCTGATTTCTCCTCCAAAAGTCACAAAAATTACATATTTTATTGTGAAAAATTTTAAAAATAAAATTCTGTTGTATTTTGTTGCACATTGTGATTGGTCGTCAAAAGACAATATTTGTCATAATAAAAATAAAAATCATATTTAACGTCTAAGTCACCAACATATGGCCTTAGTGATTTATTTGTGAAGTGCCACAAGGGGGAGCTGTGGCACTTCCACTAGCTCATGATTTATAACGATCGGATTTAAGATTCTTAAATTTACTATACACTGTCGCAATAATTCTCCTTAGTAACATGTTTGTGTGACATTATGACATTTGTTTTCATAAACATTTTCCTAAAGATTTATGGAAACAAATAAATAAGTGTTGCTAATGCTAACTACAAAAAAATACCAAAGTTACTTTAAAAAATAAACAAAATGTTGTCATTTACTGTTAATTGATAATTATCACAAACTTATTGTTTGTGATGCACTTTTTATCCGTCACCATCAATGACCTTCCACCTTCATCGTCACATGAGTCATGTGACTGCGATGTACCTCAGCGCTCCGGCCATGATGACTCAGCAGAAACACTGATGAAGACGAGGGGGCTGCTCTTCCTCTTCCTCTTCTTCGTCCTCGGGGATTTTCCTGCAGATCAAATCATGTGACGCTGCCGAGTCTGAAAACACATCAGAGGGAATTTCAGGGACAATGCTCACATTTTAGCTTAGCTTAGCTTAGCTTAGCTTAGCTTAGCTTAGCACGATCAAAGTCAGGGGCGTCTGTCATCTAGACAGAGAAGGCCACCAAGAAACGTATCCCATCATGCATCAGTCAGACCCAAACACAAATGTTCTGTCAGAACACTGTGACCTGTGTTGAACTTTAACCTTTACAAGGAAAAAGAAGAAAACAACATGTAAACAAAGATTAGCATTAATTATCTGGAGTTAACGGGATTATTTTAGCTGGATCACATCACATAATTCTGGATTAGACAAACCTGAGGACAACAAGAAAGGTCTAACTAGACTAGAAGATCAACTAGATGCCTAACCCTAACCCTAAAACCAGGTCTTAACCCTGAAAAAGCCCTTTAAAGAAGTGAGGACCAGACAAAATGTCCTCACTCTGCAGCAAGTACAAGAACACACACACACACACACACACACTCTCACACACACACACACACACCCACACACACACACACTCTCACACACACACACACACACACACACACACACACACACACACTCTCACACACACACACACACACCCACACACACACACACTCTCACACACACACACACACACACACACACACACACACACACACTCTCACACACACACACACACACCCACACACACACACACTCTCACACACACACACACACACACACACACACACACACACACACTCTCACACACACACACACACACCCACACACACACACACTCTCACACACACACACACACACACACACACACACACACACACACTCTCACACACACACACACACACCCACACACACACACACTCTCACACACACACACACACACACACACACACACACACACACACTCTCACACACACACACACACACCCACACACACACACACTCTCACACACACACACACACACACACACACACACACACACACACTCTCACACACACACACACACACCCACACACACACACACTCTCACACACACACACACACACACACACACACACACACACACACTCTCACACACACACACACACACCCACACACACACACACTCTCACACACACACACACACACACACACACACACACACACACACTCTCACACACACACACACACACCCACACACACACACACTCTCACACACACACACACACACACACACACACACACACACACACTCTCACACACACACACACACACCCACACACACACCACTCACACGCACTCACACACACACACACACACACACACTCACACGCACACACACACACACACACACACACACACACACACACACACACACACACACACACACACACACACACACACACACACACACACACACACACACACACACACACACACACACACACACACACACACACACACTCTAAAATTAACACTTAGTCTAACCTAAACTAACACAGACAAGCTTAAACTAACCTGAACTCAGTCCTTAAGCTATTCTTTACTCTAACAAACATGTAACTGAAATAAACCCTTAAATTAATCCTTAAATCAAACCCAGGAATTACCTGAAATTCAATTCAAATAAACACATTTAAAATAAGGTTAAAATCGCCACTTTAACCCTTAAATTAAGCTTAAAGGAACAATGAAATCCACTGAACTCTCACATTGTCCTTAATATAACGGACTCAATGACATTTATGTAATTATGTAAATTTATGTAATTATGTAAATGTATGTAATTACCTCAAACAGGAAACTTATTATTACCCTTTAAATAAACACTTACATCAACTCTCACATTAACCTTAAAGTAACACTCAGTTTTATGTAATTCCCTTAAACTGACCTTAACCTTAGACAAACCTAAACTCAAACCTGAAGTTAATCCTAATCTGAGCTTCTAAACTGACCTGAACGTAACCGTGAAACCGTGAAACCGTGAAACCGTGAAACAAACCGGGACTCAGTCTTTTAGCTAAACTTTACAACAAACCGCAGCAGAAACGACGTTGAACGCGCGGATCGAAGCTGTTTGTCTCTTTTTCTTTCTTTGTTTGTTTGTTATAAAGTGACGCAGGAGGTTGACGCTGTGACGTCAGAGATAAAGGTGAGGTTTACCTGCTGAAGCTTCGCTCTTTTCTGTTTCACAAATATCTCAACAAAAACTGAGCAGAGAAAACTACTGCCACATTCCTGACGTCACTTCCCGTCTAGGCTTTTTCAAAATAAAGTACAACCATCGTGCCAAAGTTAACAGGAACGTTTTCCCACAGGTTTGTGTCGATCATTCACTGACGTCATGTAGCGTAAAAAATCTCTAATTAAATATGACGTCATGAAGTGAAAAAACTTTTTGTTAGTGAATGAATGGGTGAAATAAATCATGAGTGATGTTAGGATAGAATATTGATTTATTTTTCTTAAAAAAGTCTGTTCGTGCAAAAACTCACTTTCTGCTTTTATTTATTTTTTTTATTGAAAATGTTTTTCTTCAATTTCAACATAAATTTCACTTCGCTGCCGAGAACTCTGCAGCCTTTTTTTTTTTTTTTTTTTTAAGCTTTTATTTTGAAGGCTAGCCTGACAAACCGGAAGACGTATCTTCGCTGTCTGACGCAGCTCAAGTCTGTGGTTATGGCGACCGCTGACTGTCAGTCAGAGCGGAAAGCCCCGGAGCTCGAGGGGAATTCCGGAGCCACGTGGCAAATGTAGGCTCATTGATTGGTGGACAATGACAAAAACCACGCCCACCACAAACACACACACACACACACACACACAACAGGAGTCTGAAGAAAGGAAAAACGGAAAACATCAAATTAAAGGTTAATTAAAAATGAAATGTATTATTATTAGATATTATGTATAATATGATGAATATGAATATGATAATAATATCACATTGACATATGACACTGACATTTTACTTGACTGAATTGTAATGATTGTGTATAAAAGGTGCCTCCACCAGGGGGCACTGTTCTTGATGTCAAAGTTGAAAGAAGGTGAACTTAACATGCTAACAAATGCTAAGATTGTATTTGATTTTCATAACAGTAATAAGACATTTTGTTGTAATTATCTAATTATTATTACATTCAACATTAAATTACATTTTTAAGTTTCAATTATTATATTATTGACTTCATGTTCAATTTAATGTAATATTTATGTTTTTTTTTATTGTGAAGTTATAATCCCCAGCAGGTTATTCAATTCAATTCAATTCAATTCAGTTTTATTTGTATAGCACCAAATCGCAAGCATGAAAATGAAACCTGTGAAATATATGTGGGAGGAGCTTGTAGCAACAGGAAGTGAAAGCTATCAACATACATTATCTCAAGGCACTGTACATAGTACTCAACAGGCTGTAATCCCCAACAGGTGATAATTCTCAACAGGTGATAATCCCCAAAAGATGATAATCCTCAACAGGTTATAATCCCCAACAGGTGATAATCCGCTCAGGCATCAGTGGATTTGTGGTGTGATTTGAAATATAAGAGGCAGTGAAACACACTTGCATGTTCTCCCCGTGGTGCGTGGGTTCTCACCAGGTTCTCCTGCTTCCTCCCACAGTCCACAAACTGAATTGCCCGTAGGTGTGAATGTGAGAGTGAATGGTTGTCTGTCTCTACGTGGCCCTGTGATGGACTGGCGACCTGTCCAGGGTGTGACCCCGCCCCTCGCCCTGTGTCAGCTGGAGTTAGGCACCAGCGCCCCCCCCCGCGCCCCGTCGGTGGATGAAGCGGAAGAAAATGAGTGAGAGTGAAACACAATGTACTCCATCCACGTTGAAGAGGAACTATTAGTAATGGAAAGCGACGTTTCTGAAACCAAACTGAGTCGAGTCAAACCGAGCCGTGCTGGAACTGTGCAGCGGAAAAGCACCAAAGTGTGAATGAGGGTCGCTCGTCACCTGAGAGAATCTCGGGTTGTGTGAACGTTGGACTTCACTGTGGTTCTGTGAGAGACTGTTGATCAGAGGAGGTGGACATCGTCTCAGTCCACGTCCTCTGCCGAGCGATGGTTCCTCCAGGTTAACAGATGATGAACGTCCTTCAAACCATCAGATGAAGATTATGGCCTGGAAGACTGAGAACCTCCACAGACATCAAGCTCCAAACGTTCTCTAGTTTCAACCATCAGTCCTGGTCCTTTGATCTGCTGTGACATCATCATATGTGACTCAGTAGTTTCAGTCAAGCTGTGATCGACTGCATCAGCGAATTGTGCAAACAACAGAACACAGCCAAACTGGAAGGAAGATTACACTGAACGGCCACCAGGGGGTGGCTCTCCCAGTATGATGCTGTTACCTTCAAAGGAAACCGCATCAACAAATCAACTCAGGTGAACAAGAACCAGTGTCAGGATCATGATGGACGTTTCTCAGCCGACACGGGAAGTGACGTCTGGGCAGCAGGAAGTGACATCTGGGCAGCAGGAAGTGACATCTGGGCAGCAGGATGACGTTTGCAACGCAGGAGATGACAAAACCCCAACAAGAGTCGCTGACGTAGAACCTCCGAAACATAAAGAGGAGGAGCCACAGGAGACAGGAAGTAAGAGCAATCAGATTCAAAACACCACAGAGGAGGAGGAGCCTATTTCCAGTGCCAAGTTGATTCGCAAAGTTATATATAAAGTAAGAACGCCGACTCATGAGGAGGAGGAGCTAAAATATGTTTCTAATTTTGTCCCCAACGTTATATATGATTTATACGAGGAGGCAGGAAGTGAAAGGTATCAGACGCAAAGCATGAAAATAAAACCTCTGACATATAAGAGGGAGGGGCCTGTCGCGACAGGAAGTGAAAGCTATCCAATGCAAAGCATGAAAATAAAACCTCTAACATATAAGAGGGAGGGGCCTGTCGCTACAGGAAGTGAAAGCTATCCGACACAAAGCATGAAAATAAAACCTCTGACATGTAAGTGGGAGGGGCCTGTCACGACAGGAAGTGAAAGCTATCCGACGCAAAGCATGAAAATGAAACCTCTGAGATATAAGTGGGAGGGGCCTGTCACGACAGGAAGTGAAAGCTGTCAGACACAAAACGTGAAAATAAAACCACTGAAATATACGTGGGAGGGGCCTGTCGCAACAGGAAGTGAAGACTCCCCGACGCAAAACACTGACTTAAAAACTATAAGTAGTAAGAGAAAGGAGGAGGAGCCTCTGATAACTAAAAATGTCATAGATGTAAAGGAGGAGGAGCCTGCAGCAACAGGAGGTGAGAACATCCTGTCGCCATGTTCTGTAAAAACTGAGGAGGAGGAGCCTAAAACCAGTGAGAGCGAGGGGGCGCTAATTTGTGACATCATGAAGACGATAGAAGACTTTGGCAACATGAAGCTGTGTTTGCCAGATCTGAGCAGCTTCGACGACAGTCCTGACGACACGCTCGACCGCAGCCGCGAGGGGGAGGAGCCTAAAATCCGTGTCACATGGAGCTACAGTGTAGTTACACAAAATGAGAGGAACGTCACAATTAAAGCTCCGGAGGATCCTCTGTCAACAGGAAGTGAGAGCAGTCAGACGCTAAACAGCAAAATAAAAGCAAATCAAGAGGAGGAGCCTAAATATATGTGGGAGGTGCCTGTGGACACAGGAAATGACAACATAAAACCTTTCAAACATGAAGAGGAATTTAGATACACCGCCAAACTGATCAGCAAGGTTATGTATACGAAGAGGGAGGAGCCTCTGACAACAGGAAGTGAGAGCAGTCACTGCTCACTGACCAGCATAAAGGCCCTATATCCAGAGGAGGAGAAAACGTACGTCTCCAACTTCATCCCCAAGATCGTGTATGATTTATACGGCGAGGCAGAAAGTGAAAACACAAACAAACCCACTAACCAGGAGCAGCAGCCTTTAAGATACAAAAGGAGGGAGGAGCCTATGGTATTTAAACCTTTAGGTTACGAGGAGGAGGAGGAGCCTATGGTATTTAAACCTTTAGGTTACGAGGAGGAGGAGGAGGAGGAGGAGGAGGAGGAGGAGTCTGCGCCAGCAGGAAGTAAAGACATTCAGATGCAGACTTATGAAATAAAACATATGATACACGAAGAGGTGGAACAGCCTGCCAATGACGGTGAGGGGGCGGGGCTTTTCATGTTTGACGACAGGTTAACGGCACTAACGTGTGACATCGTGAACACGATAGAAGACTTTGGCAACATGAAGCTAAGTTTCCCCGATCTGAGCTGCTTTGACTGCAGTCCTGACCACAGCCACAAGGGGGAGGAGCCTAAAGCCAGTGTCACATGGACAGGAAGTGAGAGAATACAAGTTACAAATGCCACAATAAAAGCTCCTGTGCCCACAAGAACTGTAAGATTCCAAACTCAAAACACTAAAATAACAGTTCCAAAACATGTGAGGGTGGTGGAACCTTTGGTGGCAGGAAGTCAGAGCAATCACTTACAAAGTGTCAAAATAAAAGCTCCAAAACATGTGAGGGTGGTGGAACCTTTGGTGGCAGGAAGTCAGAGCAACCTCTTACAAAGTGTCAAAATAAAAGCTCCAAAACATGTGAGGGTAGGAGTGTCTGAGGTAGCAGGAAGTGAAAACAACCAAATACAAAGTTCCAAAATAAAAGCTCCAAAACATGTGAGGGTAGGGGTCTCTGAGGTAGCAGGAAGAGAAAATGACCAAATACAAAGTGTCAAAATAAAAGCTCCAAAACATGTGAGGGCAGGGGTCTCTGATGTAGCAGGAAGAGAAAATGACCAAATACAAAGTGTCAAAATAAAAGCTCCAAAACATGTAAGGGTAGGGGTGTCTGAGGTAGCAGGAAGTGAAAACAACCAAATACAAAGTGCCAAAATAAAAGCTCCACAACATGTAAGGGTAGGGGTGTCTGAGGTAGCAGGAAGTGTAAACAACCAAATACAAAGTGCCAAAATAAAAGCCCCACAACATGTAAGGGTAGGGGTGTCTGAGGTGGCAGGAACAGAAAGTGACCAAAAACAAAGTGTCAAAATAAAAGCTCCAAAACATGTGAGGGTGGATGTGGCAGGAAGTGAGAGCAGCTGGATCAAATTCACCAAAATAAAATCTCTGAAATTTCTGGAGGACAATTTTTCCTATATTGGCAAACTGAGGAAGAAAAGGGAGGAGAAAAAGAAGAAAATGAAAAAGAAGAAGATGGAGAAGAAGAAGAAGAAGAAGAAGGAGAAGTGGTGGAGACACTTTTATAGCTGCATCAGGAGCTCCAACTCCAACGACTCAGTGGACAACATGGACACGTAGGACACGAAGATTCAATCATGATAACTGTATAGAAAGATGTTATTTAGCACATGCTAGTGATGTTCAGTGGTATTAGCTTCATCTGTTTTTAATCCTTAATAAAACTTCTTGGCTCCATAAATGAAAAGGCAAATCATTTTGTCATGTCTGGTTTGAGTTGCTCCTATGTCACTTCCTGTTTTATTTTCTTACCCCTTCCTGTGTTCTCTCTGGAGTTTTGTCTCTGCCTTTGTTTTAGGAGTCTGGCTGACAGGTGAGGCGGGACTTCAATCAGCTCAGCTGTTCCTCATCGCCAATCAGTTGCAGCCTTACTTAAGCCTGGGTTTCCTGTTTCTCCTCGTCAGCGCGTCTTCTCCTTTTGTCCGGTAACCACGTGTCGCTACTCAGTTGCTAACTCGCCTCGTTGCTCTGTGTTTGCTCCTTTTGTTTCTTGGACCTTCTTTTCTAATGGTCATTTTTTGTTTCCGTTTTTTCCCCCCAGTTTCCTTCAACTCCTGAGCTTCGCCTCACCAGCCGGCCAGACTCAGCGCTTTTTGTTTATTCATGGACCTGTAACTCGTGTTTTGTGTTCATTAAAGACTCTTTTGTTACTCCTTTTTATTCAGTCTCCGCTCTCGGTCCTTTCTAGTTTTTTTTACGGTTCTCGCAACCGTGACACATTTGTTGCCCATTCATTAACGACGACACTGAAATAAGAAAATGTTCTTGTTGTGACTTCATTGTTTTGGTTTATAAACTTTTGTTTCTAATGCAAAACTCACTTGGGGTCCAACTTCCTATTTTTGTGCGCCATTTCCTGTTTCTTTCCTTCATGTATCTGTTTTCTTTTGTTAAAAACATTGTGGAAAAGTCCAAATTATTTTGTGCTGTGGACAGTTGCATGAATGAATAAATGCCACAGCTACATCAGCTGATACGACATGAACGTGTATAAATGGAAAGTGCGTTCCATTTATATCCAAACTCAGAAGTCGGAACTGGGTGTGTCGTCGGGTTCTTTTCGATTCTCGAGCTAGCATTGTTAGCCATTATTAGCAATACTAGTTGCTAACAACGCTGTACGTGGTATTTTGCGCACACCAACAGTGTACTGTTTTCTGACTGACTTACTGTAAAACAAATACATCAGAAGTAAAATGAACGGTAAAAGTAGCGGGGGTTTGTACGGTGGCAGCCATCTTGGGATCTGAACTCAGTTTTTTTTTTGAATTTTTGGAGGGTTTTTCCAGACTTTAACATAAAAACTTGCGGATTGAAGTGTGAAGTGTTTTATAAGCATTTCGAGTAACCATGGTGACAAAAATTGCGGGAAAGAAACTGCAGACTTTTCTCATAGGAATGAATGGAGGGTCTAAACTCCGCCCACTGTGGAGCCTCACAGTGTCGTCATACTTTGACGGGTGAAACATGGTTGAAACTTTACAGTCAGGTCCATGAAAAAAAACGAACTTTTTTCCCTCCGACAGACAGTTGTTACATGAAAACGTTGCTGTGGTTGTCGTCTAACCCTGTGTGTTGTTTCGTAAACCACTCATTCTCCCACACCAAAGTCCATAGAGAAAATCAGTGGATAAGCTAATCATTATCTTCAGTACAAAACTCCATAGAGAAAATCAATGATTTTAACATCACAGCACACAGGAGTTGTTGATCCACTGCTGCCTCCATCAGTAAATTCAAATGTCTTATTTTGTCATTTTGGCTTTTAAAATCCTTTGTTCAGATTTAAATCAGTGACACAAAGTGACCACACGAGGCAGCAGTGGATCAACAACTCCTGTGTGCTGTGATGTAAAATCACTGATTTTCTCTATGGACTTTGGTGTGGGAGAGTGAGTGCTTTACAAACTTCACTTTCCTGTTGGAAAAGTCTGTCTAACAGTGAGATAAAGACGTGAACATGTTCTTAAGTTACTGTAGACTTAAACTGATGGCGATTTTATTAGCTGACTCTTTTGTTAAGTGGCTAAAATCAGACCCACAATCAGTTAAATAGTTAATATTAGTGGTATCATTTTTCCTTTTTTTATGACATTATGATAATTATGTGAACTTTTTTCCTCTCCATAATATTCTCACCATGTAAAGAGCCTTAAGATAATGTGTGTTTCCTTTAAAAATAAAATGTAAAACAACATTTGACACTCACACACAGTGACATCATTAAAACGCTGACTGCAAATTAGCGTGCAGCTGCTGAATTTCTCACCCAGGTGATTCAGAGCGAGTCGTACCGACACGACGAGCACATGACAGCATCACATGACATCACATGATGTGACAACAACAGCTGGTGTTTTTACGGTAGCTTCTTCTTCTTTGGTTGTTTTTACAGCAGTTTGCATCTGTTATGTTGCATTTACTGCCATTTTTCATCTTCACGACATCATAACTCTGCACACCTTCAGTGTGTTTTCCCTGTTTGAGAAAACTGGGTTACCATGGTAACACAAGTACTACTACAACACTTCTGTTGGATTCGTGTCAGATTGTGAACCAAGTTCATTTTTAACTTAACTTGTGTTAATATATTGTATATATTTTATGTTATGTCACCAGTTGAAGATGGCTGCCCCCTACTGGTGAGAAAGTGAAATAAGCCTAATGTTTTGACGTACAATTTGTTAAAATTGGCTGTAGATTGTAGAAGACAGTGATCAAAAAAATAATAATGAAAAAATGGAAAAACAATGTCTGGCTTCGCTGACTCAGCATTTTCAGTGGGATTTTGAGGTAGAAAAGTTATTGTGTGTGTGTGTGTGTGTGTGTGTGTGTGGTCAGTATTGATCACTTCGGTTGCTCTCATTGCCACGGTAACACTCAGAAGTCCATAATGTCGCCATCCATCCTGGAAAACGAAATGAAAATGGGCCTAAAAATAGACAGGCGCCAGCTGTCAGCCAATCAGAGGAGAGAGCTGCTGATGTATGCATGTGTGTGTGTGTGTGTCTTTTGCTGAGTCACATTCAGGTTCCTGTCAGAACAGTGTGTGTGTGTGTGTGTAGCTGGTCTTCCTCATGTTGTGGGGACCTAAATGTGTCTCCACACTCACATTATGGGGACTTGTCTTCCTTATGGGGACAAAAATCAAGTCCCATAACGTAAATGACTCCATTTTAAGGTGAAGACATGTTTTAAAGTTAGGCTGAGGTTAGGGTTAGGTTAAGGTTAGGGTCAGGGTTAGGGTTAGGACACCAGTAATGATGGTTAAGGTTAGAGTAAGTCTGCAGGAAATGAATGGAAGTCAATGTGATGTCCTCTGTAGTCATGGAAACCAGTGTGTGTGTGTGTGTGTGTGTGTGTATATGCCTTAGTATCACAAATGTAAAAATTAAAAATATATTCATTAATTAAACGACTTGTGTTTCCTTTTCGTTTGCATGTCATTCCTCTGAACGTCACATGCTCCTTAATTTTTTTTCTTTTTCTTTTTATCAAAGTCTTAACATGATCATTAGTTGAAGACGAAGATGATGAAGATGAAGCTTTGATGTTAAAACAAAAGTGTAAGTTTTCTTTTGGATGAAAAGTCAGCTGATTCACGTAAAACTCTCTCTGACTTCTCTGGTCAACAGAGTAATTAATATCAGTGGATCTCAGACAGGGGGCGCCAGCTGCTGCCGGACTTAAAGCTGCAGTACGTAACTTTTCTTGTTCATATTCTGCCTCTGTTTGTTTGTCGCAAACAGAAACGATGTAACGTTATTTGTTTGCTTCGTCCTTCATCTGAAGAAGCGTTTCATTTGTCGGAAGTCCTAATTTAATATTGATGGGATTCCAAGATGGCTGCCACCAAAACAACGCCACTACTTTTATCGTTAATTTCACCTCTGTTATATTCACAGTAAATCAGTCCTATGTGTTTCAACAAAATACCATGTAGCAGTGGCTAACAGTGGCTAGCCCGAGATATGTTAGCTTCTCCACCGGAACGTGGTGAACTAAAGGGTGATGTCACTCCCAGTTCTGATTTTCCAATATAAATGAACACAGCATCAGGCAAAACTATCAGACCTGACTGAGGGAGCGCTTGTGTGTATACAGCAGCAGAAGAGAGGTGGGCGGAGACAAGAACGACCAGGCTTTTTCACTAGACCATAGATTGGATGTAGCACACTTTTGTTTACGTCAAAAAGTTACGTACAACGGCATCACGTACAAACTCGGTGATGCCACAAGGCCACGCCCCCTTTATGACTTTTTTTGCAATATTTTGTCATCAAACAGCCTCACTGATGGAAACACTGAGGGTTAGTGTCGCAGTCATTTGATGGATTTGACCATCCATCTAATGTTCATTCATTCATTCATTCATTCATTCATTCATTCATTCATCTTCTCTCTCTCTCTGTCTTTTCCTTTCATCTCTACCTCGCTCGACCACTTCTTTCCCTCTGAGTTTGTTTGTTCCAGTTGCTTCTTCAAATTATTCTCACTCATCCTTTTCCAGGAAAACCTCTCTCCCTCTCTCTCTCTCTCTCCCTCTCTCTCCCTCTCTCTCTCCCTCTCACATGCCCTCTCTTCACCCCTTCTCTCTCTCTCTCTCTCTCTCTCTCTTCCATTAGCTGAAAGAACAGATTGTTGGCAGACGAGAAGAGACGAGACGACGGAGGCAGACAGAGCAGAGAGAACTGAGGTGAAGGAGAAGAAAGAGAGAGAGAGAGGGAGACAGACAGACAGACAGACAGACAGACAGACGGACAGACAGACAGACAGAAGCATCATGGACGTTCTGAAGAAGGGATTCTCCATGGCCAAGGATGGAGTGGTGGCCGCCGCCGAGAAGACGAAGGCCGGCGTGGAGGAGGCCGCCACCAAGACCAAGGAGGGCGTGAAATATGTCGGTGAGAAGACGGAGGGACTGAGGGACGGAGGGATGGAGGGATGGAGGGACGGAGGGATGGAGGGATGGAGGACAAAATTCAATGACAAACTCTCTCTTTAAACTGTAAAAGTCAAAGATGAAGAAAGAAAAAGATGGAGGGATAAAAGAAAAGACGAGGTGACGTCTGAGGAGAAGAAGACGAGAGAAATTCAACACCAGACTGAGAGGGAGGGAAGGAAAGGAGGCAAGGAAGGAAGGAAGGAAAGGAGGGAGGGAGTTATGAATTATTAAAATCTCAGACGGAACAAAACTGCAATTCATGATGACACAGTGATGAAGAGCAGATGAAAGAGGACGAGAGATAAAAAGAGAACTGGAAAATCAAGGAGGGAAAGAAAAATGGCACAGCTGTTGGCAGCAAAAGCAGCTGTAGCTAACTATCACGATATCTGTTAGCTGCCACACTAGCTGCTAATTATCACGATATCTGTTAGCTGCTAACTATCACGATATCTGTTAGCTGCCACACTAGCTGCTAACTATCACAATATCTGTTAGCTGCCACACTAGCTGCTAACACTCATGATATTTGTTAGTTGCTACAGTAGGTGTTAGCTGCTACACTAGCCGCTAACAGTCATGATATTTGTTAGTTGCTACAGTAGGTGTTAGCTGCCACACTAGCTGCTAACAGTCAGGATATTTGTTAGCTGCTACAGTAGGTGTTAGCTGCCACACTAGCTGCTAATTATCACGATATCTGTTAGCTGCTAACTATCACAATATCTGTTAGCTGCCACACTAGCTGCTAACTATCACAATATCTGTTAGCTGCTACACTAGCTGCTAACTATCGCAATATCTGTTAGCTGCCACACTAGCTGCTAACACTCATGATATTTGTTAGTTGCTACAGTAGGTGTTAGCTGCTACACTAGCTGCTAAAAGTCATGATATTTGTTAGTTGCTACAGTAGGGGTTAGCTGCTACACTAGCCGCTAACAGTCATGATATTTGTTAGTTGCTACAGTAGGTGTTAGCTGCCACACTAGCTGCTAACAGTCAGGATATTTGTTAGGTGTGAGCTGCCACACTAGCTGCTAACAGTCATGATATTTGGTAGGTGTTAGCTGCCACACTAGCTGCTAACACTCATGATATTTGTTAGCTGCTACAGTAGGTGTTAGCTGCTACACTAGCTGCTAACAGTCACGATATTTGTTAGCTGCTACAGTATGTGTTAGTTGCCACAGTACGTGTTAGCTGCTACAGTGTTAGCTGCCGTTAGCTCTCGTCACAAGAAGGGCATGATAATCACTTTTCCAGTTTCTACGATGTTACAAATATTTGCGACATGAACTGCCGTTTAATCGAAACTAAAATCATCACAGACTTAACGAGTCTGAACAGTCATGTGACGCTGATGATGTCATCGATGAGTGATGAAGATTTTTATTCCTATATTCCTATATTTTTTCCTTCAGGAAACAAGACGATGGAGGGCGTGGTCACTGGAGTCAACACAGGTAAACAAACCACACACGTGTGTCGTGACACCTGTAGTGTAGGTCACAAGCCCCGCCCTCAAGCCCTGCCGTAATGTACAGCATAAGCCCCTCCCCCTCCATGTTCACAGATGGATTATGGACCAAACCAAAAATATCAAAATTAAATTGAATTATTTCATTTAATGATTAAAGATTGAATCATTAAAATCTTAAATGAATGTACATGAACATTTTAACGCGGACGTTTTGTTTTTCATCGTCCAGTTGCTCAGAAAACGACCGAACAGGCTAACATTGTGGCCGACACTGCGGTTGCCGGGGCCAACGAAGTCGCCCAGGCAGCGGTCGAGGGGGTGGAGACCGCTGCTGTGGCGAGCGGATTCGTTAGCACGGTGAGTGATGTCATGTCACCTGACCACACATCACATGACATCACATGTCAAATACTGCAGCTTTAAGATGACAAAGTAATTTTACTGCATTTTTTTCACTTTTAAAGCAACTTTTTACATTTTTTTAGTTATGTAAATTAGTTTTTTTTAAAATAAGTTTTACTTAAATAAATATTTTTGCTTTGTTTATCTCCATTGTTTCTGTGAAACAAACGTGTCTCCTTTAAAGGACTAGGGTGTAGGATTTAGTGACATCTACTGGTTAAGGTGCAGATTACAACCAAACAAATACTAAATAACTTTTTAATGTGTGTTTTTTTTAATAACTTTAATTTTCTTGTCTGTATTCACAAATGTCTGGTGATTGGCTGAGGACAGGAGGAGGCAGGACCAGTGGCTGAGGAGGTGCCTGATTGGTTGGGGGTGTACGGGGGGGGGGCATGTTTGAGTGACATACTGACTGCATGGCTCGATGCTCGCTGCCTGAGGTCGTGACCTTCTGACCGTGAATGTCATTATCATTTGTGTCGTCTCACACGAGAAGGTTGATGGTTCAGAAGGTGTTAGCATGTTCTTCTCTGTGTAATCTGACTTAAGATGGAATTGGCTCCGCCTCCTTCCACAGCCCTAAAAGGATAAGTGGGTAACGAATGAATTAATAAGTGATTGTACATCCGACTTTTAGCTAACATCTGACTATGTTTTGGGTCATTTTTAGCTAACTCCTGACTCGCTTTTAGCTAATTTTTGACTGTCCTTTGGCTAACAGTTAAATTGGGACCATATTTTGTCTAACTTTGAGCTAAATTCTGACTAGCTTTTGGTAACTTTTAGCATAGTTAACCTTTACCAACCCTTTGTCTTACTTTTAGTCAACTTTTGTCTATATTTTGTCTAACTTTTAGCTAGGTTTTGGTTACCACTTGGCAAACTTTTGCAATCTTCAATGTTTTAATCAATGTTTTACTTAACTTTTAAATTAAAAATGTATCAGCTGACATTTGACTTTGTTTTCAATCATTTCTAGCTCACTTCTGAATAACTTTTAGCTAAGTTTGGGATTAGTTTGGAAATTTTTTTGCTAACTTTTGACCATCTGTTCACTAAGTTCTCTCCTAGTTTTGACTATCATTTAGCTAACATTTTGTTAACTTTATTTTGTGTAACTTTAAGCTTCTTAAACTTTAATCTTGTATTTAACTCTTAGCTAAGTTGAGGTATCATTTGACTAACTTTTACCAATCTTTAGTTTTAATTTTAGTCAACTTTTGTCCATAATTTGTCATCGTTTAACTGAGCTAACTTGTTGTCCAACACCACCGTTAGCATTTCCAACCGTCTTCCCTGCGCCATGTTTGCTCAGGGGGTGGGAATAACCTCCCAAGCTCCTGATTGGATAACGAGTTGTTGGCTATTGTAAAGGTTTTTCGTAGATTTACAGATGTTTGTTTGGAAGGAAATCACTGACCGCAGCTTTAATCTCTAACCTGTTTAGTTGCACGGTCACTAACATGTTTGTTCCAGCTTCGCTTTAAACCCAGACAGAACAATGACTGTGAATAAAGATGGACGACGTCATAGAGATCGCCCCCTGGTGGCTGGCTGCAGTATAGGTCATAAGCCACGCCCCTCCCTTGTTCACAGATGAGACCAAATGACTGCATTCCGTCTTTATCTACAGTCAGTGGTTTGTTGACAAAGCTACGTTTCTCCCTCGTGTATAATCTGACATTTGTTCAGTGTTTTTGACTCAGATTAACTGGATTTAATCCATAAAGAAATGACGACAAATGACCACAAACATGATCGAGTGCAGCTGATTTACATCACATCCTTCACTGTGGGAGAAACGTAGGCTGGATTGTGGGTGGAGTCTGGGGACAGTCATGTGACTTTTGCTCCTCCCCCTGCAGGCTGATCTTCCAAAGACAGAAGCAGCAGAACAGACCGAAGCAGCCGATCAGTAGGTGAGTTCAGTCCAACAGGACAGAAAACAGACGATCATTTCCAAAAACTTTTCTGAATCAGCTGATTCATTCCCCTTCTCTTCTTCAGAGTCCATCAGTCTACAGGTCGACCTTTGACCTCCACGACCCCCAGTCTACTGTCTGTTACCATCTAGTGTGTGTTAATTAACCTCATTAACCAATACAAACTCTTATGTTCATCTATCTTACTGTCACCATGGTTACACTCTCTCTCACACACACACACTGATGCTCTCACACGATTGGTCAGTGTGGGATGACATCACACATTCTACGCTGCATCACATCAAGTTTTCCCAGTTAATCAATGCACTGACTCCGCCCACTTGACAAACAGAAGCCCTTAACATGCATGATGCTTCACACACACACACACACACACACGTGCGCGCGCACACACACACACAGTAAAATAAAGTGCTGTTTAAATCCACCGGCTCGTCTCTTTCTTCACTTCTCTGCTCTGACACCAGAGGGCAGCACTGACGCTGCAGCTGAGAAACAGCAGACATGTTGCAGCATTACAGTGATGATGATGATGATGATGAAGGTGAATGTCTTTGGAATTGAATTCACTTTTAATTGTATATTTGTATAACGTTAAATCACAACATACATTATGTCAACATTTACACACACACACATGTTTGTGCTTCTATCATAGTGAGGACCCTCATAGACATGATACATTCTCTAGTCCCTTACCCTAACCTTAACCATCACAACTAGATGCCTAACCCTAACCCTCAATCTGCAGCAAGTACAAGAACACACACCAGTCACCTGATCGTCCAACGTCAACATAAAAACCTGTTCATCAACATGAAAATGTAATAAAGAGAAAATAAAAACAAAGCACTGTCCTTCACACACACACACACACTGGTTTCCATGAATTCAGAGGACATTACATTATATCATTTCCTGGAGACTTAACTTTAGCTTTAACCATAATTACTAGTGCAATAACCAGAGTGTGATTTGTGAAAAAAAACAGAGAGGGGGATGCTTTGATAAGTACACAGTAAAAGTACATGATATTATGTGTGCATGAAGTATAGGAGCTTCTTAGTCTACTGAAAGTGAAATCATAAACTCAAAAATAAAAATTATATATATCTTTTCAGAACATTATGTTCCTTAACCTGACCCTAACCTCAGCCTAACTTTAAAACATGTCTTCACCTTAAAATGGAGTCATTTACGTTATGGGGACTTGATTTTTGTCCCCATAAGGAAGACAAGTCCCCATAATGTGAGTGTGGAGACACATTTAGGTCCCCACAACATGAGGAAGACAAGATTCAGATTTGGAGAACTTTTATTAACCCGTCTGGTAAAACCCATCCATCCATCCATCCATCCATCCACCCACCCACCCATCCATCCACCCACCCACCCATCCATCCATCCATCCATCCATCCATCCATCCATCCATCCATCCACCCATCCATCCACCCATCCACCCATCCATCCATCCATCCATCCATCCATCCGCCCATGCTCATCCATCCATCCATCCATCCGCCCATCCATCCATCCATCCATCCACCCATCCATCCATCCATCCATCCATCCACCCGCCCATCCATCCATCCGCCCATCCATCCATCCGCCCACCCATCCATCCATCCATCCATCCATCCATCCATCCATCCATCCATCCATCCATCCATCCATCCATCCATCCATCCATCCATCCATCCATCCATCCATCCATCCATCCATCCATCCATCCATCCATCCATCCATCCATCCATCCATCCATCCATCCATCCATCCATCCATCCATCCATCCATCCATCCACCCATCCATCCACCCACCCATCCATCCATCCATCCATCCACCCACCCATCCATCCACCCACCCATCCATCCATCCATCCATCCATCCATCCATCCACCCATCCACCCATCCATCCATCCATCCATCCATCCATCCATCCATCCATCCATCCACCCATCCATCCATCCATCCATCCATCCATCCATCCATCCTGTTCATGCAGAGAAGAGTCAAATCTGACAACCAACAACCAGACTAGGATTAATAATCCCTGCACACGTTACTGTTTTCATGAGAAATGAATCATCAGTCCACTTCACTTTATTTCTGAACTTTCAGCTGAAAAGTTTGGCTTCACAACAAATTTTCCACGGCACAGGTCCAGCACGGCTTGGCTCGGCTCGGCTCGGCATCTTTCCCATCAGTGATAGAACCTGGTACCTGGTTCTGTTTTTAGTCCCTGCTCTGTGGAGGTTCCAGTCGAGCCGATACTAAACTGTGACGTGGACAGACTTACTAATTAAAATGAACAAATTACAGTGAGTGATCTGTTAATTTATATTATAATAGCGCTAATATCTATGGACCACTTAATGTATATATTAATCCATAAATCTGTTAGTGTTAGTTTAACCTTATTTATTTATTCACTTGCTACTTATCGATACTATAACTGACATATACAAAATATAACATAATGCCATAGAACATAATTAATAATAACATCTGCTGTAACATATTTATGCTTAAGGGTGGGTCTGTTCTGGTTTTACATTTTCCCAGAGGTGTGATGCTTTTCTTTCTTTCTTTCTTTCTTTCTTTCTTTCTTTCTTTCTTTCTTTCTTTCTTTCTTTCTTTCTTTCTTTCTTTTTTCCTCTCTCTTCTGTGTTCAGTCTTCTCGCCGCTGTGTTGCTGCTGCTGTTCTAATTTCCCAGAGGGAACCTCCCAAGGGATTAATAAAGTTCTCTGAATCGGAATATATATATACGTATATATATACGTATATATATACGTATATATAAAACCTGCTATACTAGGTTAGATAAAACAAAAATAAAACGTGTTTCTTCAACTCTAACATACATATTTTACCGCAATTTAAAACTGAATTACAGAACACAACATTTACATCATGTGTTTATATTTAATGACCTTTTGCAGGTCACATGATCATCTGATCTGAACTAACTCTTTCATCAAACATCTAAAAAGGGCACAACGTGCTGTTTCACATTCTTTATTAAATATTATTCGTTTAAATCCACTTTGGTTCCGATACGTTTGTTCACCTAAAAATGTTGCGTTTTATCACAAACCAGGACAATGTGGACGTAAAAACCCGAAACACTCATCTGCTGTTTTGTGTCTCGGCATCGACTTTGAGAGAAAAGTTGGAATCAAATTCAGTGTGAAGGTATTTTTATGACAAGAGTAAAAGGAGCCACAGTCACTGGGTTCAGAACATCAGAGGGAACAGACATGTTGTGATGAGTCACATGACATTTTTAGGATTCATGTGACACACACACACCCACTCACACCCACTCACACACACGTTTGTGCTTCTATCATAGTGAGGACCCTCATAGACATAATACATTCTCTAGCCCCTTACCCTAACCTTAACCATCACAACTAGATGCCTAACCCTAACCCTAACCCTAACCTAAACCCAATTCTAACCCTAACCCTGAAACCAGGTCTTAACCCTGAAAAAGGCCTTTAAAGAAGTGAGGACCAGACAAAATGTCCTCACTTTGACAAAATGTCCTCACTTTGTAAGAATTATATGAATTTTGGTCCTGCAGCAAATACAAGAACACTCACACACACACTCACACACGCACACACACACACTCACACACACACTCACACACACACTCACACACACACACACAGACCTGTGTGACCAGTTGAACATGGTCGACTCCCTGCAGTCACACCTGATTCCTCAGCAGGGTGAAACACGAGGGGCGTCGCCCTGAAGGTGACAGTGTCACCGCCGCTATAAGACCAACAGCTCTGTCCACAAACACAGAGACACAGAGACTCAGAGACACAGAGACACAGAGACACAGAGACTCAGAGACACAGAGACTCAGAGACTCAGAGACACAGAGACTCAGAGACACAGAGACTCAGCTGCAGCCATGGATTTTCTGAAAGGTGCAATGGGAGAAAAAGGCAGTGCAAATTTGATCGGGAAGGCTGTGGGTGAGTGTGAACCACTGTGGAACTGTAAAGATGGTGAAGGCGTTGCAGAAAATGGCGTTTAAACCTTCATAAGTGATGTGGTTTTATGAGTGTGACCAACATCAACACGGATGTTTGGAATTCTTCACGGTCTCTCCGGCATGTTTTTTTTTTTTTTTGTACTCGTTTAAATGTTTAAAGGAAAAGTTTAAGCCCCGCCTCCTTCTGAAGTCTGACTTCATCACAATCACAAAAGTCTTGGTTGTTTGTAAAAGGATATTTGATGCAGGACATTCCATCTGTCAACTTCCTGTAGACGCACGGCAACAGTGCGACCTCGTCGGGTGAACAGGAAGTGATCGGCTGTTTGTTCTGCAGGTGACTTCGTGGAGGACAAAGTGAGCGATATCCTCAGTGGAAACAAGGACGGGGACAAGGAAGAGGAAAAGGGAGGAGGAGGAGGACCCGACTTCGGAGACGTCCTCTCTGCTGTCACCGGAAAGAAAGACGACGACAAAGAAGAAGGAGGCGGTGAGTCAAGCACCGACAGCCAATCGGAACAACTTCTGTTCCGTCCCACATTCTGCGTAATTACAATTCTCTGCTTTCCATGGAGTCGTAAAAACCTCAGGACTGACGACAAAACTGGTCTCAGTCATGTCAGACTCAGCTTCTACGAGAATTCCAGGCGCTAAAGTTTTCACAAACATAAAGATCAACTGTACACACAAAGCAACAAACAAACAAAAACATGCATTTACTCAGAAATGCTGAAAATCAGGAACACGGGCGGATCCAGAGCAGAGCCTTGAGGAACACCACTGACACTCATTTAAGCTGCGTTTAAATAAGAACAGAGAGACTTCACTTTTTAAGAGGTTACCCATCATTGGCCCCACACGCTGCATTTATTTGTCCTTGAGGTTAGCATGGTTGCTAAGCAATACATCCACAAGAGGGCAGTGCAACAACAATAAACAAACACAAACTGTGTACGAGCTTAAGCTTTTGTTGGTTTTTCTCACTGATATTTCTTCACGTCGTAGACTACGAACCTTTTGCAACCAGAGAACTTTCTAATAAAAGCAGGTTTCCATGGTTACGGTCTTCTTTTGGCCAAAAGAGGACAAGAGAGCGCCACCAGCTGGACTGAAAAGTGTCCTGTACAGAGTCAGACATGACGTGAGCTTAGATCTGTCAGCATATAGTTAGCACAAACCAACGTGTAAATATGCAGACGATGAATTTGACCCAACAATCAAGAAAGCCACATTTTCATCAGTTATTTCCACCATATGCTTTTTCATCGTCTCTGTTTTTCTCTCATTTCACTGCAGGATTTGGAAACATGCTGGGAGACCTGATAAAAAAATGAACCCTACAGCGCCACCCACCTCCACCCCGAGGACCAACAGCTACTGTTTGGAAATTTTACAAAATATGATTTGTTTGTTGTCCTCAAAATTAAATAAATTAACTTTAAAATAATGGGACTGCACTGGTGACATCATTCCACTGATGAAAAATGTGTCTCTTTTGTTATTTATCATTTTAGAGTTTTTCTCAGAATGTAAACAAACTAGATTATATTATTGTTAATGTTATTATTGTCAGTATTATCATGTCGTGCCTTTATCTCACTGTTAGACAGACTTTTCCAACAGGAAAGTGAAGTTTGTAAACCACTCACTCTCCCACACCAAAGTCCATAGAGAAAATCAGTGATTTTAGCTCACAGGGACACAGGAGCTGCTGGTCTACTGCTGCCTCGTGTGGTCACTTTGTGTCATTGACGTAAATATGAATGAAATATTTTGATTGCCAAAAATCACAAGATAATACATTTGAAGTTACTGATGGAGGCAGCAGTGGATCAACAACTCCTGTGTGCTGTGATGTAAAATCACTGGTTTTCTCTATGGACTTTGGTGTGGGAGAGTGAGTGGTTTACAATCTTCGGTTTCCTATTGGAAAAGTTAGTCAGGACAAAAAACAACAAAAATTTTAGCCAATTAACAAAAGGCTCCACAAATATAATGTACCTCAGTTTAAGTCTACGTTATCTTCAGAACATGTTCACGTCTTTATCTCACTGTCAGACAGACTTTTCCAACAGGAAAGTGAAGTTTGTAAACCACTCACTCTCCCACACCAAAGTCCATAGAGAAAATCAGTGATTTTAGCTCACAGGGACACAGGAGCTGCTGGTCTACTGCTGCCTCGTGTGGTCACTTTGTGTCACTGAGGTAAATCTGAACAAAGGATTTCAAACACAGAATTTTACTAAATAAGACATTTGAACTTAGTGATGGAGGCAGCAGTGGATCAACAACTCCTGTGTGCTGTGATGTAAAATCACTGATTTTCTCTATGGACTTTTGTATTGAAGACAGTTATGAGTTTATCCAGTTTTGAAAAGACTTGAATAATAAAAGTACATCAGTTTAAGTCTATGATATCTTCAGAACATGTTCTCGTCTTCCCCATGAACTGAAACCAGAGACTGTAAATCAAAGTAAAGCCTGGGAGGTAGGATGGAAGTAGCAGTTAGCCACCAGGGGGCGACTCCTCTGACTGCTGTTTGAACTGAAGTCTATGGTAAAATAATGTTGAAGAGTTAAAGGTTTCAGCTAAATGAAGTGTGAGTGGACACACCTGTGTGATTGGAGCCTGGTTGTAGGTGAACTTCCTGTTTCCAACATTCAAATATCTCCAGATTTAGGTCCCCACAACATCAGTAACACCACACACACACACACACACACACCTGCAGACAGACAGGTAGAACAGGTTGGTCCTGTCAGTTGAAACACCTGAATCTTAGAAAGTGAACACACACAGACAGACAAAGAGACAGAGAGGACGTCAGAACAGCTGCGATGTCGATTTCAAAGTTTATCGCAAAGAAGTTCGGTAAGTAAAGGAGGATTTTTCTGTCTGTGTCGTTTATTAATGTCTGGTGTTTGTGTTGATGTTGACTTTATTTACCTGATTAAACCACAGTGATTTAAACTACATGATGAAA
The DNA here is from genome assembly GCA_016785285.1 of Brachirus orientalis. Lineage (NCBI taxonomy): Eukaryota > Metazoa > Chordata > Actinopteri > Pleuronectiformes > Soleidae > Brachirus > Brachirus orientalis. Next base: position 209,344 of record JAFBJR010002676.1, read on the forward strand.
GAATGAGTCCCTTTAGGCTTGTTGTCAGTATGTTGTTGTTGTTGTTGTCGTCAGGGTGTTGTTGTCAGTATGTTGTTGTTGTTGTTGTCAGGATGTTGTTCTCAGTATGTTGCTGTTGTCAGGGTGTTGTTGTTGTCAGGGTGTTGTTGTTGTCATGGTGTTGTTGTCAGTATGTTGTTGTTGTTGTCAATATGTTGTTGTTGTTGTTGTCAGGGTGTTGTTGTCAGTATGTTGTTGTTGTTGTTGTCAGGGTGTTGTTGTCAGTATGTTGTTGTTGTTGTCAGGATGTTGTTGTCAGTATGTTGTTGTTGTTGTCAGTATGTCGTTGTTGTTGTTGTTGTTGTTGTCAGTGTGTTGTTGTTGTTGTCGTCAGTTTGTTGTTGTCAGGGTGTTGTTGTTGTTGTCGTCAGTATGTTGTTGTCAGTATGTTGTTGTCAGTATGTTGTTGTTGTTGTCAGGATGTTGTTGTTGTCAGGGTGTTGTTGTCAGTATGTTGTTGTTGTCAGGGTGTTGTTGTCAGTATGTTGTTGTTGTTGTCAATATGTTGTTGTTGTCAGGGTGTTGTTGTCAGGATGTTGTTGTCAGTATGTTGTTGTTGTCAGTATGTTGTTGTTGTTGTCAGTATGTCGTTGTTGTCAGGGTGTTGTTGTCAGTATGTTGTTGTTGTTGTTGTCAGTATGTTGTTGTTGTCAGGGTGTTGTTGTCAGTATGTTGTTGTTGTTGTCAGGATGTTGTTCTCAGTATGTTGCTGTTGTCAGGGTGTTGTTGTTGTTGTCAGGGTGTTGTTGTCAGTATGTTGTTGTTGTCAGTATGTTGTTGTTGTTGTTGTCAGTATGTCGGTGTTGTTGTTGTCAGTATGTCGTTGTTGTTGTTGTCAGTGTGTTGTTGTCGTCAGTGTGTTGTTATCGTTATTATATTGTTGTTGTTGTCAGTATGTTGTTGTTGTTGTCAGTATGTTGCTGTTGTTGTCAGGGTGTTGTTGTCAGTATGTTGTTGTTGTCAGGGTGTTATTGTCAGTATGTTGTTGTTGTCAGGGTGTTGTTGTTGTTGTCAGGGTGTTGTTGTTGTCAGTATGTTGTTGTTGTCAGTATGTTGTTGTTGTTGTTGTCAGGGTGTTGCTGTCAGGGTGTTGTCAGTATGTTGTTGTTGTCAGGATGTTGTTGTTGTTGTCGTCAGGGTGTTGTTGTCAGTATGTTGTTGTTGTTGTCAGTATGTTGTTGTTGTTCTCAGTATGTTGCTGTTGTCAGGGTGTTGTTGTCAGTATGTTGTTGTTGTCGTCAGGGTGTTGTTGTCAGTATGTTGTTGTTGTTGTCAGGATGTTGTTGTCAGTATGTTGTTGTTGTCAGTATGTTGTTGTCAGTATGTCGTTGTCAGTGTGTTGTTGTTGTTGTTGTCAGTATGTTGTTGTTGTCAGTATGTTGTTGTTGTCAGGGTGTTGTTGTTGTTGTTGTCAGTATTTTGTTGTTGTCAGTATGTTGTTGTTGTTGTCAGTATGTTGTTGTCAGGGTGTTGTCAGGGTGTTGTTGTCAGTATGTTGTTGTTGTTGTTGTCAGGGTGTTGTTGTCAGTATATTGTTGTTGTTGTTGTTGTCAGGGTGTTGTTGTCAGTATATTGTTGTTGTTGTCAGTATGTTGTTGTCAGGGTGTTGTTGTCAGTATGTTGTTGTTGTCGTCAGGGTGTTGTTGGTATATTGTTGTTGTTGTCAGTATGTTGTTGTCAGGGTGTTGTTGTTAGTATATTGTTGTTGTCAGTATGTTGTTGTCAGGGTGTTGTTGTTGGTATATTGTTGTTGTTGTCAGTATGTTGTTGTCAGGGTGTTGTTGTTGTTAGTATATTGTTGTTGTTGTCAGTATGTTGTTGTCAGGGTGTTGTTGTCAGTATGTTGTTGTCAGGGTGTTGTTGTCAGTATGTTGTTGTTGTTGTCAGGGTGTTGTCAGGGTGTTGTTGTCAGTATGTTGTTGTTGTTGTCAGTTTGTTGTTGTTGTCGTCAGGGTGTTGTTGTCAGTATGTTGTTGTCAGTATGTTGTTGTTGTTGTCAGTATGTTGTTGTCAGGGTGTTGTTGTCAGGGTGTTGTTGTCAGTATGTTGTTGTTGTTGTCAGGGTGTTGTTGTCAGGGTGTTGTTGTCAGTATGTTGTTGTTGTTGTCAGGGTGTTGTTGTCAGTATATTGTTGTTGTTGTTGTTGTCAGGGTGTTGTTGTCAGTATATTGTTGTTGTTGTTGTTGTCAGTATGTTGTTGTTGTTGTCGTCAGGGTGTTGTTGTCAGTATATTGTTGTTGTTGTCAGTATGTTGTTGTCAGGGTGTTGTTGTTGTCAGTATATTGTTGTTGTTGTTGTTGTCGTCAGGGTGTTGTTGTCAGTATGTTGTTGTTGTTGTCAGGGTGTTGTTGTCAGTATATTGTTGTTGTTGTTGTCGTCAGGGTGTTGTTTTGTTGTGAGTGTGTTTCTGTTACTGTATACAAACCCCACCCTCACGTGGCCCCGCCCCCTGTGGCACCACCTGCTGATCAAACTAAACAATCGTGGTTTTAATCAGAAACAGTGAAGTGACACGTGATGCTGTTTGCTGAACAGGAGACATGGTGGAGGACGCCATTGAGGACGCTCTGAGCGGCGGAGACAAGGACAAAGACAAGAAGGACAAAGATGGAGGAGGAATCCTGTCTATATTCGGAAAAGACAAGAAGAAAGACGACGACGATGACAAGAAGGGAGGACTGTTCTCGTTTGGAGACGACAAGAAGAAAGATGAAGACAAAGGAGGTTTCTTCTCAAAAATATTTGACAGAGACGATGACGATGACAAGGGCAAGGCGAAGAAATCTGGATTTGCTGGGCTCTTCAGTGAACAGCAGGAAGGGGGCGCTGCTTCTGCAGCTGCAGGGGAGGAGGAAGAGGGAGGAGCTACAGGACGTCAAGATGTCGGAGTCAGTGACAGAGGTAAGTACGACGTCACAGTCACTAACGACAGACAGTCAGAACGGTTTCAATCGTTTGGTCACTGCCATGTTTCGTCTCAGATTTGCTCAGTGACCTGATGGACGTCGCTGAAGAGACGTCGAGAGGAGAATAAAGCGAAAACCACGTCGAGACTTTCCGATCAGCTGGAAAGACGATGAACTGGTCACCTTCAGTCCAACGTCCCGAAGAAATTCATCTGAACACAGCAGTCACGAAAGACTAAAAAAACAAACAAACACGCATGTGTTATCCTCACACTGAACACGCTGCGTTCATCGAGCCAGCTGTTAGCGCCCCCTTCAGTTCAACACTGCCTCAGTTATTTGGTCTCATCTTCTGCAGTGTCCAAATGCTCTACACACGTGCTAATTTAAAGCTTTAGCTAAAGCTAACAACATTAACGAAGTGATGTAATTTAAAATGTGGTGATTAAATAAAACGAGTTGTGCGATGAAAGTCGTGCGACTTCTTGTTAAAACATTCTGCCGCCATTTTATTTCAATGTGAACAATAAACAAGGAAATATTAGTTTCTTTGCAGACGACTGTTGTATTTACAGTTCATTTAAATACAAATGTCCATTTGTGTACTTTAAGTTTTCATCCCGCACTGAAGCGCCGTGTCCGTCGACACCAAGGACGACTTCTGGAATTGCCCCAAAGTTAGCTTTTCTGCTAAAGTTAGCTGCACTGCCAAAGTTAGCTGTAAAGCTTAAGTTAGCAGTGCACATTGGATGTAAAAAAGCAGAACATTGCTCCGTCATCTCGACGTTTGCTGATTAACAATCAGATCATTAGCCAGGAACTGAAGGTCGAGCAGCGTGAAGTCCTGACTGAGGGGGGCGCTGTTCTCGTCGCACAGAAAGTGGCTCCGGATGGTGATGATGAAGGTCTTCTTTGGGAGAGACACGAGGGCGTGGAGCCTCTCTGCTGCCACCTGGATGTGCTTCACCTGTGAGCCGGGAGCTAAAATACAGGTAAGAAAACAACAAACAAACAAACAAACAAACAAACAAACAGACAAACAGACAAACAGATTTATGTGATTAGATGCCCCAACACACAGACACACACAGACACACACACACACACACACACACACACACACACACA